>JAOXJJ010001447.1:0-11337 GCA_025769935.1 Phoenix roebelenii
CTCAGCCACTTAATCTTTCCAAAGTGAAAATATTGGGAGTTGTGTGACATCCTCTAAATTAAACCTGAGTGAGTTTTCCATGAGGTTAATTTAAGCCGTATAAAGATCTGTCGATACCTCTTCTCAAAAAAGAGGCCGCAAAGTGGTCTTTTGATAACGTGCAATCTTTCAACGTTTCCAAGCCTTTAAGAAACTTATCTTCTTCTTCTTCTTTTTTTAATTTATTTTTTATAAAGAAAGTAAAAAAAACTTTCTGCTCCATGCCGTGCTGTTGATATGGTGGTGGATGGATATTAAATGGCTGAATTTTTCTTGAAAAATAGCTGCATTTCAAGCAACGTTTATCGTCGTCTCCTATTTGTGCCAATTCTTGATTATCATTGTAGGATCGAGAAAGTGAATAGGACTAAGGATCAAAATAGGAAAACATGATAACCATCTTTGAATCGCTACTTAATTAGCATGTGCATTGTCTGAACTTATGAGAGCAACGAGTATGTCTGAACTTATAACTTTTCTGCATCCTGGCATTCCTGGAAGATCGTGATAACACGTAAACGGCACAAAGAGAAAGTTATGGGCTACGTTATCTGGTGGCATATAACTGGAGTGCATTTCTCAATATCAGCAATCTATGGCTACCACGAATTGCAAGTGAATCAGCGAAATTACCTTCTCGTTTGAACTGCATAATTAATCCATTTTGACCTAAAATTCCCCGGCGTAATTTCATCAGTTTCATTTTTTTGTTCCCGTTTTGTTCCATCGTTCTGTGTATACTTAGAGTTTCATTGTTAAAAGAGGATAAGCACAATTACTCTTGTTCATGCTTCCATTTATGTATGTATGTTTGTAGGTAGATTGGTTTAGAATGGAGGCCGGACTGATCCACATCTCTCCCTACCCTGTGTTTGTTATTGTTTTCTCTTAATTAAAGCACGGTGGAAATTAGAAGTGTTTTAAATGTAAATACCATCCACATCTCTCCCTACTCTGCGTTTGTCATTGTTTTCTTTTAATTTAAGCACGGTGGAAATTAGAAGGGCTTTAAGCGCAAAAAACCAAAAAATGATCAATTTTAGGAATACGAAGTACATAATTAAATTACCTCATCTCCCACTCGTATTATAACGATAATATGTCGCAAGGCAGCTATATTTATTACATGTAACGTCGGCCGGACTGCGGCCGCAGTCTCCCGCTCTCTTGAATAAATCACGTGCACGGCACGTGCAATGTTCTCGTGGACCCCTTTTTTTAACCCATCCCTCGTCCCTTCCCTTTTTATGGTTTTCTGCTATAGGTCGTAAACCCTAGGATTTATTCTTTTCTTCCCCGAAACTCTTCGACTGTTCC
Organism: Phoenix roebelenii; assembly: GCA_025769935.1. NCBI lineage: Eukaryota > Viridiplantae > Streptophyta > Magnoliopsida > Arecales > Arecaceae > Phoenix > Phoenix roebelenii. Next base: position 1,357 of record JAOXJJ010001447.1, read on the forward strand.
TCTCTTTGCCGCCCCCTCCTCATTCCTGCTGAACGCCGATGGCTTCTCGAAAGCAGCAGGTGGCTGCGAAACTCCCGAAGCCAAATTCGAAGAAGAACAAGAAGCCGCAGGAGAAGGACGAGGAGGAGAGAGACCTCCTCTCGTCCAAACCTGTCCATGACGTCGAATCCCTCGACGGCGATTCCGGCCCCGAGGACGAGGAGGAAGAAAATGGCAGCCAAGGGTCCGACCTCGAAGACGAGCTATCTCGATCGGACGTCTCCTCCGATGGGGACCCCTTCACCGATGACTTTCTAGGAGGCAGCGTCAATGGTCTCATCTCTATCTCTGATTTATGCCTTCTTTTGGAGGTTTTGGGTTCGGAGGTGGGATTTGTTGTGATTATTTTTTGTTGGGTTATTATAGAGGAAGGAGAAGAGTCGAGGTCGGAGTCGGACGAGTCTGATTTAGAGGCGAAGTCGAGAGCGATTGATGAGGCAAGGGCGAGGGCAGAGGCGGAGGCAGAAGAGGAATTGAGGCTCAATATTAAAGAAGAGTCGGATGAGTTCAGATTGCCGACGACAGAGGTTTTGTGAATATGCTGCTTCTTTTGCTCATTTTCAGCATTAGTTTGGATTTATTAGCTCACGTTTCTTAAAATTTTTATATTACAGGAGCTCGAAGAAGAAGCTCGTCAACCGCCGAATCTTCCGAATCTTCAGCGGAGGATAAAAGAGAGTGCGTAGGATTGATCTCCGATGCTCCGTTCCTTTTAAAAAAATTCTTCTTGTGATTATGTAATATTTTTTTTGGGGTTTTGGTTGATTAAAATCTTCTGGGATTGTTGTCTGTCCAGTTGTTCGTGTTCTCACGAACTTCAAGACTCTGAGGCAGGAGGGGACCTCTCGGAAGAATTACATTGGCCAGCTCAAGGCGGACATAATGTCTTATTATGGCTACAATGAGTTTCTTGCCGATGGTTTTATTGAGGTATGAAGTTCTTCCATTTGTCTTTGTTTGTTTATATAATTCGGGATTTCCTCCCTTTTCCATGTTTTACGCTTTGTTCTTTCTCTATGTCTAGATGTTCTCGGCTGTTGAGCTCATTGAACTGTTGGAGGCTTTTGAAAAGAATCGACCTGAATGCTTGCGTACAAACAGTTTAAAGGTACCTGTTGTTATTTTTCTTTCATTTAATGTGACATGATAATTGGTATGCCATCATACCCATTTATGTTTTCTTAAAATGGCTAACTTTCACCTAGTGATTTCAAAGTAAAGTTTAACACTGTTTTTTAGTTTTGTGTAAATTGCTTATTTAGCTGTATATGCTTAATCACTCCATATTTTTTTCTGGTATAGACTCGTAGGCGGGATCTTGCTGGTGTTCTAATAAATAGAGGGGTCAATCTAGATCCAATAGGGAAGTGGTCAAAGGTACAGATGGATGTCCGGTTGTTTAATTCAGACATATAAATCAGTTACTTGGAGTTTAAAAAGCTATTCATGTTATAAAATGACAGGTTGGGCTTGTGGTATATGAGTCACAAGTGCCTACTGGTGCAACTCCTGAATATCTGGCCGGGCACTACATGGTATCTAATGTTTCAACTCCAACGATCTTATTGTATTTGTCCATCGACATTTCTGGATTTTCTTAAGAGAGATGATTAATATTTATTTTGTGCAGAGACAAGCTGCAAATTCTTTTTTACCTGTTATGGCGCTTGCTCCTCAAGAAAAGGAACGAATTGTTGATATGGCGTAAGATATTCTGGTCATATGCTTGAAGAAAGTTGTTCATTCTTATATCAATAAGTTCATTCAGTTAACTGCTATTCATCACAGACTACTACTCTAATTACAGAATAACTTAAAGCATGGCCACTGTAGATTTTATCATAATTGAAAAATATACTAAGAAAATCAGTCAGGCATTTGGATGAATTAGGCTTCACTGTGTTGTCAAAGTTCAAATTGCTCTGCTATAAAAACAACAATTTTTCTTGTGTTTCTGACTATAAGAGAAAGTATGTTAGAATGGACAAGGCAACAGAGGTACATCATTTCCTTATCTGGACCCCAATCTCGATCTAAGCTTGAATAGTTGTGGTGTATTTAAATCTAGTTGGACCCAACACAAGCTGAGATCTCTGCCAGGTCTTGAAGTTAAACTGCAAATCTATTTGTGAGCTTGTTGCTTCCACTCTTCAAGCTCTAACGCACCTTTATAGGCAAAGAATAATCTTCAATTTATATGACAAAAGGCGTTTGCAAGGAACAAAAAATACTTCTAACCAAAAGCTCCTAAACCTGTGGAGTTATCCACTGTAGCCTCCCCAAACTAGTCAGTTGCTACAAACCAAAGAAAATGACCCCTGAAACATTGATTTAACAAAGAACAGGAACCTTTGAGACACACCCTATTTGGTGATATTCTTAATGGTTTGTGCCTGCAATAGTATCTGGTTACAGCTTCGGTTACTGATGGCACTTGGTAGGCATCTTCAAGAGCCCTATAGTAGTCTTGATCATGCAGTTGTTACAATGAGAATGACTTGATAATTGGATATGTTTAAGTATTTATAAACCTAGAGTTTGATAATGCAAGTCGTTTAGTGTTTATCATCCAGACCGGTTGCTTTATTACCTTTTTTTGAAAATTTTTAGTTTGAAATTTATTTTTGTTCCACACTTATCTGCTTATTAATATTATTATATGCTCCTCCAGGGCTGCTCCAGGAGGTAAGACGACGTACATTGCAGCTCTTATGAAGAATTCTGGTAAATGCAATGCATCCTACCTAAGTGTTTGCATGCCTAGCTAATATATTTCTTCAAATAGATTCTCCTATCTTGTTTACATTATTTTGGATGGGTTCAGATGGGCTGGTGTGCCCCGGTCAGAAATTGCCATCCCTAGTTGTAGCTATGCACACTATATACGTTTCTGTACTAGTATTAAAACAATTTAGTATTAACAATATAGAAGTATATGTATCTCCTAATCTGAGTTACCTTTTTACGGAAGGCAAAAAATAGCGTAGCAGCCAACATTTCCCAAACAAAATTCTCTATTTGAAGAAATGCATGAGTGGATCAGTTGCAAATCTTGATAATTTGAAAATGGCTTTGTAATTTGTCAATTACAACTTTCGAGGATCTCATACACGCCTTCCTTAGTTATGTGCACCTTTTCTCATCTTTCCTATCTATGATGCATCTAGTACTAGTAATGATCTGCCTTTCTATTCTTTGCATATAAATCAATCAGTTGAATAACTTAAAGCTGTACATTCTAAATGATTGATTAGATAAGCATGTTATCAAATCAATGTTTTTCTAAGCTGATTTTGGCCTTTTCATTTCTAAGCTGTTAATCTTGACTATATCCTGTCATCATATATTACAATTCTGTATTATCTCTAGTTTTATTTTATTTTATTTTATTTTTTTAAAATCTCCTTAATCTCCCAGGAATAATTTATGCAAATGAGTACAAGGAACCAAGGCTCAAGTCACTGCTAGCAAATATACATCGTATGGGTGTGACAAACACTGTAGTGTGCAACTATGATGGGAAGGAGGTTAGTATATTTATCTTCTACATGGTACTGAATATCAGCTGTATGCTGTTATTTCTTATCGTGAATAGCTGATTGGTCTTCTTTGTTTTGTGGCTTTTATGTTCTGTGCTTGTTCTCTTGACGTCAAATGAATTGAAATTTTTAGTCTTTGACATTTTTAAAAATATTTTCAATCAAGGTCTGTAGTATTGGAACTAGCACTCGTGCCAGTAGGGCAGTGGTATGGTATGGTACTGTGCCGAGCTATTCTGGCATGAACTGACATGGGAGGGGGAGAGGGAGAAGAAGAGAGAGGAAGAGAGGGAGGGAGGGAGGAAGGGAAAGGGAGAAGGAAAGAATGGAAAAGAGAGAGGGAGGGAGGAAGGGAGGAGGAGAGAGTGGCGGAGAGTGAGAGAGGCGGAGGGGGTGGGGGTTGAGGGCTTTCGAAGCCTTCTCTCCTCCACAATGTTGGGATGGGGGAGGAACCCCGATTTTCAAATGAAACAGGGGTGTTGGCTCCTTTATTTTTATTTCTTTTGAAATTTTTTAAGTAAAATCATCTAAAGGGGCTGAAGCCCCTGTTCCGGCACTGTTACGGCTCTGTCCTTCCCTCTCTCTTCCTCCCTTCCCCTCTCTCTTTTCTTCTCTCTCTCCTCCTCCCTCTCTGGTTTCTCGATCTAAATGACGGTATTGTTCCGATTGGCCGCCGGTACGTCTCGGTATGCCTCGATTCAAGTGGTTCGGGACGGTACCGGCAACCTTGTTCTCAATTGATGATTTTTGTTATATCTCATGTTGTGCAGACCATATTCTTGTTTTCAGATGTCTAGTAGTTTTTTTAAGGAAACATCTCCTCATTTTTATACATATCTCGTGTGTTGTTTTCCTTCATCAATGAATTTGATGAATTTGATTTATTGTGTCAGCATACTTCATCAGCCTGGTGATTTTTGTGTACACTTGCTTGTCCAGTAGAATAAAATATTGAAATAATTACTGAGGATTGTTTTTGCTGAATGCAAGAGATAGAGCAGTAGGTAATTAGAAAATTGAAGTTATTGATGATGTGGTATCTTTTGAGTTCAGCTATCGAAGGTTCTTGGGTTAAATTCTGTTGATAGAGTATTACTGGATGCCCCCTGCACCGGCATTGGAGTGAGTTTAGCTTGTCACCTTCTCTTACAGCATGTAGTTCTTATTTCTTGTACGAACTGTTCAACTAATGAGTGCCTTGACCATTTTGTTCTTTGAAGACTATCTGCCCAGAGCAACAATCTATTAAAACATCCAAGTCCATTGAAGATGTACAAAATTGTGCTTTCCTGCAAAAGGTAAATTGGCTTTTTCTTTAGCAGGTGATGTTTCTTTGACATTGTTGAAATGATCAGATCACGACTTCTCCATTTTTGGGAATGAGGCTTGATTAACACCTTTTTTTATTTATTCTCAGCGGTTGATGTCCCTTAAAAAGGCCTGTCATGGGTTTTTCGGTTGAGTTTAGGGTGCTCTTCAAGTCTCATTTGTTTAAATGTCTTCTACATTTAGGAAGTCTAGATTCTAGCGAGCCTATTAGTGCTTTAGGTTCACAATATTAAAAATCATGCTTGTGTCATGCACATTGTATTCTGTTTTCTCTTGCAAACTGCTACCCCCCCACCCCCAAATCCACCCACCCGCGTGCGCACGCGCGCACACACAGAGAGAGAGAGAGAGAGAGAGAGTTACAAGAGTTGTAAAAGATACAATAATATATGCTAACATTTGCATAAGTGACCGAAATTCTTCCTATTCTAGATATTTTAATGTTATCTCAATTAGTTAGAAGAACAATTGATTTGTCTAACCAAATGACATATTCTTTATCATCTCTAATGTGCCTGCTGATAATCAAAAATATAAGATGCACACCCTGCTGACAAACGGTCTCTCTTGTTAGATTAAGATTAGCCCCTTTTGTTGTGACACTGATATTATTTTTCTCCAGCTACTCCATTCTCTGAGAAAGGTATCAGCTGTGTATATTTGAGAACACTATCTCTTGATTCATTTAGCACACGAGGGTTTTATTTGGGACCTATTACCACCTTGCCAATCAAATCCATTTGCTTGATATCCAATTGTCTATTTTTTTATGTGCATTCTCTGATTTATGTTCATTGAATAATCAGATTCAGATGGGCAATTATATATTGATTTCCTTAATGTGTATTAATGTTTCTTGCAGCAACTGATTTTAGCAGCAATTGATTTAGTGGATGCTAATTCAAAATCAGGGGGGTACATAGTTTACTCAACTTGCTCTGTGATGATTCCTGAGGTTTGTATAAAACGTGAATGCCTCCTAAGTTAATTAAAATTCAAGATTAACATGCCATTGTTTTAAGGCATTTCTTTATGTCTTGCAGAATGAAGCAGTTATAGACTATGCACTCAAAAAGAGAGATGTAAAGCTTGTGCCATGTGGATTGGACTTTGGTCGCCCAGGGTATGTTACAATTAATTTTTTACATTTTTTATACTCTTATAATAGCTTGAACTTTATGGCAAGTTTCTCTGTTGTCCAGATTCATTCGCTTTAGGGAGCAGCGGTTTCATCCTTCTTTAGAAAAAACAAGGCGGTTTTATCCCCATGTAAACAACATGGAAGGCTTTTTTGTGGCCAAGGTAAATGATTTTCTAAAATATATCAAATAAAAGGGTTCAGCTCAATTTTTTGGTGATTTATATTCAAAAAATAGTAACTTGTGTTATTTCACGTAGCGATACACACAAAGTTGACTCTTTGGCTATGAACTTGAGCTGTGCTTTACCTGCATTTCTTTATCTGCAATAATATTGTTTATTATTGACATAGAACATCTTAACACGAGTTAATGTCAAACTATTTTCTTAATGTATACACTAAGAAATTGCATAGCATACCTTTATAATGAATAAGTTGTCTGTGTACCTATCCCTTGAAGATACATAGATGTTGTATCAGCATTGGTTAAATATGGCAACTTTGAGACACATGGGTAGTGTATAGTAGTTAAAATATAAAGCACAACATAAAGGAGGTGCAATTTTCCTTATGTTATTGCACAGATATACACCAAGATTGGATGTGATTAAAGTTGCACCATAGCTATTTTAATCGCTTGTCTCTTCAGACCTGTCATAAATGAATTATGGAGAAGGGGCTGCATGGTTCATGTTATTTGTGAATAATGCTGTCGGTGGGGAAAATAAACATGTGATTGGTAAAATTAATATGATGGAAGGAAGATCAAGGAAGGTTATAAATAACAAATGAAACTGAAATCTGAAGTACATAGAAAACCACAAAGCATAATTGATGTCTGAAAATCTGCCATAAAATTTTATTTATTATCTGGGATCAGTTACACCAAAGACTGCAAGGATAGAGCAGTGCTGATGAAATTTTGAAGTCTTACATGAGATCAGCAAGCCATAGGAGTTTGGAAGATCCAAAACAAGAACAAGGTTGATATTATTATTGTTGTTAAAATTTTCCATGATACGAATGATGCATATATTTAAGGTAATACATATGAAGATGAAATCACTTCATAGGATACGTGTTACGGTTTACAAGGATATGGTTTGAATAATTACATTAGAGAGGTGATGGAAACCTGTTGGGTTTTTCAAACATCTTGAACTAATATCTCGAAAGGCCTTGGTTAGAGATGCCTAAATTTGTGTAGTACAGCTGAATGGGAAGAGTTGACATAGGACATCTTGGACGGAAATTGCAGGGAACAAGTTGGAAAGGCTTGAGCTGACAAAAGGTGTGTGATTGGTGGAAGGAGTGATGAAACTGTAATTAATATGAAAAAAAACTCTTGGTGGTTTATGATTTATAATTTGTTTTACTGCATTGAATTGTCTTGATGGCCTAGAAACACCTGATAGCTAGGCAATCATCCCTTTCTGGTCCTAGCAAATTTTAGTGGTTTTGTTGCTATCATGGGCTTTCTTTAAATCAGTTTAAATTTTAAGTTAGTTGGAGCTATATATACTAGTCTCAGGCTGTTAGTAAAAGTTGTTTGTACTAGATGTAGTAGTTGAAATCATGCATTTTAAATTAAATGATCTAGATTGCTTCTAGGGTTTCTTCAATTGTAAGCCTGATATGTTTATCCCTTTTCTTATCTTTTAATCCACAAGGCTTATACAAAACGGTTATCCTAGGAAACTCTTGCCAAATAACTGAAAGAGTTCACTCTTGCCTTTCCGCATATTTGCTGCCTATACATTCTGCCTCTTCTTGCCATGCATTGAGCATTCATATTAGATTCTGAAGGAACACGTGACAAGAGCCTTAGAAGTTCTAGCGGTGGCAGATTTCCTTTCTCAAGCTTTCCAGCTACTTAGCTAGCCAATGCTTTGATGCTCAAGCTTCTGTCTCCATTTGGCTAAACAGCTCTTCAGTGCTTGAGTATCTATTGCCAGCTCCCTTGGCTAAACGGTATGATATGAGCATCTCTCCTGCATGCTTTGCAGTTTCCACCTCCATTAAGTAATCTTACCCATAATGGCTTCACCGCCACTGCACAAAGAAGTAAAAAAAAGACACACAAAAGGGAGAAAAAAATTCAAGCCAAAAATTTCAGTCCTCATTCTGATGCGTCATTCCAAATATATATGAATTTCTTTTTCTTTCTACTTTAACATTTAGGCACTCTTGCTTTAACCCAAAAGTAGGGAACACATTTAGACTTTCTTTATTTCCTTGCTTGTTATTTAATCCGAATTTTTCCCACCTGAGTATCCTGTTCCTTACTGCATTTGCCCTTTGCATATTGATACTCTTTCCATCGTACAACTCTCTTAACTTCCAAGCTGTGTTCTATCACACAACACATTGTCATGCCTCTTTTCTTTCCCCCAATCCCTTTGGGAATATCTCCATTTATCTTCTCATTTTTTCCATGACTTGTGCTGATGCCTTATGTCAATTAATCTTCCATTAAAGTTAGTTGGTCATCAATATTAAGCTTCCTAGTTAAACTGTATTTTACATTAGAATTTGACAACTTCTTCCATCATGATGTATTTTATAAAGTAATATAGCACTTCAACTACAAAATATCGATCAAAATGAGAAGAAACATGATGAAGTCTTTTAATGCATCAACACGGAGCACCAGACTCCAAATTTTAGATACCTTTCCATATGTCAAAACAACATACTTCGTTGTTCTATTCCCCAGACTAGTATATCCTGTTCATCAACTATAGTTGTGTAGACAGAAGTGCACATTTGACCGAATTGTACTCAATTTATCTGCAAGGCTTGCATCTCTCTTTTTCTCTGTGTAGAACAATTGGTAATATTGCTACCAAGTATATATTGATGTGTGGTCTAACTTTCGCAATTTTGTTATAATTACTTCCTACAGCTGAAGAAGCTAAGCAATTCCAAACCAGCAGCTTCAGAAGCTCCTAAGACATCAGAAAAAACAGAAGAGGCAGCAGTTACTGATGACAATACGGATGTACAGACTGATGTCCCAAATGGAAAACCTGAAAAGCTAAAAATTTTGAAAAAGGGTAAAGGAAAGAAAAAGAGTGGTTCTAAAAGGGGAACCCCAAATGAAGGAAAGGTATCACCTACATCCAAAGCCAAGCTGAGGAAAAAACGGAAATTTCCTTCTAGAGAGGAAATTTCCCAAGCTAGGTAAGGCTTCTGTGATCTGCATCATCCTATCTTCCCTGTCATTCATGGTTATTAAATATCTTTTCCATACAGTTCCCTTTTAGATTAGAGTTTTTAATTATGAATCCAAGAGCATATTTTCTCTCTGTCCTGGATGGATATTTTCTTTTTAAAATCTTACATATGAATCACTAACAGAGAGGAGAAACGGAAAGCCTTGAAGAAGAGAAAGGTCTGAGGAGCAATGGAAGAGAAAGGGAGAACAACCTGATGAATTGATGCAGGGAGAAGAGGGAACCCGCAGTTGCTCGGTTGACTTGTTGCTAGCTATCATCTGGATTCAGATCGGGCCACAACAAATTTTGGACGCGAAAAATTGATATACTTTTGGGTCTTCCGTGCAGGCTTTTAATTTATCCTGAGCCATTCATGCTATCATTTCCCATTTTTTATTGGAAGTTGCCTGTCGGGACTGCCAAAATATACTGTTCTACGATTTCTAATATATATCTAATTATTGTAGTTCCTCCCTCGGATATTTACCTGTAGCATGAAGTGGTCTGCTTCAATAATTTCTCTAGAACATGTGTACAACAATATTATGATTGTTTTTGCTGATTCTTCATGATTGTTTTATTGCCATATCATGGCTCCAGTAACGGAACATGTAAGATGGTCTAACGAGGTGGTGCTCTGCCGATCAATTAATGGATGTGCGGTCTGTGGTGCTTGGGTCTACCAGTATGGGCTGAATTTTTGGTTTTTTTTTGA
>JAOXJJ010001448.1:0-11326 GCA_025769935.1 Phoenix roebelenii
TAAGAAACAAAAAAAGCGTCATGTAAACATGTGATGTGAAGGGATAAAAGGGCATTCAAACAACATGCCATATTTGCAAGCTATAGCTACAGAATAACAGTATAGAAACCTTACAGATCACCCTTCGCAAACAAAATCGAGTACTGTAATCTGATGATAAAATTTAATTAGAAGTTCTTTCACATTGGAAGCATGCCTCCGTTAATTTATAATTTTCTAGAATGTGCAGAAGATATGTGCAGAAGCATGCCTCTTTGTATTTCCTAGTTTGAATGACTCTCTGTATTTCCTAGACTTTGGAACTTGTTCAACCAGCTGGAATGATGTTCTAGAGTTATCCTAAGTAGTTCATTGTAGCCTCATGTGGAAGTGAAATAGCCACAGAACTTTGCAAATGCAGCAGCTCTAATGTATTTGAATCATTGTAATCAGCCTCCATTTTTAAGGAAAACATTCTGCAGAAAAATCATTCTACTGGTGTTCTGTTTATCTTCACAACTATCAACAAATTTAGTATTAGAGCCATTTTTCATAATGGCTTCAGAAAATTGTAATACTCTTTTTACATATTCTTCATGTCAAATTCCTATTTTTGATGGAGAGCATTATGACTATTGGAACTCTCAAATGGAGATGATTTTCATCTCGCAAAGATACGAAGAACCGCTTCGATCAGAGACAACTTCATCTTCTGCGGAAGCAAAAGAAAAGGAATACAAGAAGAATGTGAAAAGAAATGCTACAGCCTTGAGGATAATTCAGCAAGGGGTAAGCAAATCCATCTATCCTCAAATTTTTGGCATTAAGAAGTCAATATATGTATGGGAGACCTTGAAAAAGGACTTTCAAGGGTTGCATAAAGAAATTTCCATAAAGCTGTAGGCTTTTTGGAGAGAATTTGACAATGAATGACAGTGAACTTGTTAGAGATTTTTCTCTAGGGCTGCTGAAATTATTAACCAAATAAAGAGTTGTGGTGATATCGTCTCTGAGAAGAAAATTGTTGAAAAAATACTTAGAAGCTTGCCACAAAAATTGGAACATGTAGTTGTTATGATGATTGAAGAGACTAAAGATCTCTCTAAGCTTAGGATGTATGAATTGATGGGTTCTCTTGAGGCACATGAGCAAAGAGTCAGACGGTATGGTAGTTAACCGTTGGAGCAAGCTTTTCAAAGCAAGATCAAATTGTCAGAACAGAAGTTATCAAGAATGGAGCAAGAACAGAGAGGGGCTTCATTCCAAAAAAGAATTCTTATAGCAAAGCAACAAAGATCTGGTAATTTTGATTCTTATTGCTCTATTTGCAAAAAGTCTGGCCATGATTCTAAGGATTGTCGCTTTAAATGCACTAGATGTAAAAATCCTAACCATTCTGAAAGAAATTAATTGCTAGTATAAAGATAAGGGGGAAAGCTTCGGAGATAAAAATGTAGCCAACTTCTTGAAAAAAAAAATGATGATCAGTTGTTTTCCTCTTGTATGAATGTTGGGCATGGGAAAGAAGACTCGTGGTACCTAAATAATGGCTATAGCAACCATGCACATAACAGGAGACCGGCAGGCCTTTGAGGAGCTTGATGGAAAATTTATTTCTCAAGTAGAGCTTGGTCACAGTAAGAAGGCGAAAATTGAAGGAAAGAGAGTCATTGCATTCCACACCAAAGAAGGTAATAAAAAATATATTCATGATGTCTTTTATTCTCCAGGATTTACACAAAATCTTCTTAGTGTTGGACAAATGATGAGGAAAGCTTATAAAATAATTTTTGATGATGATCGCGGTGAATTCATTGATAATAAAATCAATCAAAAGGCGGCTATAGTAAAGATGAGCTTGAATAACATTTTTACTGTCAATATGAAATCAGTTTAGAATGTTGTTTTTAAAATTGAGAATTGATGAGTCCAATCTTTGGCGTTTGAGATATGTCCATTTGAATCACACGAGTTTGCAATTGTTAAGAGAAAAGAACATGGTGATTGGAAGTCCTCTAATTAAAAGGAAGGATAGAGTTTGTGAATGCTGCATATATAGAAAGATGCATAGACTTCCTTTTCCCAAGGCAACTTGGAGAGCTCATGCACCTCTTAAACTTGTACATGCTGATATTTGTGGGCCAACTCAAACTCCATCTTTGAGTAATAAATGATATTTCTTACTCTTTTATGATCATTATACTAAAATGATTTGGATTTATTTTTTTGATAAAAAAATGAGATGGTTTCTCTACTTTTTTGAATTTCAAAGCTTTTGTAGAAAGAGAAAGTGGCTATCAAATGAAGACACTCAGAATTGATCGTGGAGACGAGTTTATTAACAAGCCCTTTCTTGATTATTGTAAAGAAAAAAAAATTCAAAGGCAGCTCACTATCAGGCGCACTCCTTAACATGACAGAAAGAAAGAATCAAACAATTGTGGAGATGGCTCGAAGTATGTTAAAAGGGAATGAACTTTCCAACAAATTTTGGGCTGAAGCTGTCAACAAAGTAGCTTATATTCTCAATCGCTCTCCAACTAAAGCCAATCGCAACATGACTCCTTTTGAAGCTTGGCATAACCATAAGCCGATAGTGAATCAGTTTAAAATCTTTGGCTGCATAGCTTATGTCCTCATTTTCTCTCAAGGTAGGGACAAGCTTGATAGGAAAGGTGAAAAATATATTTTCATTGGCTATAGCAATAAATTTAAAGGCTATCGATTTTACAATCCAAAGACAAACCAACTTGTGCTATCAAGGGATGTTATATTTAACGAAATAGCAACATAGAAATGGGAGGATGAAGTCACTCAAGCTCTTGCAACATTTAAATTTCTTGAGCCTATTGCAAATCAAGAAGAAGTTCATTCTCGAGCATTTGAACCCTCTCAACATGAAGCTAATACATCTAGAAGCATGCCTCAAAGTGTTGATTTAGATTCAGAAACTCCTGTAAGAAAGTATCGATCGATAAGTGTTATTGATGAATCATGTAACGTGGCTCCTTTTACTTGTGAACCTCAATGTTTTGAAGAAGCTGCAAGAGAGCAAGTCTAGAGAAAAGCTTTGCATGAAGAAATGGCCAGCATTAAAAAAAATGTACTTGGGAGCTTGTGGACGTTCCAAAAGGAAAAGAAGTGATTGGTTTGAAATGGGTTTACAAAACTACGTATAATGGAGATGGTAGTATACAAATGCATAATGCTCGATTGGTATCAAAAGGCTATTCACCGCAGCCTCAGGTAGACTTCAATGAAATATTCTCTCCCGTGGCATGAATGGAAACCGTGCGAACTGTTCTTGCTTTGGCAAGCCAATTGGAATTACAAGTGTTTCAGCTCGATGTTAAATCAGCATCTCTTAATGGTGAACTAGAAGAAGTCTATATCAAGCAACCACAAGGCTATATGGTGAAACGAAAAGAAGAAAAAGTATATCGGCTTTGCAAGGCTCTTTACGGGTTAAAGCAAGCTCCCAGAGCATAGAATAATAAGATTAATTCCTATCTTCATCAAAATAGATTTGAAAAAAGTCAATATGAACCATCACTTTATGTGAAGAAAATAGGAGCAACAGATTTTTTGGTTGTTTGTCTCTATGTTGATAATCTAATCTATGCAGTATTGATGCTAAAATGATAAAACCATTCAAGGATGCAATGATGAAAGAGTCTGAGATGATAGATTTAGGGATGATGAAGTATTTTCTTGGAGTTCAAGTGAAACAATCAAAAGGAGAGATTTTTGTCTCTCAAGAAAAATATATTGCAGATTTGGTCAAATGTTTTAATATGACATGTTGCAAACTAGTGGCAACACTATGGCTCTCAATGAGAAATTGCAGCAAAATGATGGGGCAGAGAAGGCCGATCCAAAAGTTTATCGAAGTCTTGTCGGTTCCTTGATGTATCTCACAAACACAAGGCCAGACATGCTACATTATGTAAGTCTAATTTTTAGATTTATGAAACAACCAAGCAAGCTCCATTTTGCAGCAGCAAAGAGAATTTTACGCTATTTACAAGACACTAAAGAGTTTGGGATCAAGTATATAAAGGAACAAGATAGCAAATTAGGTGGTTTTATTGATAGTGATTGGGCCGAAAGTCTTAATGATCAAAAAAGCACATCGGGCTATAATTTTTGTTTAGGATCAAATGTGATCTCATGGAGTTCAAGGAAGCAAAGTTTTGTTGCATTATCATTAGCTGAAGCTGAGTACATAGCAGCAAATAAAGCTACTCATGAAGCTATTTAGCAAAGGCAAATTCTTACTGATTTGCCGTAAAAAGTTTCAGAACTAACAACCATGTTTTGTGACAATATGTCAGCTATTGCTATGACTAAAAGTCCAATTTTTCATGCAAGATCAAAGCATATTGAGTTGCATCATCATTTCATCAGGGATATGGTAAGGAAGAAGGAGATCTACTTAGAGTTCATCAACACTAATGATCAGCTTGCAGTTGTTCTCACCAAAGTTATATCTTCTGAGAAGTTTGAGCAATTCAAGAGTCTTTGAAAAGTACAAATTAAGAGGGGTGTTAAGTAGTAATTTGTAATTTTCTAGAATGTATAGAATATATTTTTGACTGAATGTTCTCTAGTTTGAATGACTCTTTGTATTTCCTAGACTTTGGAACTTGTTGAACCAGCTAGAATGATGTCTAGGAGTTATCCTTATCTAATATAAATAAGTAGTTCATTGTAGCTGCAGCTCTAATGTATTTGAATCATTGTAATCAACCTCCATTTTGAATAAAAACATTCTTTAGAAAATTCATTCTACTAGTGTTCTGTTTATCTTAACAACTATCAAATCCTTTTCATCCCACTTTGCTTTCGTTGCCTCCAACAACCTCTAAGTCCAGCTGCAACCAGGGGTCCAGCCTGGCTGTTTAAAGAAATGCAGTTCGCTGAGCTACAATAACTCTCTGATTCAGGAGAAGGCAATGCCTAGTGATGAAGCCCACCCTAAACTTTTCTTTGTTAGGTTACTTTGATTGGATCCTAGTTTGATTGATTTGGAGGTAGAGTTTTGGGTAGCATTCCTTCAATTATTGCTTGGACTTCATTAATTTGGAGGTCTAATGGGAGCATGAAGATGGGAAGTGGATGCCCATTTTTCAACTTTAGTTTCTTTGGTTAAACATTACTAAACAATATAATTTTGCTTATTTAATGGATAAGACAGAGCTTACCTTGTTTTTCTTAAAAAAAAATTGAGAAACAATTCAGAACTTTGAAGCATTTTATGATTCTGTGATGCAATATTTTGATCTTTTCTATATGTACGCTTCTTTATTGATCAATACACTTTTGTTAGACATAAAAAAAAAACTTTTGATAGCATTATTGCTTGCTTTGTTTTCTCTCTTGTTAAATTGGAGTAAGGAATACCTCACAACTGACAATTTACTCCAAGGACACAAAAAAGAATCCCAAAGTTTTTAAGTTTGTTGAATATTAAAAAAAAAATCTTATGTCTTAATTGTATCACTATTATTTTTCTGCTACATGTAAATTATAGGATAGCGATGAGGCAATATGTTTTTTGTAATGACTAACTGGGGAGAAAAGTTTGAGCTTCATAATTATTCTTCTCGGATGAACACATTTTTTCTCCCTTTTATCCCCTATTTTTTGTATCATCTGATATGATAATCTTATAAATGGTTAGCCAATTGAAATCATGGAGTACTGGGGAAGATGGTCATAGTTTGATAATTTTCATGGGTAGTAATTATATCGATGCGCTTCGGGATTTATGTTGTATTTTCCTTCCATTAAAGTTAGTCTTTGCCTTTAGATTGCTTTTATTAAAGGACCATTAAAAAAAATATTTATAATACAATACAACGAGATCTAGATCTCTCCAAGCTAATTATAACTTAGATATTGGGCCATTAACCATAATAATACTATCTTAAGCACAAGGCTCTTTTGCAAGTATTTTTCAGTTTTCGTATTCAGGTCATCTTCAAAACTATCATGGCTTCATTTCAGGTTTTTGGCATAACTTTATTTCCATCAGAAGTGCTCAGTTATACATCTGATAATCATTTCATATTCTTGTTATAGTTCTTGGGAAGTGTTATTTTTCTTTTAACATAATTGTGTTATTGTTTCTTTTCATCAATCAGGTATGACTTCATTGCCTATTCTTTAGTTTTTGTACATACATATCTAGGTTATTGCCATGTTGAGATGGGACTATCACCAAGAAAGCAGCAATAATCTGTAACAGAACAACGAGTAATGGAACAAGTTGTCCAATGAACATCACAATAAGTACTAAGATGAAAGTTGTTCGATGCAAGCATGAGGACACCAAAGCCAAACGTGATTTGAGATATCTTAAGACTCGAAGAGCAACATTCATATGGGGTTGGCATGGTGCCAGCATAAACTGACTAGGAAGATTGACAGTAAAGATAATATCTGGATGAGTGATTGTGAGATAGATCAAATGACCTATGAAGCTTCTATATGGTGCAGGACAAGCAAAGGTTTGCCAACAATAGGTGATAACATTAAATTTTGTTTCATCGGGATGTGTACTGGTTTAGCACCTAGAATACCTACATCTTCAAAAATATCGAATGCATATTTCTATTGAAAGAGAAAAATACCTTTATTGGAGCGCGTAACTTCAATGCCTAAGATGTATTTAAGTGTGCCAAGATCTTTCATTGAAAATTAATCTTGGGAAAAATATTTAGTGGAAGCAATAGAAGAAGGATCACTGCGAGTAATGAGTATATCATCAACATAAACAAGTACAATGGCAAAGTTGCCTTTGGATTTGAGGGTAAAGAGTAAATAAATGGTAACTGATTGAGTGAAACTAGCATGAAGTAGTGCAATAGAGAATTTGAAAGATCAGTTATGAGAGGCTTGTTTAAGACCACATAAGGATTTGTTGAGGCAAAAAACTAACTATTCTCCTTTTTCCCCCTTTTGAGAAAAATCTGGTGGCAGTTGTGTGTAAACTTCTTTATGTAAATCACCATGGAGGAAGGCATTATTGAAATCAAGCTGGTATAGATACCATTGTTTGGTGGCTGCAATTGCAATAAGACAATGAATTGTAACCAATTTAGCAACAGAAGCAAATATTTCATGGTAATATAGGCTTTCAACTTAAGTGTAGCTTTTAGCAACAAGCCTTGCTTTATACTATTCAATACCACCATTGGACTTGTATTTGATCTTATATACTCATTTGCATATGATGGCATGTTTGCTTGGTGGAAGTGGTATCAAGGTCCAAGTGTAATTAAACTCTAAGGCCTTAATTTCATCGGCCATAGCATCACACCAGTGAGCATGTTTCATTGCTGATAAAAAAGACTTAGGTTCCTGAGAAGAGAAAATAGAAGCTAGAAAAGCACGGTGAAGGCTAGATAATTTATTACAAAAAAGATAATTTTGGAGTGGATACTTAGTACTTATAATCACTATGCCGCCTTGCTTGTCAACTGAACCTTGCATGCACTCTTCCCTTCCAACCAAGCCGTGCATTCAACCAATTACTCCCTGCCTTGCTTTTCTAGCCTCGGCTCGCCTTGCCCTTCTTGTGGCATTCCTTATGGCTTTTGTCGTGTCTCAATTAGTCTTCCCCCCTTCAAGACCGACCATGTCCTCAAGGTCTAGCTCGAGAAATTGCTCCTTGAGAACTTGGATACTCCCATATAGCATCCTCGGCTGCAAGTCCTCTCCATTGAACCAAAGCTTCAGTTCTAACTTGGCTGCCTCTTCTTACTTACCTATACTCCAATATCTTCTTCAGTTGAATATCAACCCTTCCTTTCTCATCCACCATTGGCAAGTCATTGACAACCTTGCTTGGATCTCCAACTTTCCTCCTAAGCCATAAAACATGAAAAATCGGGTGGACGTGAATCCTAGTTGGAAAATCTAACTTGTAAGTAAGCTGTCCACACTTCTCCAAGATTTGATAAGGATAAAAATACTTAGCCCTCAATTTGCTAAGAACTGCCTTGAACAAAGCCTTGTGCTTCCTTGGTAGGTACTTGAGATAGATCCACTCACCCGGTTCAAAAGACTCCATGCTTCTCCTTTCGTCAAAGTGCTTCTTTATTTGCTCTTGAACCCTTGTCATGTTCTTCTTGAGCTCCTTGAAGACTTCATCTCTTTCTCTAAGCTCCATATGAACCAAGTCATTAGGTAAGCTCCCACGTCATAGGTCACAAGTGTAGGGGGCGGCCTTCCATAGAGAGCCTCAAATGGTGACATATTGATTGAACGGTGATACGATGTATTATACCAAAATTCTGCCCAAGTTAAATGCGCCTTCCACTTTTTAGGATATTGGTACATATAGCACCTAAGATATTGCTCAAGGTCTGGTTAGTTATCTTACTTTGTCCATCAGTTTGGGGGTGGTAAGTAGAGTTTCTTGCCAACTCCATACCATGCATCTTGAAGAACTTTCTCCAAAAATTGCTCATAAACACCCGATCTCTATTCATCAATATACTCTTCGGCATGCCATGTAGCTTCATAACATTATCCACATAAAGCTTAGCTATGGACTTGGCGGTGTAAGGATACTTGGATAACCGGTCTACAACTATAAGCACCCCATCACATCAATTAGAAAGTGGCAGCCCCTCTATAAAGTCCATAGTGACATCCTCCTACGCGTTAGAGGGAAGGTAAGGGTTGCATCAAACCTCTTAGCACGCGACTATCACTTTTCACACTTTGACAAGTATTATACTTTCTTATATTATCTTTCATGCCTTCCCAATAGAACAAATTGGCCACTCTCACCCAAGTCCTATACACACCCAAGTGTCCTCCCTCCTTGGAGTCATGAAAGTGGCAATGACTTTTTTTCTAAACTCCCCCACATTCAGTACTACCACCCTTTCTTTATACTTCAAGAGCCCATCTTGCACTTCATGATTTTGTACTCCTTTTCCTCCCTCTTCTAAATTTTCTATCACTTTTTGGCACCTTGGATTAGTCCCTAAACTCTCTCTAATATCTCCCCAAATCTTTCAATAAGGATCCGAGATAGCCTCCAACATCTCACCATCAACCTGCCTTGATAATACATCGGCTATCCGATTTTCTTTGCCTGGCCTATACAACACTTGGAACTCAAACCCCAGCAACTTTGCTGCCCACCTTTGCTGGTCCGGAGTGGTGATTCTTTGCTCCACAAGGTGCTTCAAGGGTTGTTGGTCCGTGACAATCAAAAATCTCCTTCCTAAGAGATATGGTCTCCACACCTTCACAGCCTCCATTATAGCTAGCATCTCATGAGCATACACCCTCCAACCCTTGTTTTGAACCCCCGAAGCCTTGCTAATGTAGGCAAGAGGCCTTCCATTTTGTGTCAAAAAAACACCTACTCCAACATTGCTTGTATCCATATGCACCTCGAATTCTTCTTCAAAGTTTGGCATGGCAAGCATGGGTGTTGTTGTCATGGCCTTCTTTAGAGCTTCAAAGGCTGCCTCTCCTTCTTCATTCCAAGTGAAGTTGTTCTTCTTAAGCATGCTTGTGAGTGGCTTTGCAATAGACCCAGAGTCCTTGACAAACTTCTGGTAGTAACCGGTAAGTCCCAAGAACCCTCTCAACTCGGTTATGGTCTTTGGCTTGGGCCAAGCCACCATTGCTTCCACCTTCTTTGGATCAACCCTCACACCCTTGTATGAAATCAAGTGCCCAAGATACTCCAACTCCCTTTGACCAAATGCACACTTAGATAACTTGATGAAAAATGAGTTTTCTAGTAGCACCTGCATCACCTCCTCCAAGTGTCTCAAATGATCACTCTTAACTTCTTGAATACACAAGAATGTCATCGAAAAAAGACCAAAATATACCACCTCAAGTAGGGCTTGAATATTTGGTTCATGTATATTTGAAAGGTTGATGGGGCATTGCAAAGCCCAAATGGCATGACCAAATACTCGAAGTAGCCATTGTGACTACGAAAGGCAATCTCGTGGATGTCCCCCTCATGCACCCTTATTTAGTGATAGCCGGCTCTAAGATCTAGCTTGGAGAAGAACATAGACCTTCTAAGCTCATCCAATATATCATCAATCGTTGGGATAGAAAATCGATCTTTGATGGTAGCCTCATTTAAGGCCCGATAATCCATGCAAAAGCGCCATGTGCCATCTTTCTTCTTCACAAGTAAGATCGGACTAGAAAATGGGTTAGTACTTGGCTGAATCAGCCCATTGGCCAACATCTCATTCACTTGCTTCTCAATCCTACCTTTTGAAAGTATGCATATCGGTATGAGGCTACATTCAGTGGTTTGGTTTTCTCCTTCAATGAAATTCGATGATCAAACTTCCTCGAAGGTGGTAAAGTCTTAGGTTCCTCCATCACCTTAGAGTATCTCATTAACACCTCTCTTAAATCCCTCAGTATATCAGCCCCCAACTCACACCCGAAGCTCCACTCTTAATTCTCTCACCCTCACTCAAAGCCCTCGGTTGAGAGGCAATGGTAATAGCTTTATGCCTCCTATGGCTTATGATCTTCTCCATCTCATTTAGCCCGATAGATTTACCTCCACCTCTACCATTCATTCTCAAAGTAACCCATTTTTTGTCCAACATAAACTCCATAATCATTTTTTTGTAATCCGACACCACCTTTCCTGGCTCCTCTAATCATTGCACATCCAACACTACATCCAAGCCCACAAGCGGCAAGGAGTACAAATCCACCACAACCTCAATCTCTTGCATCCTCAAACTCACTCCCTTATACATCTCTTTGTTGCTAAGTAGACAACCCAAGAGGGGGGTTGAATTGAGTTCTAAATAAAATTTAGGCTCTTTTTAGATAATCTAATGTGGATTATGAAAGCTTTCTTGATTTTAATTTAAAAAATTTGATCGAACTATAAAGAAAGCAATAAAGAAGAGATGCTCAAAGAACCACAACACAAACACACGAAATTTTATAGTGGTTCGGAGCCAACCCTGCTCCTACGTCCACTCCCCAAGCCTCACTTGGGAGTTCACTATAATCTCTTGGATTACACTTGGTTGTTTTACAAGCTCACAACCAAACTTATTATTTTTATAAGATCACAACAAACTCGGTCGGATCACAACCAGACCAGATGGACCGGCATGGACCAAAGTCGACGTCCATCTGGAAGTTTTGGAAGGAAGGAGGTGGAGGGCGGCATCTTTGAGGCGGTTATAACCGCCTAACAGCCGCGGTCCCCCACCCCTCTGAGGTTGTTGGAGGGTTATAAAAACCCATGGAGTCCTGAGTCCAGGACCCGATCGATTACACTCTCCCTACTCCTCACCTTCTTCTGTGCAAGAAGTCGGAT
>JAOXJJ010001449.1:0-11315 GCA_025769935.1 Phoenix roebelenii
ATATTGAGATGGAGATCTCAATATATCTCACTACCAGTCAGAATAGAACCTACGGGATCACACACATAGAGGATTTAGTTAGTCAGACTATCATAATTGTGATTTAGAATCTCAATTGAAGTCAATTATCGATATAATTGGTGATTAAATTAACCCACTAAGTGTTAGTGAGTTAATGGAAGAAGAATTAAGCGGAATTGATTGCAATTGGGCTGATTTAATGAGCCAAATTAAATTGGATTCGACCCAAATTGATTTGGGTTCATGATTGGGTCAATTTGATTAAACTAGAGTTTGTGCGGATTTTAAAGACCACATGTCGTCGTAGGATGAATATGACTTAAGTCGTGTTCACACTATGCGGACTTTAAAGTCCGCATGATGTCGTAGGATGCATGCTCCCAAATTAATTCTCCTAATAAGATTAAGAGTCCTAATGTGATTAGAAATTAATCAATTGATTAAGTGGACATATGTCATGCATCATGAGCATAAGGATTGGACACTTAGCATTAATCCAAGGGTGGGTTATAGTTCCATTTCCTTAATAAGATTAGGAGAAGCCCTAGAACCCATCTATAAAAGGCTTGGGGTGTGAACCATAGGATTCATCCTTGATCTCTACGTCTCCTCCCTCTTCCTCTCTTCCCTTCCCATGACAGCAAAAGGAGACCTCCTTCTTCTCACGGAAGCAAGGTGAAGATCCCCTTTCTTCTTCCTCCAAGGTGTTGGAAAGCAAAGAAGAAGAAGGATCAAGGGAGAGAGATCAATTCAGCCCAAGGAAGAAGGTGTTCTTCCTCCCACGTCAAGCTTCTTCCTTTCCTACTTGTCCATGGCTGAAGAGGGCTTCTTCTTCCTCTTCTTCCACGGAATCAAGGTTAGGAAGATTCATGTGCAAAGCTACCTCCTTCTCTTCCTTAATTGCGAGCAAGGTTGAAGAAGAAAGCGTTTTTCTTCAAAGAGGTATGTTGCAGAATTTCTTCCATCTCTTTTGATAGTCATGAGTGGTCTTTGCAAGGAGCTAGCACTCCGGTAAGACCTATTCTCAGATAATTAGATCCTCATGTGGATACCTGTAAAGGCCGGACAATTGTGCAGCTCAAACAGGAACCTAGAATAGACCATCAGGCTGCGGTGTTCTACACTTGCAGAATTTTTGAAGATGAGATCTTCAAATCTAAATTTTTGATTTTTGTTTCAGTTTTATAAATCTTAATCAACCCTCCTCAGATCCTAATCTTCCCTTCCTAATGAGTTCAAAGATCTTCTGGATTTGGATTCAATATTTTTTTTGAATTCTACGATCCAAGGCACGTTCATGCGATAAACGACGTCCCGTGCGAATTCCGCTGCGAATGTCGCATCACACGGGGTGTATCTCAACAGAAATTTCATTTGCTCATTGGATTTACCCATCTACCCTAACCTAGTTAGAGATTTTTATAGTTCCTTGAAGATGAATGCCAAAATAGGAATGTTATTTAGCTTTGTTAGAGGAATTGAAATGATAGTGACCGAACAATTGTTTGCTGGAACTATGAAGATGCCAAATGAAGGAATCACTGCTTCAATACATGCTGATAAAGCTACGGCACTTAGAGAAATACTGGGAAAGGATGAAATAGGTCCTTTGGAAGCCATTACAGCAGCCTATCTGTTGCCCAGAGGTGCAACCCAAGAGGGGAAATGAATTGGGTCTCTTTAAAAATAATTAAAGTTAAAACGTATGGAGAGTATGAGTTACTGTTATCTTGTAGATTCAGCAGCGGAAATAAGATTGCACAAATACGACAGTGAATAAAGTTAGAAAAGCAATCAGGAATATGAAGAGGAAAGGAAGAGAAGAACCACAATCACAAACACCAAGGTTTATAGTGGTTCGGTGCACTTCCAGCACCTACGTCCACTCCTCAAGCCTAGCTTGAGATTTTACTATAACCCAGTAGATTACAGCCTAATTATTTTTGGGCTCACAATCAAAATCCAGTTGTTTTTCCCAAGCAACCAACCGAAAATATTTTGTTTTCCAGAATCACAAACAACCCAGTTGGTTTTCAGATAAACCAACCAAAAACTTTACACCGTTTGTTTTTCCGGGCTCACAAACAACCTAGTTGGTTTTCAGATAAACCAACTAGAAACTTTTTCCTTGCTGAATATTTTTGATTCAGCAACTTTCAATCGAGGCTTGGAAGAGCCTTTACAAGTTTCAAATCAATGAAACTGTTACAGCGGCAATTAACCCAACTAAAAGAATGTTATAACTAGAAAACTTAAAGCTTCAGAGCACATAAAGAATAAATCAATGAAAGTAAAAGCTGAAGCTGATGAAGAAATTGGCTGTGGAAGGATGTTCCAATGTCCGAACAACAACTCTTCACGATGTAGTGAAAAACTTCGACTAATCTCCTTACAAGAGAAAGTTTCAGATTACAATGCTGGTGAGGATGATGAACTGTTAAGCTTTTCTTCTCTTTTTCTCAGTAGAAACCTTTTGTTTTCAATAGAATATTTTTCCTTTTCTTGTTGTTTCCATTCTGAGGTTCTCTCGTATTTATAGACAAATTCTTCAGCGGAATTTGAATTCCTTTCTTTCCGTTCTGATAAGAATCTTTTTCTATTACAGAAGAAGAAAAAAGTCGTTCATAGCTTTTCGTTGTGGTCCCAGCAATATAAGGGTCGTCTCATATAACTCAGGGGTCAACTCATATCCATTCTGGATCGGCACTTCAAAATGTGGAGAAAGCTTTTGTTGTGTCATCTTCAAAGGGTCGACTCTTAATTCTTAAGGGTCGGCTCATCTTCATCAAGAGTCGCCTCTTTAAATACAAGGGTCGACTCATCATCTTTAGGAGTCGCCTCTTTAAATGTAAGAGTCGACTCATACCATAATTTTTCGGCTATCGCTTAAACTGAGCTGGGATCGACTCTTCAAACGCAAGGGTCGACTTTTCAATTTTGGGGGTCGGCTCATTTTGAACAAGGGTCGACTCTTCAAGCTTCTCTCAGATGGTAAAAACTTTCTGTTTACTTTAAACTATACAAGGGTCGACTCATGTTTTGCGGGGGTCGACTCATTGACTGTGTTCTTAAATAAAACTTATCAGAATCAACTTAAACTTGTCCTTTTTTCTTAAGAATTGACTCAAGTTTTTCAAATAGAAAACATTAGACTTCATCTTTGATCTCCATGGATTAGATTATGATCATTTTCTTTTGGAACATGTCCAATGAGATATTTGCGAAGAACTTATAATTTTGCAGTGCTTCATTCCTTCTATTTTTTCTTAACTTAGAAATCTTACCAATTAGGCCAATGTAATAGTACACAACCTGATCTTAAGTATTTTGTAATCATCAAAATTCATCATTTAGGGTAGACAATCTTTTCCTTTTTGATGATGACAAAACCATTGAGTTAAAAAAAAAATTGCAATAAATTTTACAGCAATTATCAGAATTTTATAATGAAGTTCAGAGCAAATATGACATTCAGAGATATATGCATAATTTCACCAAATTAAGGAGAAAAGTCTCCCCCTATCAATTATAAACATTTGAATTATGCAGAGTTCTTGTTCTTCATCTTTTCTTAAGTTTTGTTTACCATCATAATTTAAATCTTCCCCTATATATTATCTTTAATATAGAGATTGGTATTATGAATTCTTTTCATATTTCTTATTTCTCAGATTAGAATTCTTTTTCATATATTTCTCCTAATTTGTATTTTGAATTCTTTTCACATTTCTTATTTCTCAATTTAGAATTCTTTTTCATATATTTCTTCCCCTTTTTGTCATCAATAAAAGGAAGGAAACCAAAAATAATATATGACACCAACATTAAGAATTTTGATACCATTACAGATTTTGATAGGTATCAGAGCAGTGTATAAATTAATAAAGACATATATTTCAAGAAAGATAATCATTTATTATGAAGTACATTTGATAAATCAAAAGATTACAATTTGCATCAATTGGTATCAGTCAGCATACAAGTGTGCCAAATAAACATGAAACTCAGTTTAGTATATGATTATGCTTTGAAAACATGGGTTTCAGTCTAAGCTCAGGTTAGGTTCAGTCTAGGGTTAGTCTAGGTTCAAGGTTTTGAAGATGAAGGTCCAGACCGATCTTCCTTTGGCTCTTCCATCAGCTTGTCAATTTTACTATTTAGTGTAGTGATGGATCTAGTGAGCTGAGTGTGTTCTTTTAATTCTTGTATGGAGCCTTGTACAGAATTTTCTTGTGCTTACAGATGTTTTTCAATCTCAGTAATTCTCCTCTGTTGGTTAGCTGCTAGTTGCCTCAGTCCTTGCAGTTCAGATTTTACTTCTTTTATCTGGTTAATGAGGTCAATAATTGAATTCCAGCAGACTCCAGAATTGAACATTGCTTTTATAATGTATCTCCAATAAATTTTAATTGCCATTTCTCAAGTTTGAGTGGAGGATCTGATGGCCTTTGTATTGGAGGAGGCTGACTGACTGGAGGTTCTGTTGCAGGTGCTTGTGTAGGGATTCTTTTGCCTTTTAGTGGTGTAGGAGTATCTTGACCACTTTCATCTTGAGATCCTTTCCCTTTATGAGTCCATTTTTCCTCAGATTTGATAAATCCTATCCTCTTCAGTGATTTGTCATTGTAAACATCAGAAGACAATAATTTTTTCTTGGTTTCCCCTTCTAGATTTACATTGAAGTTACAGAGGACTTGAGTTAAGACCAGACCATAAGGAAGTGAAGCTCCTTTTCTCTATCCTTGAGCTTCCATGTATCTAATCATCAGGCAGGGTAGGTTCAGTGGGAGTCCTTGTATAATATGGTGCATTACCAGAATATCCCTTTCTGAAATATGATCAAATTTTTCTGTCTTCGGGAAGAACATTTTGTTGACCATGTGATGCAGTAGACACATCTCTGCATTCAGTTGATTGACGCTGATCTCAGTCCAATCTCCTGTGACTTCTCTATTTAGAATAGTACAAATCCTTTCATTCTTATTTTCTACGTGATCTCTATTTTCTCCATCATTTGGAATCCGAAGGGTATCTCTAAGAATCTCTTCAGTAATTAAGATAGTGACTTCTTATACCTTGGACAAGATCTATCCTTGTCCATATCTAGCATTGTTGTAGAACTCTCGTACCAGATTTGGGTAGGTTGGCACATTCAGGGAGCATAAGTATTTCCAACCCATATCTTTTAGATTCTGCCTTAGTGGAAAATTTTCCTTTTCCAAGAACTCAAAATCCACTCTCCTTCCTGTGGATACATTTCTTATGGAGAGAGGTCCTTATTTCGAGATCGAGGACGGAGGTGACAGAGGGGCTGTGATAGGTTGAGGCGGTGGCGTTGCTTGTCTTTGTGGATTCATCTCCTTTTTTGCCCTAGCCTTCGTTCTTCTCTCTGTATGTGAAGTGGCATTCTTCCTCTTAGGTTCGGATGTCACTTGCTTTACCCTGACCATTGGAAGATCAATCAGAACCTCAAAAAGATTTTCTAGGATTTTTGGAGGTTTTTGTTTGAAGAAGAGTTTGAAGACAAAAAAGGCGCCCTAAGGGGTATGAAACGTTTCAGATTCAACATTTTAGAGAGAGAGAGAAAGCCTTTTAGAATCTATTTTGAATAGTTTTCTCTTTAGTCGACTCATTCAACTCATGAGTCATCACCTATAGACTAGGAGTCGACTCTTTTAGCTTAAGAGTCGTCTCCTGTAAGTTAGGGATCGACTCTTTTAACTTAAGAGTCGTCCCTTACTACATGAGTCAACTCCTCATTTACATGAGTCGTCTCCTCAGACTATTCAAGAGACAAAATCTTTTTGAATAAGATTCAAAAATCAATTATAAATCACGGATCAAATCAACTAAAATTCAACCAATAATAGTCAATCAAAATACACAATTTATCATTTATAAACAATCAATAAAATGGATCATAAATGCATAATTCATCTCTAAATTTACAAAATACTTCTTCATTAAGAGGTTTAGTGAAAATATCTGCAATTTGTTTATCAGTATTTATAAATTTTATTTTTATATCCTCATTTTGAGCATGATCTTTTATAAAATGATATCTGATTTCTATATGTTTAGATCTTGAGTGTTGTATGGGATTTTTAGTCAGATTTATGGCACTAGTGTTGTCACACCTTATAGAAATTTTATTTTGTTTTATGCCATAGTCCTCAAGCTGTTGCTTAATCCATAGGATTTGGGCACAGCAACTTCCTGCAGCAATATATTCAGCCTCAGCTATAGATAGTGCTATGGAATTTTGTTTCTTGCTAAACGAAGAAATTAAGTTTGTTCCAAGGAATTGACAAATTTTACTTGTATATTTTCTGTGTAATCTACAACCAGTAAAATCAGCATTTGAATATCCAATCAAGTCAATTGTAGATGCCTTAGAATACCATAAACCTAAGTGTTGTGTTCCTTTTAAGTATCTTAATATCCTTTTAACAACAATTAAGTGTGATTCTTTAGAATTTATTTGATATCTTGCACACATCCAAACACTATGCATTATATCAGGTCTACTTGCTGTAAGATAAAGTAAAGATCTAATCATTCCTCGATACGGCTTTGAATCAAAGAATTTACCATGCTTATCTTTTTCTAATTTACAAGAGAAGCTCATAGGAGTACCTATTGATTTTGAATCTTCCATACCAAACTTCCTTAAGATTTTCTTTGTGTATTTGCTTTGGCAGATGAAGATTTCATCTCTTGTTTGCTTGATTTGGAGTCTAAGGAATAAGTTGAGTTCACCCATCAAACTCATCTCGAACTCACCTTGCATGAGCTTAGCAAATTCTTCACATAAACTTTCATTAATAGCACCAAATATAATATCATCAACATATATTTGAACAATCAGAATATCGAAACTTTTCTTTCTAATAAACAAAGTTTTATCAACATTTCCTTTTGAAAAAATACTCTTTATTAAAAAATTGCTTAATCTATCATACCAAGCCCTAGGAGCTTGCTTCAAGCCATAGAGTGCTGTGTTCAATTTAAAAACATGATCTGAAAGTTTATGATTTTCAAATCCAGATGGCTGTTCTACATAAACTTCTTTAATTATGAAACCATTTCGAAATGCACTTTTGACACCCATCTGAAATAATTTAAAATTCATGAAGCATGCAAATGCAAGTAATAACCTAATAGCTTCAAATCTAGCTACAGGTGCAAAAGTTTCATCAAATTCAATTCTTTCTTCTTGATTATATCCTTTAGCAACTAATCTAGCCTTATTTCTAATTACAATTCCATCCTCATTTAATTTATTTCTGAAAACCCATTTTGTTCCAATTACAGAAATATTTTCAAGCCTTCTAACTAAATTTCAAACATTGTTTCTTTCGAATTGATTTAGTTCTTCTTGCATTGCTATTAACCAATTGTTATCTTTTTCAGCTTTTTCAAATGATTTTGGTTCTATTTGAGAAACAAATGCAAGATAATTACAAACATCTTTAATGGAGGTTCTAGTCCTAATTCCTTGTGAAGGATCACCAATTATTAGTTCTCTAGGATGACTATGTGCATACCTCCATTCTTTTGGTAGACTAGTTTTATCATTAAACATTTGGTCTTCTTCTTTCTGATTTTCATCATGCTCTGAATTTTTAGATGCAGACACATCCTTTAGGGTCAATATTTAGCTTGCTTATTGAGTTCTTTTGCATCATCATCAAGATCTAAATTCTTCCTTGATGACGGGTCATTAGATTCATCAAAGATAACATGTATTGACTCTTCTACAACTATGGTTCTCTTGTTAAATATTCTATATGCTTTGCTTGATGAAGAGTATCCAAGAAAATAGTTTCATCTGATTTTGAATCAAAATTTTCCAAATTGTCCTTACCATTATTTAGAACAAAGCAGATGCAACAAAAAATATGAAAGTATGAAAGATTTGGTTTCTTATTTTTCAAAAGTTCATATGGAGTTTTCTTTAGTATTGACTTAATAGTAACTCTATTAAGAACATGATAAGTTGTATTTATTACTTCAGCCCAAAAATACTTAGGTAAGTCACTCTCATATAACATTGTCCTAGCCATTTCAGTAAGTGTTCTATTTTTTCTCTCTACAACACCATTTTATTGTGGTGTTCTTGGTGCAGAAAAATTATGATCAATACCATTTTCAGTGTAGAAATTTTCAAAATCATGATTTTCAAATTTAGTTCCATGATCACTTCTAATCTTGATAGTTTTCAGTCCATATTCATTTGAAATCTTTTTATACAATTTAGTGAAAGCTGAAAATGCTTCACTTTTGTGTGCTAAGAATAAAACCTATGTATACCTAGAAAAATTATCCACAATAAACAAAGCCATAAAGTTTTCCTCCTAGACTTGTAGTTTTAATTGGTCCAAATAAGTCCATATGCAGAAGCTCTAAAGGCCTATTTGTGGAGACATCATTTTTAGATTTGAAAGAGGTTCTGGTCTGTTTTCCTAGTTGGCATGCAGAGCAGATTTTATCTTTTTCAAATGATAATTTAGGCAAGCCGAAAACAAGTTCTTTTCGGATAAGTTTTGAAATTAAGTCCATGCTTGCATGAGCAAATTTTTGTTGCCATAACCCGCTGGCTTCACTATTTTTGATCTTCATTGCTACTAGACAATTCATGTTTTTCATGAGTATTTGATCTAAATCAACTAAATACACATTTCTATGTCTATGTCCAGTAATATTATATCACTGTCATTAGTACTAGAAACTAAGCATAAGGATGATTCAAAAGTCACAAAATATTCTTTATCACAGAATTGGCTAATGCTTAGCAAATTATATTTCAATCTATCTACCAATAAAACATTTTCAATAAAAGTAGTTGGTGTAATCCGAATGTTACCAATACCAATGATTTTATCTTTTCCATTATCACCAGAGGTAACCATTCCTCCATCTTTCTTTTTGAGGGACATGAATTGGGATTCATCTCCTGTCATGTGTCTAGAGCACCCACTATCCAAGTACCATTTTCTGTTTGATGCTTGGGATGCTAGACACACCTGCAAAACAGAAATTCAATTCTTTATCTTTGGTACCCAAGCTTTCTTGGATCTTTGAATGTTAGCAATGATGGTTCCCTTCGGAACCCATAACTTTTTAATTGAAATATTGTTCATAAGATTCTGACTTATAGGATTGTAAGTGGCATATTTCTGTTTCAGTTTGTCTAATTTGAATGGTACAGATTTTGGTTGAACATAAGTGGGTTTCACAAAAATGTTTTTCAATGATTTTTATTTCTTTCAAGGATTATATCCTAAACCAGCTTTATCATAAACAACTTTTTGACTTTCTAGAATTAAATTTAATTTCTCAGAACTTAAGGTGAATTTATCAACTATAGGTTTCAGTTTTTCAACTTCAGTAACTAACTTCTGATTTTCTTCATGCAGTTTCTTCTTATTATCCAGAAATAGAGTATTTTCTTTTTCTAATGATTGGTTCTTAATCTTCAGTTCCTTGTTCTTTAAGCTAAGCTTTTTATATTCAATCATAGCTCAGAAAAAGCATCTTGAAGCTCATCGAAAGTGAAATCATATTCAATATTCAAATATATCTCATTTTCGTATCCCATTAGATATAGATTTGCAGCTTCTTGTTGCTGTTCTTCTTCTCCAGAGCTGGACTCATTACTGTCACTCCAAGTAGCCATCATAGCTTTCTTCCTTAACCTCTTCGGAGCCTTCTTTAATAGAGAACAGTTTGTTCTGAAGTGTCCAGGCTTTTTGCACTCATAACAAACATATTGCTCCTTATTTTCTTTGCTTTGCTCCCTCTTGATTGCAAGCCTTTTCTTAAAATTTTCTCTGTTTCTTCTGAAGAATTTTCTGAACTTTCTTGTAATCAGGGCCATTTCCTTACTGTTATTAGGTTTAGAATCCTCACTCTCATCCTCATGCAGAGTGGATTTAAGAGCGATGGTTCTGTGCTTCTTAGGTTCATCTTCCTCAAGGTTCTGTTTTATTGAGAGCTAATAAGTCATTAAGGAACCCAACAGCTCTTCCAGTGGGAGAGAGTTGAAATCTTTGGCTTCTTGAATGGCCGTGACCTTTGCTTCCCATGCTCTAGGAAGAGACCTAAAAATTTTTCGAACAAGATCACTGTTAGAGTAAGATCTACCAAGGCTTTTCAGGCCATTTATAATATCAGTGAATCTAGTAAACATTTCAGTTATAGATTCACTGTTTTTCATTCTAAATAATTCATACTTATGCACTAGCATACTGATTTTAGATTCTTTGACCTGGTTAGTGCCTTCATGTGTAACTTCCAGCTTATCCCAGATTTCTTTAGCAGTCATGCAAATAGATATACGATTAAACTCATTTATATCTAAAGAACAGTAAAGAACATTCATGGCTTTTGTATTCAGCTGAGCCATTCATTTATCATGGTCATCCCATTCAATCTTAGGTTTGAATAAGGTGATGTCATTAACAATTTTAGTTGGTGTGTGAGGTCCATTATTAATAACAGTCCATAAATCATAGTCAAGTGTTTGAATAAAAATTCTTATACGAGCTTTCCAATAAGTAAAATTTGTGCCATTGAAAAGAGGTAGTCTATTGGTAGATTGCCCTTTAGCAACAGAGGATCCCATAGTGGCTGCCATGACCTTTAACTCTTGATTGTTAGATCAAAAAGTTTCTGTGAGTAGCAGGCTCTGATACCACTTGTTGCCCAGAGGTGCAGGTCTCTTTAAAAAATAATTAAAGTTAAGACGTATGGAGAGTATGAGTTACTGTTATCTTATAGATTCAGCAGCGAAAATAAGATTGCACAAATACGATAGTGAATAAAGTTAGGAAAGCGGTCAAAAATATGCAGAGGAAAGGAAGAGAAGAACCACAATCACAAACATCAAGGTTTATAGTGGTTCGCTGCACTCTCATCACCTATGTCCACTCCTCAAGCCTAGCTTGAGATTTCACTATAACCCTGTAGATTACAGCTTGATTGTTTTATGGGCTTACAATCAAAGCCCAGTTGGTTTTCCCAGGCAACCAAGCGAAAACCTTTTATTTTTCGGGATCACAAACAACCTAGTTGGTTTTCAGATAAACCAACCAAAAACTTTACACCGTTTGTTTTTTCGGGCTCACAAACAACCTAATTGGTTTTCAGATAAACCAACCAAAAACTTTTTTCTTGCTGAATATTTCCGACTCAGCAACTTTCAATCGAGGCTCGGAAGAGCCTTTACAAGTTTCAAATCAATGAAACTGTTACAGCAGCAATTAATCCAACTAAAAGAATGCTGTAACTAG
>JAOXJJ010001450.1:0-11312 GCA_025769935.1 Phoenix roebelenii
AGAAGAGGAAAAGTGGAAGGAAACTCTATGAAAATTCTATTGATTAAGCAAAACAATATTGGACTTTTGATAAAAAAATCCCCGAATCCAGTGAGCAAGTCTGCTGGCTTCTAAGATTTGGGTCTGAATGATCAATCGCATTTGTCAGAAAAATGGATTTCTAGAGAAAATTGGAATAAGCTAATTGATATTTGGATTTCTCCAGAATGGAAGAAGAAATCAGAAGCCAACAAAAACAATAGAAATACCATGAAGAATGATAGCATCTCTAAACACTATGAAGGATCAATCGCATTTGTCAATTATGGCGAACGACTGGTACACATCTTTATTCAATTAGATTTCTATAATAATTTTCATATTATTGTTCAATTATCTCAAATCAGCCCATTATATGTTAATGAATTTTTTCTTTTCTCTTTTGTAGAAAATAAAATTCGGTAAGGAGCCAACAATAGTTGAATCTTTTAATCGGATGCATAAGACAAAGCAAGGCATGGGAGGATATGTGGATAAGAGAAGTAAAGTTGTCATGGTAAGTATATTTTTTTTATTATTCATAAATATTATTGAGCTTGCTCATGTTTATCTTTGTTTGATCCACCATAATGTTTTTCTGTTCTTTCAAATCAACTGTCAAGCAAAGTATTCAGCTAAATACTCCAAAAAATATGGTGATGCCTCGACCTCAGATGCTCCACCATGTGATTATGACTTGTGGTTTGAGGCAATTGGTGTCCCAACTCATGGCCATGTCTATGGTTTTAGTCCCTTGGAGGATCTCACTAGAATTATTGGGCAATCATCATCCTCTTCCACCTTTACAAATCAAGCTCCAGAGCTGTACATGCATAAAGACCTTCTAGGTATTCTTGAGCACGAAAAGAAAAAAATGGCAAGAGGAGGTTCTTCAAAAGATGAGAGAAGAGATTGGGTTTGGATCAAGGCATGCAGATCAGGAGAGTAATGGTGATTCTGGTTCTACTGATCATGCTTCACTATTATTGCTTTTGCTTTAGATGATAGGTCTTTGCATTCCTAGGAGGAATGAAATCACTGTTGATCTCTATGACATATTTTTAGACTTTGATTTTGATAAATTTAGGACATGTTAATGCCTATTTTGAATGACATGTTAAATGACTTTTGCGTAATGTTGAATGCTTTTACTATTATTATTATTATTATTATTATTATTATGAGCCAATCAATGTACCAAATGTACTAGGTTATTGGATTGTGATCGGTGATCAAATTTTGGTTATTGAATTGTTTACCAAATATCGTGACGAGCAGCTATAAACTTAGTGACAAAATTTTGGTTAATAAAAATTGATTTTGCTCAGAGGGTTTGTGACAAATTAGTGACGGTAACCTTGTCACTAGATCAGTGACGGGATTAATAATAAATTTAGTGACAAAATTTATGACTATGTCTATGATGACTAAATCTGTCACTGAAGGTTGTGACAGATCAGTGACCAAACTTGTGACCGAATTCTGTGACAAAATCAATGACTAAGTTACCTTCATCACTAACTCAGCGACTGGATAGTGACGGAAAATACGTAATTTTTTAAATATTTAATTCTTAGATTTGTAATGGTTTAGTGATGGCGGTTCTATCATGGAGTTTAGTGACGGGAATCGCCGCCGTCTCTGAAAATTTAGTGACGCGTATTTTTGTAACCAATTCAGTGATGGAAGCTCCGGTTACAAATTCCGTATTAGTAACCGAAAACATGGTATAGTGACGGAAATCTCCGTCACTATATGTGTGTTTTCTAGTAGTATAACTCCAACGCCATAATCCCTCACTTGACCATAACGCTCTGGGCCCATCAATTTGGCAAAGACCTAAGCTTTGATGCAACTGGCCACACCGGATGATGATAACTCTCCGACGCACTCTGAAATAAGAGATGTAGCCCTATCCTGTAACTCTCTCTCAATAAAAATAGTGACATTAATATTTTAAAAAAGTAAAACTAATAATTTTTTTTTTTGGACAAATCAAAGATAAATGAATACATACAACTATATCTCTCGACTCCTTCCGGACAAAGCTGCCATCTCGGTGGGTGTTAGTCATCCTATAAAACTCTACCTCACCAGGCTTCCTCCCATGCTCTTCTATCTACACACACAAAGAGTATATTGGCAAATTATACATCATGATACGTGCTATTAGTAGAGTTTCAAATAGTTTTAAAAAAACTTACGAAATCATCTCTATGTCTCGCATAACTCTTCGGGCTTGAAGTGTGAGGAACTACTTGAGATACTCGTGCAGCTCTACCAATATTAGAATATATCTGCCAAAATAAAAGTACATAATAAAATATATTCAATGTATATATTTGCAATCCATATTAATAAAAAAGATAATATAAGATATTAAAACAATATCCGCTGGTTGTCGTAACATTCCATCCTTTGTACAGCCTTCGTCATGCCATCTCATCGATGAAGCCGTCTTCGGTGATCCAAACATCCTTTTCAATCTATGTATAAGAGAAAAATACTTCAAAATTTTAGCCGATTTTTTCTTAGTCGGTACGACATCCACTTCAGTCAACGAATCATTCTCGTCTTCTTTATGTTTTTTCCATCGTGAAGTTTCACATATTCGACACGACTCTTGGTTAATATTTTTACCACGATATAAAATGTAGTCATTCGGACAACTGTGTATCTTCTCGTATCCAAGATCCAACTCTTTTATTATTTTTTGGCTTCATATGAAGATGATGCAAAGTAACACCTTCCAGAAATGCATCCTTTAATAATTGAAGAAGCATAATAAAAAACTTGCTGGACTACCCATTCAAATATTTCAAATGCAATAAATGCAAAAAAAAAGAAATCTTTGTAAAATTCTTAGAACTTGGATGCAGTTCTTGATCACAATCTTTCACCAAGTTATCATAACGAGCTGTGTCATCAGAATATATAGATTCTCCAACATGCATGGACTGATCAATAACTATACGCTCATCACCTATTACGGCTGCTTCTTGTCCTCCACTGAAATCTGTTAAATTTCTAATACTATGTCCAAGAGCATCTCTAAATAAGCCCTTTATATCATCTTCTCCTACATAATTTTGTTTCGTGTTGCTGGATCCAAAATTGAAGGTGTGTTCTAGATAGAAAGACTAGTTACATGGAGATGGCAAAATCGACTCTCCATGAAGTACCCATTCAGTATAACCCTTTCGAAAACCATTCCACACTAAATATTCTTCAATAATTTTTGGATCAAGAGCAGATCCGTTTACACATTTTTGACATGGGCATAAAATCTTTCCATTCATATTAGATTTCTCTAAAGCAAATTTAATGAAATTTTGAACTCCATCCAAATATTCGGCACTGGATCTCAACTTATTTATCCAACTTTTGTCCATTCTATTAGAATACCGATTGAACTGCAATTTATATAAAAAAGATAAACCAAATTATGGTATGAAGAAAATCAGATTGGTGTGATGTTACTACAGTGATAACTAAGTTTGACTGGGTCAAATCAACAAATACCTTTATCATCTATAATCTAGAACAGGAAGCAAGTTAAGGGTCATAGGCTAGAAAAAGCATGGACTAAATGGATTTCACCTCAAACTTCTGTGCAGGGGTTGGTGGACCAGTTCTATCTTGCAAGCTGGGTCAAGCACCCTAGAAACCATGAAGTCACCCCTAGGTTTCTAGGGTTATAAATTTAGGGATGAAGTCATCTTGACATTGATAAAGGTGTATAATAGGGCCGTACAATGATTGTGCGTATAGTGTGTTTCTTATGGATTCAAAGCATGTTGTGTGCCGACAAGTTTTCCTTTAGAATGTTCTTTTGGCTTATTCTTTGCAGGAATTATGTTGCCATGTGTCACATTTAACTATCAGTCAATACCTCTTAGGAAAAGAACAATTGATTTAGAGGTGTGACATTAGAACATCCATGGTCCCTATATAGCATGTTTCCACTCTTATTTCAGTACAACGTGGGATTTCTGGCCATTGGAGTAGAGAACCAAAAGCTAGGGCAGTTGGATAGGTTATGGCTCAATCTATAGTTTTGGGGATTGAGGCCATGGATGACATAAGATTACAACAACCATAAGCATATTATAACGACTTTAGATTTCGTCCATTGCATTCAAATGGCATGTAGAATTTAAAAATGACAAGTGCTATATGCATGGTACAGCATATAGCACTTGTCATTAGACATTTTCACTGGAAGATGAGTGTGTTTATTTGGTCATTTGCCAAGAGAGGATGAGGGGTAATATTGATAAACAGAAAGATAAGCACTATTTTTTCCATGGGTGGATTTGGGTATCATATAATTTGTTTCTAATAGTAGTTTGGATGTAAATAATATATATTTTTTAAAAAAATTACTGTCATTATAATAATGTTTTAAATTTTAAAATAACCTGATTACTATGGAGTGTGCTTCAATGCAGAACAGAGAGAGAAAATTAGGGATACAAATTCATGCCATACAAAGGTTATAAATTTAGGGATGGAGGCAGGTAACAGTTTAAAATTCAAAAGATTTTACACCAACAAATCAAGCAGATTTGAACAAATCATTCCATATTGATTTATCATTATAACTCTTATTCTTGTAGATATAAGAACACCAAAAGCAATTGATGATGTATAGTGCAATACCTCAGACGGAGGCGAACCTCGATCGATCGGAACTTGGGGCCGGTCAGTCGACGCCAAAGAGGAGGGTGGAGGCGAAGCTCGATCAAGGCTTGAGGGCAAGAGAACAAATTAAAGAAGAAGAAAAAAACCCACGAACACACGAAGAAGAGGAGGAGAAGGAGGAGAACAAGTGAGAAGGAGGGAGAGGAGGGAGGAGGAGAAAAATACCCCGGGCGAAGGGCATTGGGGTCGGTCGGTCGACCTCGGAGAGGGAGGAGAGGAGATTGGGGTCGGACGGTCCGCGCCAGAGAGGAGGAAGACGGGGCTAAGGCAGCGCCGAAGAGGAGGAAGACGAGGGCTAGGGCAGCACCGGAGAGGAGATTGAGGGGGCTTGGGGAGTAGCTAGGGCAAGAATGAGGGCTCGGGGTCGAGCGCTGGGTTTGGAGGGGACTTCGCCTTCGCCGATGCTTATAAGCATCGTCTTAGGGTTGACCTTCAAGAATGCGTATAAGCGCCGTCTTAGGCGAACAACAACGACGCTTTAAAGCGTAATCTATACGCTTCGCAACATTATCTTAACTCGAGGCCTACGACGACGCTTTTAAGCATCGTCCTCTTTTTTAAATTGCCGACGATCATTAAAAGCATCAGCAAAATTTGGCACGGGAGCGAAACTTACCAACGTGTCCCCCAAGCATCGGCATTTAAGTGTCGGCTTTTGTCTCTTTTCCTGTAGTGTAGTCGGCTTCTTACTATGCCAAGAGTTAGGAAAGTCATCCAAAAAGAAATAATAGCATGTAGTAGAGCATCTATTAGTAGGAACATCTGCCCAATCATTATCAAAGTAAAAATTATGCTCTTAATAAAAATTAAGTCTTTAATGTGTCTTTAATGCTTCTTTAATGTTGAAGGGTCTTTTTGGAAAAAAATAAAAATAAAGTGATTCCCACTTTATGGGAAAGTAACTTTCCTATATTTCTCATGGGAAAGACTTTTCCATGAAATGTGGGAATTATATTCCCATGGGAATAAAACTTTTCCATCTCTCTCCTTTGAAAACTCAAACAAAAAAAGAGGCATCTCATTACTTTCCCGTTGACCACACTTTCCCTCTTTTTTTTCCCGTGAACCAAACGAGCCCTAAGGTGCAAAGAGGAATCAACAGCAAAATGTAGGCCATGAAACAAAATACCCTTGATATAACGTAAAATGCACAAAAGAGTAGCATAATGAGGATCGAGGAGCTATCATAAACTAGCTGGAAATATAAATAGCATAACCTATGTCAAGACGGGTAATTGTGAGATATACAAGACTACCAACTAGTAATGCAACGAGAAGCATCAGAAAGAGGAGTTTTATCGGTGGGTGTTAGTTTAACATCGGTGTCAAGAGGTATGAAAGTAATCTTGGTATCAGTTAATCGAACTTTAAAAATGAGATTAGAAACATATTTGGTAATCTGCACTAAATTATACTCGTTAGATCTAGATGTAAGCTTGAGGCCGAAGAAGTAACTCAGTCGTCTCTGACTATTTCATCTCAAGTTCTCATAGGAGATGTTCGGCAATGGGCTGGTATTTTTTTGGCATTGATCAGCGACAACATGGTGGAAATTCTTTTTGGCGGGACGTCAGGAGCTTTTGAAGGTAGAGGTGTTAGGAATTTTGGAAGCAGAGGATCCACTCATGGAGGCGGGTTCAGGGGCAGCGTAAATTCGTGGTCTTCATCTCCTTCTATGGTGCGTACGGGTGCACACGCGATCCACCTTACCCCTAGATTTCAACAGAAAGCCCCTCCATATGAAAAGGATCATTCTGCTGCAGTTCCTTCTCCAACGCTTGGGGCTGGTCTTCTTCGGAAGAAACCCTCTTACGCCTCTGTTCTCACCTCTGGTCGCCTTTCAAATCTTCCTTTATCTTCTCTCAGATCCTCCTCCAAAGATAGAGGGCCAGCTATCAAATCCCACCGTCCCTCTGATCCCTTGGCTCCCTCTTCTAATCGGAATGTTCAATAAGGGCCGTTGCTTCAGGTGGGGTGAAGCAGGGCATCTCAGGAAGGCTTAGCAAACTTCCTGTTTATTTGCCGGTGGATGAAGATGTTAGACATCAACTCTGTGATGTGTTCTGTTCAGGGATTGTCGAAGTGAGAACAAAAAAGAATTCCATAGTATCGTACACATAGACTTAATTACGCTACGCTCTCTCTTATTGTAAAGTTGGCCACAAAATACCATCTGACTTTTAGGTGCATTAGTCTCATCCATAGCTGCATCAAGATTGTTTCAAAGGTTCTTGCTAATAGGCTTCGACCCTACATGAATGATCTTATTGACTCGGCTTAGCCAGCTTATATTAAAGGAAGGTCTATCATGGATTACATCTTTTGTGCTAATGAAATATTGTTTCATTCAAGGAGGGCTATTCTTGATGGGGAGCTTATTAAAGGAGAGCTTTTGACGAAGCCATCTCCAGATATCTCTTGCAACTTCTGGCATATAGAAGTTTTCCTATCAGGTGGATTCAGTGGCTAGGGATTATCCTTCTTTCCTGCAAGATAGCAGTAAATGTTAATGGGGAACTTGACGACTGAATCTTTTGCAGATGACATTTGAGGCAAGGTGATCCCCTTTCCCTCCTTTGGTATATTGATCCGTTATGTAGATTACTTAATAAAGCAGATGCAGCTAAGATTTTTGAGGGATTGGGGAATCCTTGGATTTGTGAAGGTATGAAAATATTTCAATATGCAGATGATACTCTTGTTTTTTGCTTGGGCAAAGACAGAATACATGGCTAGCTTGAAGATTATTCTATATAGCTTTAATTAGTCCCAGGGCTCTCTATTAATTATCAGAAGAGTTCTATCTCCTCCTTTGGTTATAGACCTTCTGTACGTAGGAGAAGATTGCATGACTTGGCTCAATTGCTCTCTTGTTCCTGTTCCATTAAAATATCCGGGTCTTCCTTTACGTGGAGGTAAGCCCTCCAAATCAGATTGGACATCGCCTATGGAGAAAATAGAGGTTAGATTGGCAACCTAGAAAAGCAAATTTCTCCAACCTAGATTGAATCATCTCTCCCTCTTTATTATATGTCTATCAATAAGCTTAATTCCTAGCTGGTTATTAAGAGAATTGACAAACTCAAAAGGTCTTTTCTTCGGAAGGGGGTCTCTAATTGTCATGATTTTGCTTGCAAGGTAAATTGGAAGTCCATTTGTCTAGGAAAAGTGGAAGGTGGCTTGGGGACAAAAGACCTCAATCATTTTAATCTCTCTCTCCTAGCAAAATGGTGTTGGAGATTTCTTGCTAATGATTCGGAAGTATGGAAAAGGCAAACACATTTCGCATATCACAAAAGGGTTTCAATGAATTGGAAACCTCCTAGAAGGTGCTCAAGTCCTTGGTGTGATGTTATTAGATCTCTACCAGTGTTTTGGAATAGAATCCAAATTATTGGAAATGGCCATACAATGCCTTTTACGGAGGATAGCTGGATATGTGGTGCTCCTCTTGAAATCATTTTCCCCTCTTTCAAAAGGTTAAATCGTGGAAAGAGTGGATCAGTAGCATTTTTTCTTAATGTTAGAATAAGGACTTGAAAAAGAAAGTTGCCAACATCGCACATTGGAAGCTCAACTGCAATTGATCAATCAGCTATTATCTCTTCTATCTCTAGTCACTTTAAACCAAAGTGAAGATCAAGTAATTTGGAAATTGAATAGCAAAGGTACCTTCTCAACTTCCTCTTATCATTTTTTGAATACTCGGGGAATCGAGTGTAGCTTTGCTGGCTACTTGTGGAAACTTTGTGTGCCTCTCAAGACTACATATTTCCAGTTGCTTTGCTAGAAAAGAAATTAAGTAGTTGAGAAAAAAAATGAAAGAAAGTAGGGAAAGAACTTGGGCGGCTGTGTTTTTGTAATCAGGGCCGGAAACTATTGATCATCTTTTTTCAAAATGCATTTGCTTCTTGACTATTTGGAAAGCTGTCGGCTCTTCCCTTCATATCCTGCATCCTCAGTCAAATTTTACACATTTATGTTTAGATTGGACACTTCAATACTTCCATAAATCAGCTCAACAGCTGATTCTTATGCTACATGCTGCCATGGCTTGGTTGTTTTGCCGCTAAATTCTGAACCGAGGCCGAGATGCTGCTTGGCCCACCTTGAGGTCACCTTCGAGGTGTGAAAGATCTAGTCGCTTTCGAGGCTACCTTGCAATAAGTCCACTTACCAGAAAGTTTCCAGCAGAGGAGCCTTCGATACTTAAATTACAATAGTAGAGCAAAAGTGCGAAAGGGAGAAAATTTGTAGAGAGTAGTCTCCAAAATGAACTTACTTAAGGATTCTCGGGCCACCCCTTTATATAGGTTTGAATATTGATCCATTACCTGATTTAATGTGGCATGTCTTAACTATAAAGTAATGGTTGGCAGCACATTAACAATGTGGTGACCATCCCACGTGAGCAGTAGGTTATGTTAATTATGCCAATCGTGTTTTGTCTGCAGTATCGCTATAACTACTGGTATTTGTTAGCACGAGTAGTGACACCTAAGTTTTCACCAAGGTATTCACCGAGGTTAATACCGAGGTCAAGGAGGTCAATTTAGGCTTTTGTCAAGATGTCCTATATTTTCTCCATCACTTGTCCCCCACTTTTGAGGCCGAATTAAATTTTAGTTAGGTGACAGAAGTTGTATTGTAATCTTGATCGAGGACAAGGCATCTAGAAGGGAGTTTTAATATGTCGATTGATCTTCTCAAAGCACTATCATATCGGAGCTATCCCGAGGCATCATTATTTCGAAGTTTTCCCAAGGCACTATTAATATAGTGATCCGTATGAATTGCTCACAATGTATCCCAAGCTGACACATAGATGAATCAACTCGGATAGTCAAACTGTCACTTCAATTAGGGTAACCCCCTTCTTCATTTTGCACTTCTTGCTTCTTTTGTGAATCTCCCCAGCGGCTTGTACTTTCTCTTGAGCACTTCTTCGGTGAAGTTCTTCCCCTCTAGCTCAAACATCCTCCCTGGTTTCTTTCGATCGCCGGTGGGTTTCTGCTTTTGGTTGCTTGAATTTTTCTTTTCTTGCTTTTTTCTTTTTTGATTTTCTCTATTTTCTACACCATTAGCAAGGCTGAGTTGGAGGTCTCAGTAAGGAGTTTGTCGTCCGACCATTCTCCTGGAGCATGGCGATCAAGTAAGTCTAAGCTAGAAGTCTGCTCTAGCCTAGAATATGAGGCGTCGGTCCATACCCCCAAAAAAAAAATCTAATTTGAGTTGGATTTTCCTGTCGGCCGGCAACTGCTGCCGGCCGTCACCATCGCCAGGTGCCACCTTACCAGACCACCATAATCATAGCCACCAGCCGCCCCCCTTCCTCCTCTATCTTACCAAAAAAGAAAGAAAGAAAGAAGAAGAGAAGAAGAAAAGAAGGGAGAAGGAGAGAGAGAGCCCATCCCTCTCTTTATCTCTCTTATTTTCTATCTCTAAGAGACCTATGAATCTCAGTACAGGATCCTATCGACCTAATCTATGAATCTAAGCTGACCTCTACAAAGGGCTCTGATCTTCCCTAGTGCTTGGAACACTTACTAAACCAATCGCTCGATCCTATTGAATGTCCCTGTTGAGATACGCCCCGTGCGATGCGACGTTCGCAGCGGAATTCGCACAGGACGTCGTTCATCGCATGAACGTGCCTCGGATCGTAGAATTCAAAAATTTTTCTGGATCCAAATCCAGAAGATCCTTGAACTCATTAGGGAGGGGAGATTAGGATCTGAGGAGGGTTGATTAATATTCATAAAACTGAAACAAAAATTAGAAGTTAGTAATTTGAAGATCTCATCTTCAAAAATTCTGCAGGTGTAGAACACTGCAGCCTGATGATCTTTCTAGGTTCCTGGTTAAGCCGCACACATGTCCGTCCTCTACAAATATCCATACGAGGATTTAATCATCTGAGATAAGGTCTTACTGGAGTGCTAGCTCCTTGCAAAGATCTCTCATGACTATCAAAAGAGATGGAAGAAATTTTGCAATATACCTCTTTGAAAAAGAATGCTTTCTTCTTCAACTTTGCTTGTAATTAAGGAAGAGGAGGAGGTAGCTTTGCTCGTGAATCTTCCTAACCTTGATGTCGTGGAAGAAGAGGAAGAAGAAGCCCTCTTTCAGTCGTGGACAAGGAGGAAAGGAAGAAGCTTGACGTGGGAGGAAGAACTCCTTCCTTGGGTTGAATTGATCTCTTTCTCTTGATCCTTCTTCTTCTTTGCTTTCCAACACCTTAAAGGAAGAAGAAAGGAGATCCTTCACCTTACTGCCGTAAAGAAAAGGAGGTCTCCTTTTGCAGCCGTGGGAAGGGAAGAGAGGAAGAGGGAGGAGGCATGGAGATCAAGGATGATTCCTATGGTTCACACCCCAAGCTTTTTATAGATGGGTTCTAGGGCTTCTCCTAATCTTATTAGGAGTATGGGACTATAACCCACACTTGGAATAATGCCAAGTGTCCAATCCT
The DNA here is from genome assembly GCA_025769935.1 of Phoenix roebelenii. NCBI lineage: Eukaryota > Viridiplantae > Streptophyta > Magnoliopsida > Arecales > Arecaceae > Phoenix > Phoenix roebelenii. The sequence continues at coordinate 11,192 of JAOXJJ010001450.1, forward strand.
TGTGCTCATAGATGCATGATATATGTCCACTTAATCAATTGATAAATTTTCTAATCACATTAGGATTCCTAATCTCATTAGGAGAATTAATTGATTTGGGAGCATGCATCCTACGACGCCA
>JAOXJJ010001451.1:0-11310 GCA_025769935.1 Phoenix roebelenii
GACATTTTAGTTAGTTTAGTCTGAACATTTGAATTTTGTTAGCAAATGCTATTTTGGAATTTTGTAAGATTGTTTTTGAATAAATTTAAATAATTATGTCATTTGTATTTGCTTTGATATGATCCGATGCCTTGCACGCCTGTGCGGCCCGCCGTGCGGGCGTGCGGCGTCTGCCGTGCGGGCATGCGGCGTCTGCCGCGCCTCGGGCTCGGGGCGTAACACTAGGCCAGCAAAACGTAACACCAAGAAACTTTTCATATGCAGTAACGAACATTATTGCAGGTTCATGAATCACAAGCTATTTAAGAATGTTTAATTCATTCTCCAAGTTTTAGATGCCTCCCTCATCAATTATTGCCGCCCACCTTTGATGTACCATTCGTTCAAACCGCAGGTGGGCCTAATTCTCACATTTAGACATGAGAGAAGATGGGGCGGCAAGGCATGAATACCGTGTACGGTCTGCACTATTTATAGTACCATGAGTAATGAAGGAGCAAACAAAAAATCGGCTTCCTCTGAAGAAAATTTCTCCAACCCTAGTTTGTTTGGAGGAGGGAAGACAGACAACTTGGTAATTAATACAACCCTAAAAGTTCAATTGTATGATGTGCGGAGGAAAATTGATTTTAAGAAATACTTCAATAGTTTTTTTCGTTATTCTCTTTCCTTTTGAGATTGAAAGGGGATTCAATACTTGATGCTAGGTTTGGCCGTATGACCTAAGGGTGGCAATTTTTGTCCAACCCCCTTTTTCTGATGTGGACCCAAGTTACCTTACTTGGCACATTGGGCTTGCAGGTTACAGTTTAACCAATCCCAAACTGCCAATGGGTCAGGTCTCGAATTTTAGGTTAGGGCTCCTCAACTTGTTGAGTCAGAGAAGGAGCAGCCCAATGCATTTGGGAGCCTAAGACGAACTCACTATAAGTGACCCTTTTTTTTTCTCTTTTTTATCTTTGAGGCTTTTCTGCGGTGGGCCTTCTTTGGGCCGAGGTCTTAAGCGACCACCTCAATCACCTAAGGGTTGGGCCGGCTCTGAGTCAGAGATATATACATATGTAATGTATTTATTTAGAAATTTATGATTTATATTGTTATTTTATTTATTTATTTATTTATTTAAAAAAATGATAAGAAACAGAGGAAGTAAAGTACTTCTGCCACATTTACTGATGGAAAAGATTAGGTACAAAACCAAAAGAAAGGGAGACCATAGAGAAGGAGCACAAAAAAAAGGGCCATTGTGGGGTTAGTAACAAGGGAGATATGGTGGGGACAAGAGTTTGTTGCGATCATAGAGCTGCTCGGCTAGGCAGATGCACTCCCAAAGCTTGAAAGTGTGTAGAATTCTACACAACACTATATGAACTGAAGATCTCATTCTTTCGCCCCAAATCTGCCAATAAAGAGCGATTACCAATTGATCCCATGCTCTTCTAATGTAGGAGTGAATTTTCTTAGTTTTCCATGAAGTCCAAAGGATTTCAAGACTTGGAGGCCAACCTTTCAAATTGAGATAGATTTTGAGAGAGCACTAAATGCTTTTAATGAAAGAGCACTTGGTAAAATGATGAGTTTTGTTCTCTGATCTGGATTTGCATAAAGGGCATCCTGAACTAATCGCCCAATCCTTCTTGGCCAACATATTTTTTTGCATGCGATTTGCTCTTCAAAGCCAAACCACAACCATCTGTCAGTGGATGAATTTATGGTAGAGCTCCACTGAAAATATTACACTTTTGCTGAGTTTCCACACCAGCACATCTGGATTCCTCGAAGGTCGTAAGGGCAAAAGAAGTTCCAACGAGAGGTCCAATTGCCTAGACTTAGATGGAGGTAGGGTAATTTCGTCCAAAAAATTTGAAAATAATTAGCCTAACCATCCAAGATGAGATCAGACCAAGTCAAAGATTTAGCGTGTTGGCTTTGGGTCAGGTTTAGTTTAGGCATTCTTGATGCACTGGCTAGTTAGGTCAGGTTTGGTCAAGTCCTATAGGCTTAACCTATAGATTGCCACCCCTGAAATGACCTATGGAGTATCCAAACCCACATCCTCATCTGCTGGTTTAGGTATTTTGATTTATATGTTCCACTTGCCTTCCCACAACATACAGTACTACATGGTGCCTAGAAAGATAGATGCCAAGGATGCAAGAAGTTTTGGTAGCTAATTAGAATAAGACGTTGTATATTTACCTGTACTTAGGCAGATTCTAGTTCTAAATGTTGCAATTAAATTGCAAGTGCCCAAAGCGATTACTTGGGTATCTCCAACTACAACTCATGCTGCATTTGAATTGCAAAAAGGAACCCAAATTTTGTTATTGAAACTACAAATATAATTGACCACATTTCCAACTACTAGATTAGTTGCAATTTGAAGCAGCCTTGAAAGGATTCCCCTCACCATTCTCAATTGTTGAATTTTAATATTGTATATTTTAGTATATTTAATATATATATTAATTATTTTATTAATATAAATATAATATTATAGTAAATATCTTATGAAATATAAATTTATTAGTATATTGATGTATATTTATTCTAATATTAAATAAGTTTTGTGATGTTATGTCACTACAAGAATTATTGTTATAACATTAACAATAATATGATCATAATATACTTATTTATTTAATATTGTATGATTCTTATTAGATTAATATGTATATATAACATTTATAATCATATTATAATTTCTATTATATGATGATTACTAGAAATTTATAATAATATATATTATAAATATATACTTATGATTACAATAATAAATCTAATTTTGATAATATCAAATCATTTTATTGTGATATAATTGTTATAGTAATTTTTGTTATATATAATTGAATAATCATTTAGTAATAATATTATTTTTCCTATTATAGTTATAAAAATAATATGATTACTATTAGAAAAGGTAAACGGTTCATTATTTCTAAAATTGCAACATTACCAAATCACTTGCAAAATTGCCATATGTCTTTCAACATCAAACAACTAGACATGTAAAATTGTATTTACAGTTTTCAATTATAAACAGATAAATAGAAATAGTTTCTTGCAATTTGAAATCAAATTTGTTGAAGTCTATCGCTTATTGTATTTGTACTAGGATTCTCTTCTTAGTTTATCTTTGTTTTCTATTCCAAGACTAATTGGAAAAGTTTGTTTTTTTAGTGCAGGTCCATTTTAGTTAGGTTTAACTTTAGACTTAATATATTTGAGTTTGCTTTTTAGTTGGTGTGAGATATTAATATTTTCTTATAGTGAGAGAGATAATATGATTTTATAAATAGAGAGAGTTTGATGAGACATCTTTTGTGGTAAAAGAAAAAACTCTATATGTGGAGCATCTAGAGAGTCGAATTTATTATTTTGGTCAGCATGTTTTAAATAAATCAATTTGTTTCTTAATTTTTGCTCTTCTACAATTATATTATTGGGAAGTAATTAAGCGTTCAGTTATTGAGATAAGTTATAGAATGCAAGTTAGGTCATAGTTGATGCTCCTAACAACTAACATTCAATATAAACATTAAATAGAGAAGGGGACCTAAGAAGGCCTCGTTGGGAATACTGAAATATGATTTGTTACTCCTCTGAAGAATTTGGACTTACAACAGGATGAATCATGAAGTAAAGCCCACATGGTCGAGCTAAATTTAATGGAGTTGGATTCTCAATTGCGTCTGCTTACAATGCTTGGCCATTTTGGATAGCCCTTTTTAATTTTTGTTGCTTAATAAAAGTGGCCCCTTTCAAGTGAATTCAAAGAAATAGGTTCTCTGTCCTGAGAAAAGAAATGGAACCTTTCTGAAGTTTCAACCATGCTGAATTATCAAGGGATGGAAGAGCTTGACCGAAATCAGTATTCATATGGGATAATATCATCAAGTGCATGCATGTAGGTTTGCTTGCTTTGGGGTTAATTTTCTTATGATTTACATCCTATGTAAGCAAGTTAATGCTTTAAGGAAACATAAATTTAGTGAGAACTAAGTTAGCTATGACGGGGTAGAAAAGCCAGCCACGGGAAACAGGAAAGCTTCACTAATGATTTATCCGTTATATATTAAGGTCTTTACTGCAAACCAACTCTATTGAGTTGTGGAGTCGATTAAGGTTAGGTTGCTTCTTTTGTTTCAAACTACTCGCGCATGGTCCATTGGGTAATCCAACTTTCTTTGGATTCCAAGACCTAAGCTGGTCTTCTAAAATGGATGGAGTCACACCTTCAAACATGACCCATGGCTTCATTTCAGGTCCCAAGAGAAAGGGGAGATGAAACCAGGGCATATCACAATTGCACGGGAAACAACCACCCAAGAGATGTCCCAAGGAGTGATGTTATCTTCATGTACCATCTTCAATATAAATTAGAGAAATTATATTTTATATTAGCATACACCACATAGCTATGTGCGCCATGAATCACAGCCACCTCTTTCTATAGCAATATATCAAGATAAGTGTCTCATGGGATCTCGAGGTTATGATTGGCGGTGTGTACGGCCATATGAATATAATTTTTTATAAATTTATATGATTTTTTAAAAAATTTAAATCAGGATGTTATTCTTCTCTCTCCTCCCTATTTTGAGGGGCATTTTGGGCAGGTAATTATTCACATGGGAAAGCATGGCACTTTTTAAGAAAGATGTTTGTTGGGCTGGTTATATTTGTTTATTACATGAGGAAGAACTGGGATTTGGCAGTGAGAAGGCATTGGATGGGTGAGAGCTTAAGACTAGAGAGAGGTCATAGGAAAGAGTCTCCTTGAGCTCAAAGCTTGGGGTCCGAACAGAGCATTCTATGAACTTACTAGGAGTTGGAAAAAGACCACCAGAGACGTTAGGATTCTCCTCACCAACTCTATAGGTCTCTTCCCCAACACTACTACCCTCTCTCCCCACTCTTCCTATCTGTCTTCTGGGCCTTGGTGTCTCAGAAATGTGACTTCTTTTCTCTTTTCTTTTCTTTTCTTTCCCTTCTCTTCCCTTCCATTTGACCAGCCAGAAGGTCTCTACCTTCCCTTTGTCTTGTTGCCCTTCTGAGAATTTGGCTTTGTGGGTTTCCTTTTCCCTCCATCTCCTTTCCCATCTCCATCATTGTATCCTTTTTCAGTCCTAGAGATTGGACTTAGAAGTTGGAGTTTGGTTACCTGTTCCAAAGATCACTGTTTTTGAAGCCCTTCTGGGGTGAAATTTGTTTTTGGAGGCAATGAAGAAGGTGACTTGTGACCTTGAAGTGGATGTCAATGGGGAAGAGATCTTCTTAGTGAGTAAGGTAAGTTCTTTCTTCTACCAGTACTAATGGATAATTTGGTATCTGTATTTCCAAATATTTCTCTTTGTTTTTTTTCATAGTACCTTCAATAAAATTTAGGATTTTGATCAAGTTCCTGAATTGGCTTTACTTCATTCGCCACAGATATGTAAGGTATTCCCTGTTTCTTCCTGATTAAAGAAAGATGCGATTATTACTTTTAAGGGGCAGTCAAAAAGGATTTAATCCAAAAGTTCTTTTCTTTGAAGGTTTGGAGTGTCTTTTTCTTTCATCTTTGCTCGATTCCTTGTTTGATGTACTGTTGTCTTTAAGGTTTCATTCCTATGAATAGAATGGTATTTTAAGTCTTCTTGTTTTCTACTTTGGTTATTTTTGGTGGCTAATTGCCACTGTTTGGAAAATTTGAGGTTTGTCAGTTATTTGGTAGTTTTTGAACTGTTTTTAACTGCTAATGGAGAAATCGATCAGATTCTCTTCTTAATTTTGTCCTTCGTTTCAACCATCTTTTGGTCTCATCCAATTTCTACTCTTGCAGACATTTTTTTTGTTTTGGGTGCCATCTTTGGTTTTCTTCACTGTATCATCTTCTGTTGGCCAATCAACTTCACCCTCTCTTCTTATGGAATGTTTGCTTCTGTGTTCTGTTACCTCTTTTTGATAGCTTCTATTGCTTTATCACAAGTTATGAGCATATGTTTTAATGACTTTGGTTCTTTTTTGCTCTCATTTAAGACCTCTTGATGCGAGGATTAAATGTTGTACTCATTTATCTCCCTTTCCAGTCCCACCTCTCTGTCCAATTAAAGTTGGCCTCATGGGTGGTGTCATTGCTTCTTTACCATGTATGAAGGAATGATTTTGCCTTCTTGTTCTCCTTATTTCATTGTCTTCTAGTAAATGCCTATAGCTACTGCACACCTTCTAGTAATGGGCTTTAGCTTCCTTCATGAATTCAATGCTTTTGGTGGCCGTCTTCGAAAAAAATTTCCAATTCTTTGAAGGGGATTAGGGATGTTCTGAATTGTTTTGCATTTCATGCCAACCCCCTCTTCCACTTTACTAACAATTTTCTGCAAATTTTTTCCTTAGATGGCTATCTACACCTATCTTGGATCTTTTGGTAATTCTTTTTTCTATAACTTCCTTGATGTGTCCATAAACTTCATCGGAAGAATTCGATTTGTTATTACCATAGTTCTATCAGAGGATCTATTATTACCATTCAATTCTTTTCATGACAATTTAATATACTAATTGCTAAATGTTACCACATATCATATCCTTCTACACAAAGCGTTTGTTATATTTGGGTGGATAACTTTGTTCATATGAGTTATAACTCTGTGGCCCTTTGCAGGAAATCCTTTCATCATTCTCTGGTAGGCTAAGGAAGTTATTTAACAAACCATCAGCTGCAGCAGCGACTAAGGTTCTGAAAGTAATATTCCATGACTTGCCAGGAGGGCCTGAGGCATTTGAGCTCATGACCAGGTTCTGCTACAATAATGGCGGAATTCAGATAACTCCCACTAATACCTGCGTTCTCCACTGCATAGCGCAGTTTATGGAGATGAGCGAGGATGTCTCTTCCTCCCCAAACTTGATCGAGCTGACTGAAAAATCTCTTGAGGGAATTCTTTATTGGACGTGGTCCGAGATTGTGAATGCCTTGAAACAGTGCCAAGATTTCTTTCCTGCAGCCAACTCCTCAGGGATCGTTGATAAAATATTAGAGACTCTAGTAGGAAGAATCACAACAGCCAGTGATACAAGTCCTACAGGTTCCTCTCCGGAGAGCTTCACTTTCCGCTTTTCTTGTGATACAAGGAGTACCGTTAGCACTAAAAACAGCAATTACCGAGTTTGGTGGTTTGAAGATCTTGTGGTTTTGAACTCCGACTCTATCAAGAAAATAATCAAGAGCATGGTTTCTCAGAAAGTAGATCATGTGACGGTCAGTAGGTTCCTCTTTTACTACATCAAATGTAAATTTTCCAATGCCACCTCTGATGAGAAGAAGAAATCCACTGAAGTTGTGGTCGACTTGCTCTACTCTCTTGATAGAAGCTCAGTGTCCTGCAAGAGCTTGTTTGGATTTCTTCGGATCTCATCATCTCTGAATCTAAGCAAGTGTTGCAGGAGCAGATTGGAGAGTATGATAGGAAGTCAACTTGATCAAGCAACATTGGACAATTTACTTTTGCCAGCCCCAGCTGGGATGGAAAGTATTTATGATGTAAATCTAGTCTTAAGGTTTGTGAAATCTTTTCTTAGCGCTGGAGGCCAAGCATCTGTAACTAGATTGAAGCAGGTGGGGAGCTTAATTGACTTATACCTAGCAGAAGTTGCTCCTGACTCATGTTTGAAGCCCCCAAAGTTCATTGAACTAACTATAGCCCTACCTGATGCTGCAAGAGATTCTCATGATGCCATGTACCAAGCAATCGTCATTTACCTTGAGGTGAGTCATTTATGTGAGATCAAAATTTTCATCTCAGTGTTCACATAAGTTCATCCAATTTATGTTCTAGGTGATTCAAACTAAAAACCAAACAAAAATAGTAAGGCTAATACTCTGAGCTCTCACTATTACTAGCCCAATTGGATAGATTCAAGGGGAATTCTAGAATTTTAGTTAATAATGAACTAATTTTAATTCTTCAAAAACTTTTGGTTGCCACTTCAAATATTTGATCTGAAGTTTTTCTCTCTGCTGCGTCCATTATCCTTTGATATATACTCAGGTTCATGCTCAATTATCTGAGGAAGAGAAGATGAATATATGTTGTGCCATAAACTGCGAGAAGCTTTCAGTGGAATCCTGCAAGCATCTTGCATGGAACTCAAAAGTTCCTAAGAGGACAGCAGTCCAAGCACTAATTTCTCAACAATTGAAGCTCAAGAGCCTACTCCAAGACACCAACCACTTAAAATCTTTCAGCTCTCCTCTTAAGGGAAATGAGTATGAGAAAAATCAATGCGACGATGGTAAGCAGATCATTCTTTATGCAAAGAAGCTCAATTTGCCAATGGAGAATGAGAAGCTCAAAGCCCATCTGCAAGGAATGCAATGCAGGGTAATGGAATTGGAGAAGATTTGCAAAAAAATGCGAACGCAGATGGCAAAGATCATGAAGACTGAGGTATCCAGTCCTGGTAGCTCGAGATCAGTCCCTAGACTATGTTCATGATTCAATTATATATATATTTGTACATAATATTATTGTTGACAAGTGGGTTCCACAGTATCTGCTATAATGTCTTGGTCCCTTCCTGTGGTAAAGCTGGTAAGCGAGCGGTGCCTTTAACAGAGGAAAATGAAAGATTGTTGGATTGTTCTTTCTGAAGGGTGAGATGTCCATTTGTACGTCTGCTGATAAGTTTGGCTCTTCTTTTGTCATTAGTGTTCATGGTACAGGCTTTTTATAGCCCTCGCTAAAAGACTGACAGGTATCTTTAGCTAAGAGGCAGTTGGCAGCCTGGTAACTTCCCATTGGCTAAGCCACTCTAAGAATATCTAAGCTTGCAACGGCGCTAATTCAAAATTTGAAGCATAGAAAATTTCTTTGGATTCAAGAGAACTATTACCATATAAATCAGGACATTCTATGAAGGGAGGGATACGTAGTATTGAAACAGTTTACCTTCGGCCGATTTTACTATTCCTCGTATACATAAGCTAATTCAGTAACATCTCTCCATTTAGTTTCATGGTTCCAAGTCCAAGTCTGTGGAAATCTTTGGGCTTTCTGAGCGTGGGGTTGCCCAATGTCTCCATGACAACATTAGCAAGACCGACGTACAGGCATCGTAGCGACCGATGGTCAGGGAGCAGTCAACTGGAAAAAAAAAAAAAAAAGATGCGAGCCTATTTCTACATGTTACCTTCTTAGCTTTGGATACCTCCTCCTAAGAAAAAATAACTGAGGGGTTTGTGGAGTTCAACTCCACTATGGAGATCTAGTCATTTCCCAATGAGCTCAGGTATTACATGGACCAGCCGAATTCTAGTTCTTTTCCTGTGGAAGCCGACTAGCCAAATGATGAAGGACCTGGTGCACTAGATCCACTTTTTTATATTTTTAATAGTGACTTGAAGTGATTAATGGTCTGCTCTTGAGTTTGTTATGCTCATGGGCAGTAAGTGCTGTTTGCAGTATGATTAAACAGGACCACCATTAACAAAATGCTAAGTGGAAAGCTCACTCAAAAAAAAAAAATGTTGAATAGGTGTTGGTGGGACTCTCCATCCAAAGTTACCACTCACTACTAATTAGTTTATGCGATGCTCACGTAATTATAGTTTATACTTTGTAAACGAGCTTGTGAAAGGGTCTCGATGAACCCCGAGGCGAGGAACGCGGCAAAGGGCACGCGGAGTTGCGAGACCCCACGCCATTGTCGTTGCGCTTGAGAAATGGAGGGGTGCGCACAGCATTGCATGGTAGCGCCATGCAACCCAGTGAATTTAATGGCATGAGACATGGATGTGATTTGAGACCCTGGAAAAATATAATTAAAAAATAATAATGTTGTTTGCTAGTTAAACAATTGAGGATAAATTTTTAAGAGCATATCTTTTATGGAAAGAAGTGTTTTCTTTTTTTGCCAAAAGTCCATTCTAACTAATGTGTTCAAGTTGCTTATGCAATAATTTAATGGAGGAATCTTCAACCGCATTCATCTCCTCCTTGTACAATTTTGCTTGCATCATGTAAAATATGCTTGATTTCTTTCCTCTTACTACCAAGAGAGAATCCTTGGTAAGCTTCCACATTCCTTCACCAAAGTAGTTATGGTAATCTTCATCACAGGGTTGCCTCTACCCTTAGGCCCCGACCCCCAAATGCATTTGGGGCTTCAAATGCTACATATTTTTATAGCTATAAATGCATTGAAGCCCCCAAATGCATTTATATTGGGACATATCTCTTATCTAAAGAAATTTATTATCTCTTTTTTTATTTATGCATTAAAGCACCCAAATGCATTTATGTTGGGGCCTTTGAGTTCATCTTAGGCCCCCAAATGCATTGAGTTGCTCCTGTTTCATCATCAAGTACTCCAGTAGAGATCAAGTGGAGGCGGATATTGTTAAAAGTATGCCCTAGAAGCCAATATGGCTGACGCATATTTATAATCTGGGGCATAAATTTGTAATTTGACTCTTATTGATTAATAAGATTGGGCAATTTATTATTCATTCATATTTGTATGTGTCCATAAATCGTCTAAAAAATTAATAAGATGGTAACATATATTCTCAAGGAGTTGAGAATTTGAGGTATGTATTATTATGAATTAATTTCTAAATACTCCTGATCAATAGATCCATCACGAGGGACGGTGATCGATTCGATAAGATTAGTGCACAAATCACTTAGTTAGATGGATGAGTATCGAGTCCACAGTGTAGAAGCTTTAGAGTGATTGTGCAAGTACTTGTTAGAGAACAAGATACAAAGCGTGACCAAAGAAAGTAGTCATATGGATGTCTATCTACTCGTCAGTGACTACTTATACTGCAGTTGTATGACTGGTCCTTTAACCTGCGATGCCTCATCTATTCACTGTGAGATTTCTCTAGTTTGACGAGCATGTGAACTTGGGCCCTAGCCATTCGGGTCCTTGTGGTGCGGATTGCTGCAGTAGGTTCATTTTGGAATAGGGTTGCATCTAGATGGGATCTATCGACCTTGATAGATTAGGAGTGATCCTATGTGAGTTTCAGTGATATTGAGATGGGGATCTCAATATGTCTCACTACCAGATAGAATAAAACCTATGGGGTCACACACATAGAGGATTTGATTAGTCAGATTATAGTAATTATAATTTAGAATCACAATTGATGTCAATTATCAATATGATTGGTGATTGAATTAACCCATTAAGTATTAATGAGTTAATGGAAGAAGAATTAAGTGAAATTGATTGCAATTTATGGAGTAATTGATTAAGCCCTCATTTGATTTTGATGAGCTCAAAGCATTTGAGTATATCTTATATTATACTAATGAA
>JAOXJJ010001452.1:0-11289 GCA_025769935.1 Phoenix roebelenii
TCCGATGCCTTGCACGCCTGTGCGGCCCGCCGTGCGGGCGTGCGGCATCTGCCGCGCCTCGGGCTCGGGGCGTGACAAGCTTATCTTCTTTTTGTCATCCATGTGAAAATGAGGATTTTGGTCTTCTAAGGTGCGTACCAATGTCGGGCATCGAATGTGATCTTGTCTAATTTATTGTTTGAGAACGGGTATGATATCGGCATATAATACTCATTGGAGTTTGGAGTTAGGTAGCTTATACTAAACTTTTTGGTTGTTTAGGGGTAATATTTGACCATGTAATTAAGAATTGCAGCTTTTGTTCGGTATCAGTTTTGTGTTAATGAGCATTAGATGTTTGAAAAGCATGCCATGATGTTCAATGCTTTTTAATTCATTCCTTTGTTGAAAATGTTGAATCTCTACAAGCCATGCTCGGATACGAACGTGATTTCCAAATTCATACGCCAGCGTGTGTTTTCATCCTCTTTTAAGTACATAAAAATAATATATTTGTTTCTTTTCACGTGCTTTGTCCATTGTACTTCAACTTTTTTAATTATCCTCTATATTGTTTTGGTTGAAATCAAAGTTCGTTGTCTCGGTACCGGACCCTATACTAATGTCACACTAGCACGGTATCGGTACGGTATGGTACGATTTTTTTAAGCATACTAAGTGTCGGTATGCTGCCGTTACCGAACTGGTACAATATGGTATGTCTTTACTATCCAGTTCGGACCAATACAACTTCTCCTGGTTGAAACAAAAGGGTAATTGTCACAATACCTTATTCTAATATTCTTGCCTAGGTTGTATGTATTCAAGAAAACTAACTCCTTCAGCCCTTTAAGGTTTGCAGCTTCAGCCTGGCATATTTTCCAGAGTTGATACTATCAAGTAGAGAGCTTATTTCATGGCTGGAACAGATTCTATTTAGTTGGAATTAGTCAGGCTTCTATTTAGTCGATAATATTGTCCTGGATCCAAAATAAAATGCAAGGTATTTTTGGAAATAGCTAGCTGCCTGCATCCCAATCATTTTGGGGACACAACCTGTTCCGAGGTTTGCAGTTGGATGTCTTCTAAAAATAATCGTAATTGCTTGCAGTATCTCTATCTCAGGCCCCTAATCCTATACTTTGGATTATCGAATCCGAATACAAAAAGCTTTGTAATTGTATTGTTGAACTAATTTCGATTCAATCTTTTCTACAAAAATTGGGTACCTCACTTTCTCAACTCTCTATATTTTGGTGTGACAATTTATCTGCCATATATCTCACTGCCAATCTCGTGTTTCATTCTTAGGCCAAGCATATTGAAATTAGTTTACATTTCGTTCGAGAGTTAGTGGCTCATTGTTAACTTCATGCTCAATTCATCTCCTCCAACGATCAATTTGTTGATATATTCACTAAAGACTTGCCTTCTAACATTTTCAATAGTTGCGTTACAAGCTCTCGGTGATACCTATCTCAGCATGCAGAGGGGTGCTGGCAGTATTTCCATCTCAGCTTCATATCAAGCCACATCTTAAGGATGAATTTTTGAGAAATTTTGAATAATATAAATTTAGAATCAATCCTAGAGGTATATTTGTTAATTCTTTCTTTGTACCATTTTGTACATTTTTAACTATTTTTGTATATTTTCTAGCATAAATTTCTTGCCCGTCATCTCCCTCATCATTCTCCTCTCTCTCTTTCACTGTCGACCTTTCATTTTGATACATACTCTTATCTTTCTCATCTTTGATCTCTAATCTGGAATGCCTCCCTTCAAATTTTTGCCACTATCTACTTCTTTCTCGCTGCTAACCTTTGATGAAGAAGCCCTAGCTGCAACATCCATGTCTCCATCAACACCGAGTTAAACTTGGACAAAAACAATGACCAGTAAAAAGGTGTGGATTATCAGGTCACTAGTCTGACCATCGGGTCAATTGATCAAATTAGACTTACACTAAAACATGTCAAAGTTTAAAATATAGAAAATCTAAATATGATAATTATTGATATATTTTCTATTTTAATTACTATAGTTTAGATAGCATAGATCCGCATTCTACGTAACTCTTTAATGCAACATAAATAAACAAATAATTAGGAATAATTTAAATTTTAGAAAATATATCAAAATATATAATATAAAGAAATATATAGAACTTATTAATATTTTTAACATTGTAAATAGTAAAAATTTGAGAATATCTAAAAATAAGACATATATATTATTAAAAGAAATTTTTATTGTTATAAATAATTAATTGTCAAAATATTAGTTCAATCTCATGACATACAATAGATCAGTTTTAAACCACCAAATGCTGCGACAAACATCTCTTCGTGGCTGGGCGGTTGGTATTGATATACAGGATTCAGCTCAATGCTAATTTTCCAAGTATTGGTTCAAATATCTAAGCCAACTTGGTTGGAGTTGAGGTCAAGTTAGACCCACGAATGGTCAATTTGATGTGTTATTACTTTGCATGCACATAAGAATTTAAATATCTGAGACTAGTATCACAAACCTCCAAGTAAGGTCGAAAACGAATTGGATATCAAATATCAATATGCCCATATTTGTATCTATTTTTATTTGATGAATACGAATATAGACTTAATCATATACAAAAATTCATATTCATATTTATGTTAAATGGATACCGATAGCGAATATTGGAAGTATAAATATAAATATGAGTATAAGCTGGATGGTTAAACTTATTACCACAAAATTCTTTGTATGGAAGGTTAAGTCAATAATATGTTAATATAGTCCTTATTTTCTCTGAAAATTTATGAATACAATATAAAATTACAAACAAAAATAGTCATTTGATACAAACTAAGTAGTTATTTATCTATATCTATATTGTTTTTTGTTTTTGTGACAACTATCAATATCAGTCGGATGCAAAAATAGATCAAGATGAATATTATTCGATCCGCTTTCACCTCTATCTCCAAGCCGGCGCATCCTAGGGCAAACAAATCTAGGAAAACCGTTTAGCATAATTGGATCCTCTTCGGTTTGTGATTGAGCCGAATGGCCCAGTTTCATCATCGCTTGTCATTTTTGTGCTGCTGCCAAAGTTGGATGATTAGAACAGGGGCGAGCACATAGATGCGTCCAACCCTGTCCAGTCACCCACCTTTGCTTGATGCATAGATGGTGGATAATCGAGTTAGGAAGCTTTGGCAACAGAGGGAGAAGATCGATCCAAGTTCTAAACCATAATTCCTAAACCAGTTCAAGTAGGTGGTGCTGGATCTCATTCTTGATAGCTAAGGCAACAAAGATAGAACCAGCATAGTTGTTTGCTCTCAAGTAGACACATTCGAGCAGATAAGAATAGCTAGATGGATATTTTTGCAAATTCCTTGTAGTAGATTCGATGACCAAAACAAATACCAAATAACAGTCAGACAAACAACTACATATACATTTTTTTGAAAAAGAAAAAGAAAAAGAAAAAACCCGTGACAGATAGCAGAGGTCATCAATTGTTTCTAGGACTCTCACATATCCAAATCCAAGAGGACGAAAAGAGAGACCCGGAGAAGTAGAAGCAAGTTCAGAAGGAAATCATGGATCTTTGACATCTTGGGTGTAGATATAATCCGTCTGAGCTTCCATCCACTTTCCCATCACACACTGATTGTTGAAACGTTCGCATCCTTCTTGCTCAGTGCTCGGCTCCTGCATAGAAAAAATCAAACAAGAAAAAGAAGAAAGCATCGGTAATCAGAATAAAAGACAGATTTTTCAAGTGATGGTAGGTGGGATTGTACAGCCCAAAAGCTTACCGACTGGTGTCTAAACTTCGAAAACAATACTCTTTCTTTCCAAAAACAAAAGAAAAGAACAATACTTTAGAAACTATTCCTTTCCCTTCAAGCTAACCAAGAAGTCATGATCTTTTTTTTAGAGAGAGAGAGAGAGAGGGACACTTGCATGAGAGTTTGAAGCAGGGGTTGGCTCGTCAAGCACCATCATCAACCTTCTTGAATCAGTCTCAGAAATTAGTAGAAGTAGACACAGGAGAAAGAACACCCTTGCCATTTCTCTTTCTTTCTTCTTGCTGTCTTCCCCCTGTTTTTTTTTTCCTCCTTCGGCAATGGACTAAAGAATGATGAATCTGGATGATGGAGATGAGGATGGCGAGTGGGATACTCGAGGTGAGCGTTTGCACCAACGCCAACCGAGTAACAAATATTGTGCACTCTGCTCGCAAAAGAAAAATATAATATGGTTGACAAAGTTGGTGAAGGGGCATGAGATGAAGAGACGGAAAGTGAATGGCATCGAAGAGAAGAGTGCTTTGATTTGGATGACATACTTTCAAAGTCAACATCAGAACAAGTTCTTTACATAGGGAGCAGAACCACGTAGACAACGTCATGGTAAGCCGTTCCTATCCTGTCCTCCTTGGTGGCCAATTGCTGGTCCTCGACATAGGAAAGTTGCAGAAGGCCTCCTTCAAAATAATGGTATTAAATGCACTGCCAAACTGAGATGGTAGGTGTCATGGAAGACCATGGACATGCGAGCTTATAAAGTAATCTAAGTATTGGGATGGTTGGCTAATGGAACAGTGTCCAAAGTCCGGCTACTGGGCAAAGTTCGGCGACGAACGTAAGCTATACTCACAGGTGACGTTGATTTTGTTTATCGTTTCGCTCTGACTTCAGAGCTCTCCAGAAGGATGAGGTTAGGCTACATGCATATCTCTGGCTATCTGAATCATATACCACTACGGTGACGTGCAATATTGGTAGCAACATGAGGCTATCCGTGCTTTTGCATAACAGCTGACCATGCATCATTTCTAGTACGGTGTAAAATATTTGATCTTCATCTATGGTTCTGAGCTGCTATTCTGCTGCAGCATTTATACATGCACATATAAATATATGTATATACACATAAAAAGATATATTTATGTATATAACTCTTCATAGACTGCCTAGTTTAACAAAAATAGACTCCTATTAATTCAAACTTTTAAATGAGGGATTGCATTTAAAAAATGATATTTAAAAAGTGTATTTATTAGATTGGATTGCAGGCATCAACCGTTCTTCTCATGTGATAACAATCATCCATGCTTTAGCTTCGTAGTTTGGAGATCCATAGTATGTTGATTGTAGCAATGATCGCAATTTTGTTGACATTCAAGCAGTTAGTCTCTTTAAAAAAAAATACAAAAACAGTACAATGTGATGGAAGCAATGTTATAATTATTAAGCTTCGAATCCATCATACAAATTGGCCACGTGATATGGCTGCACATTTTCCAAGACAAGATCCAATAGAATATGCAATGTTTGTAAATTTATAGTAACTTCAATATTATTGGACAATACGAATATCATTTCATAATAAGATTTACATCATTTATAAATGATATGAGTTTTCTAATTATAAATTTTCAATTATTTGACCGGTATCAGTGACGTTCTAACCATTCATTCTTTCACCAAGATTCCAAACCATAGCTAAGTACTAAGTATTCTTCAACTCTGAAAGAAAAAATAAAAAAATGATGTGAGTTTTACAGGCTGGTAAGAATCCTCATATGCTGACAACAATATAAAATTAAAGTCATGATAAAGATAAGTAAATAAATAATACCATAGCGAAAATATAAACAATAAAATCTCTTATCAAACGTCCAGTATAACTCAATTAAATAAATATATACACACACACAAACACACATCATATATCATCTAAAAATCTATCACAAATATCATCAATTACTCAATGGTGGTTTCATGTGACTTAACATTCATTTCTCATGCATTAATAGTATCCGAATCTGTCAACAGTTAAAATTTGATTTTGCGCTAACCATAGCCACGCTCGAGTTCGTGACCGATAAACCAGCATACCACATTCTTGCCTATATACCACGTTCCTGCCCATAATTGGCTATTCATGTACCATATTTCTGCCCATGGTTGGCTATCCACAATTAACGTTGCTAGTTCAAGCACTTCTTTCTTAACTATCAATTTATTAAATCTTATTCTTGCCAAGGATAATTTAATATTATATTTATTTTTAAATTTTCAAAACAGCCGATATCATAATCCAAGCATCTGGAAAACCATCAATATTTGATGCATGCATAGCATAAAGAAAACATATATTTGTATATATTCATGCTGGCAATCACGTAATAACGATAATCATCTACAAAAAACCAAAAATCACCAATAAATGATTCATAAATACATAAATAAATGTATATATAGGTGATCATGTGCATAGATTCCTACCTTTACAAATGACAGACTTAAACACAGCATGTATCGACCTATACCTTGATCTAAAAACTAGAGTGAGGAGTTGCCTGCTCAGCATCTTCTTACCTAGATGGTTATTCCAAAATACAAAATCATGTCTAATCTTCATAATAAAAACATAAAGTGAAATTCAATAGCCTAGGCCTTCTACTAGGGTTTACCACTGAGTTTCTTGAGTCCCTTCCACTAAATTCCTTGGATCAACTATAGAGAGGAAAGAGAAAGGAAGAGAGAGGAGGGAGAAACGGAAAAAAGAGAGAATATCTTTTAGAGAATGATGGAGGTCTCTATCTCTCTCTCTCTCTCTTAGGAAAGCTCGACCTAAGCATGGCGGTGGCTAAAGGTAGTGTGTCACGGCAGCAACAGGCTGCTACTGTAGTAGTCAGCCACAGTGGTTGGCCGGTAGAAAAAAAGAAGAAAAATAAAGACAGGGGAGGCCATGTTCAACAAAATTCGACAGTCAATGATCCTTAATTCGGCCGGCAATAGCAACCTTAGGACAATGAAGGAGGTAGAAGAGGGTTTAGGAGTTCATTACCTCAATTTTTGGTAAAGTTTTGAGACTGGCTCGACGGAAAACACTCAAAGGGTAGAATCGATAGTAGGATACTTAGAGGAGGAGAGGGCGACTTATTTTATAGAGAAGCCCTAAGGCTTCATCGGAATTCGGCTGCCCTAGGTCCCCTCTTCTGACGGAATCAGGAGAGGAGGCAGATTTCTATCGAGAGTCTTCCTTCCAAGCTTCACGTGCGAGGCACATACGAGGGGTCCAACCCACATCAGGCCAGTCAAATAGACCATGCCCTTAGAATGATAGTTAGGAGGGATTCATTGCACAACAAATTGGCACCACTACCTCATTTTCATCTAATTAATCCTCACCTATTTCCAGCAAGAGTTCACCAAACGACCGCATTCTTCTTCTTTTTTTTTTTTGTCAAAGAGGAAATTTCATAGTGAAATTTGACAAGCCATTTCTCAAGTATTTGATGTGGAAAATTCTTTTATAGTTTTTTTGCAAAATTTGGTGGCACACTTGTTTATAGTCACTATTTTCCACAATATTTTTTCTTTTCCTCCCACTTGTTTTCATTATAATCAATTTACATGTGGCACTATAATCACAGTGATCATTGGACAGAAAAAAAGCTAGCCACCATTAAGTGGGCAGACAAGCTAACCATCCATCCATGCCATCAATTAAACAATGCACAACATCATTCGAGGAAAAGAATATTATATAGCTCAGTTTTACGAAAGAGAGGGCACAAAGGATGCAGATAGTTGCGCGAGGAGGTTGATTTATGTTAGCGTGCTATAAATCTTTGCTCAATCTCACCAGTAACACTGAAATTTAATCGGACGAGGGACCGGATATCAATGTTTTAACTTGTTCAAACCGAAATATTCCATTGCCGGGTCAAGCAGTTTGACCGCCGGTCGGTTGTGACTCAATTTAATAAACCATGATAACCTAAATAAATATTACAAAATAGTAAATTAAGAAGTTATTGTTTGCTCAATCTTTTTTTTTTCAGATTTTATTGTTTGAATCATGTTTTAGTTGTTTTTTTTTTAAACTTTTATACAAATATTAATTTGTATTTTTTTTTCCAAATCTGGTTGGGTCAAAAGGTATAGCTAAAACATCAAGTTTTAGAATCTTAAACATTATTATTTCATAAAGTTTTAAACTACGTGCGAGCCGGAGATTTCCTGGAAATGTCATTTAAAATGTTAGTACTTGCCATCCTTTGGATCATGCAGTGGGTAGTATTTATGAATCCAAAGCAGCAATGCTAAAGTTCACGGTTTGCCCCTCCAGTCTCGTCTCCGTGCATGGCCCGAAAGGCCCAAACTTTTGGGTGAATGGGCCATGGAGAAGCGACTTCGCATATGAAGTGGGTTGTGAAAGTTTTCTCCATACGAAAAATCTAGTCCTTGGACTGACCAAAAAATGTCGCGGGATGCAACGAGTTGAGCTCTCTTAACCATGCCTCTGGCATTGGCTTTGGATCTCATTCTATTTATTGTCTTGTTTGCCAAACCGGAAACATGGGAGCATCCCGACGATCGGACGCCACCTCGAATCTCACTGCTAACCATGGATTTTGGGATACACGACAAGTAAATTCATTTCGTCCACGGCAAAAATTTTTCTGACTGAAGTATTTTTTCCAAAAAATTGAATATCTAAATATATGATGTCTGAAAAAATATTTTTTATATATATTTAATTAATTAATTAAAAATTATATGTTTCAAAATAATTTATACTTGGTTGAGCATCTAATTTTCTGTAAAAGTTGTGTCAAATACTTGTTATATCCTTAATAAAGAAAAAAATCTTACCCCATTCTATCTAAAATTTTAAGTCTACATTTAGAAAAAAAATTAGTCCAATTTTTAGCTAGTAGAAATTGAACTTTCTCATATTTTATATGAGTTTTTTCTTTCATGAATTATGAAAAAAGTAGTTTCTCATTTTTCTTCTTTAAAAACTCCCACCTAATATAGATTTTTTTTTTTTTTAATGATGACTGATGAGGGAGGCAAAGCTACCTGGCCTTTATTAGACAAACATAAGATATTTCAAGAGCTACGTTTATAATCTATTGGCTTCTACTAGGAATAAGGGCCAAAAAGCTGGGCATCATTTGAAAACTCAACTATTCCAACTGACATGTTTCACAGGGTCATATAGGTATTTAATCTTTCTTTTTTTTTGATAAACTTATATTATCATTTTCTAATGTGTTGTAGAAAATCTAATAATGCACACTATGCATTTCATTAGCTTGTTTGGAGTTAGTTACTTAGGGTTGCCTTTGCAAGGTGAATGGACGTTTAAAATGTTTTCCACAACCATATTATGGGATTTCACAACTCCGACTCAATTTTTGAACCAAAAAAAAAAAAAACGGAAAAGGGGGTTTACATCAAAAACACGGCAATAGCAATAGCGAAACATAGTACTTAACTAGACGTAACGCATTAAGCATTAGAAGTGCACCAAAATATCCAGTTAAATCCTGCAAGAGGAAAAGGCCATGGGATGAATAGCAGAAATTTTACCATTAAATCAGAACAAAGAAGTAAAGTCTCTCAAACCCTTTGCCTTATACTTGAGATAACATATAAAATTTGAGAAATACAAAGTTATCTCTCTAGGTTTCCGAACAACAAACAGCCTTGGAAAAAGTACTTCAGGAAGAAAACTTGTTTTATTGCTCTCTGGTATCTCTAACAAATGCTCTATAGAGAATCCTTCGGGAATATATATATATATATTTCGATGGATGGGTCACATATGCTTTGAATACTTCCAATAAAATTAAAAAATAAAATGCCGCTCCACGCGATTGGAATAGTTGAAGAGTTGGCCAAAGTACTCCTCCAAAATGCTTCGTCACAAAGATACAACACAATTTACAACACTATTTGCTTCACGGTAGACATGCTTCGCCACCCAAGATATGCACTCCCTCATACTCCTGCAGACATCAAGCAGGAGCGGATGGGCAGCACCGAATACTATTTGACTCTGGATCCAACCAATCACCGTCGTTAAATCTTCCTTAATAACCAAGTGGTCTACCCTCAGAACTTGCCTTGCGTTGATAATCCCTGTCCAAGCCGCCTTCGGCTCAACCTCCAAAACTGAGTAGTTCATGATTACTCTGATACGCCAAAGGCGATGTCAAGAGCCTTCTATAGTTTAGCAAGGGGGGCAGCTGGCCTGAAGACTAGATGGGGCCTAGATCTGGGGATTGGGGTTGCACCCTAGAGTCGGCCTCTTCATCGCTTCTCAAGAGTATCTTTTCTAAGCCTTTTGCTTATCAATGTTGCCTCTATAAGTTCTCTCAACTAGGAAGTATCTCTCCAACCTCTCGTCGTCCTGAAAAATCTATCTTTTCTTGTCCCACACGTTTTACCTTTTTTTTTTTTCTTGGCATAGTCCTAGGAATACGTAGGAGTCATCTAACAAGGTGGGAACCCTCATGGACTGAGCCCATGGTACAACTAACTCTTGGACCTTCTCATGGAATTGGACCCCTGGATCACTAGTCCAACAGTCAAACAAGAATCTTACAAGCTACAGCCTACAGTATACGTGACCTTGCTCTCACACTATTGAAGCCTGAAATGGCTTCTAATGAACCCATAAAGAATGCAATTAAGAGACCTTAAATCTCTATCTTTGTTCATTTTTGGTACGCCAAGCTTATTTACCTTCTTTTAATTTCTCCCATGTTATCACTGAAATAGCAACTGCTAGCCCTAGAATGCATTGATTTGCTGCGCACCAAATATATTACTCATACTTTTTTTTCTTCTCCTTCTTGACAGTTCTCTCTCTTCATTGATTCATTTCGTTATATATATATATATATATATATATATATACACTCCTGCTGTCACTGAGATCAAATATTTTTAACTTTTTTTCTTTGTAGAGGTGAAAATGAAGTAAAAAGTGATTAATAGTTACTTTATAACCATTACATAATTACCATAAGCTAATGGCAATAGTCATAAGTATCTATATATAACAAAAGGGGGGCCTTAATTGGATATTATTATGAAGGGCTATAAAAATGATATTAAAAGTAGTTATCTTAAACTCTATGACTAAGGTCTTATTTGGGAGAGTTGTTGGAAGTAGAGCTGATTGAAGTAGAGCTTTTATAAAAATCTATTTGCTGTTTGCTAACTACATTTCTAAAGTATTGTGGCACTTTAACATATGTTTGGTAAACAAACTGAGAAAGTACTTTTGTATGCCAAAATTACCATAAAGAACATTGCATAGTATTATACAACAGAGCATAATAAAATATAACATATATTAATACATAACATACGATATAGTATAATATTATTGTAATGTAAAATAATATTATTATAATATAGTAATATGACATTGTATAGCATAGCATAATAGTAATATAATTATTAAAGTATAACATAATATTAAATTATTTAATATAAC
>JAOXJJ010001453.1:0-11286 GCA_025769935.1 Phoenix roebelenii
AATAAGTCTCTATTGTCCTTGCAATTCTAGGTTCATACAATAATACTTGTTCAAATTTCGAGTTAAACATTAGAAATTCCTGACCGATGAAGTGTGTGGGTAATTTCACTGCAAATCCACACGAGACAACACTCATCCACTAGGATAATCTAAGGGTTTAATGGCTTGTTGCATTTGCCAAATGCAACCGCGATGCCTGCGAAATAGAGCTAGGATATTGCTTGAGGACCAGCAAAATTCAGGTTTGAGGGTATGTTAAGTGCACATTTGTGCATATTTTAGCACTTTTTTGGACCTAATTTTCTAAAGTTCTTATGCATATAATTCTTAAAAAGATGTATTTCTTTATTTTGGTTTTCTTTGTAATTGAAGGTCCTTCCGGGCCAAGCCTATCTAAAACCTGGGTCACTTCCTATCTTTCCACTGCATCATCACGATTCGTCCCTATTGTTATGGACATAAGTTCATCTCAACCCATTGTGATCAGGCAAATTTCAGCCATGGATCCCTTCTCTTTGCACCACTCTCACTTCATCACAAAAGAAAAGACCTTTTTAGCCTCCAATCTCATGAACAATAGCTGAAATTACTATTCATTGCTGAAGTTACTATTCATTGCTGAAATCACTGTTCATATAAACAGTGTTCCGTGAAGAAACTGTTCATATGAACAGTGTTCCGCGATGACACTGTTCATATAAACAATGTTCCATGAAAAGACTGTTCATATTTTTACTATTTTTCTTCTTCCTCCCGCACTCCCAAAATTTTTCCAACGTCCCAACCGTCCGCATCTCCTCCCTTTCCGAGTGATCTCCGCGTCCTTGGTCCCACGACGCAACCGGATCTCTTCCATCATCAATGTTCCCAGCGATCCCGCAACGTTCTTTAGCCTCTCGCGTCCGCTTGGTGTCCCAGCAATCGGATCCCCCAGGCACCGCGTCCGTGATCAACTCCCTCCCATCGATCACGCGACCTGGATGATCGGCTCTTCCCAGCTTCTTCCGTCCGTTCCAAGCTGCATCGCATCCCTCTCTTCCGGATTAGCCTCCTTCCCAGCAGCCTGTGATTCAGCCCTCCCGCATCATGCCAAAGATCACGCGTTCAGAGTGTCTCATGTCTAGTCGAGATATGTACTCAGCCTCTTCTCCCATCCGCATTCATCTTCCATGGATCACTCTCCCGCGACCAGCTCCCGTGATATAGCCGTTTGCGTGCATTCCGCCCCAAGGATCATGCATCCGTTCCCCATGGATTCATTGCCGGCTTCAAGAAGAAGGGAGAGATCTATATAAAGGGAGGAGATGCCATTGGCTGGAGGGGAGAAAAAGAGCTGGAGCTCACATTCAAAGAAGAACAGAGGATGCTCTGTTCTTAAGGAAACAAAAGAAAATGAAGAGAGAGAGAGAGAGTTTCACCGTGAGAAACAATGCAATTGTTTTCTTCTTTTCTTTTTTTTTTATTTGATCTGTTGAAGAAAAGAAGCATTAGGCTTCCGATCTCCATTTTTACTTTTGTATCATTTTTTTATACAATCTATCAATTTTCTTTTATGCAATCCGTGATATAGGTTTAGTTTAATTTCTACTTTTTATGCAATTTATTATTTTTTCTTTTATGCAATCCATGTCTAAGTTTTAATTTAATATTATGTAATTTATTTTATGCATTCTGAAATTCTTATTTTAATTGCAAAAACTCTCTTCCTTTTCTTTTTTTATTTTTTTTAAAAAATATCTCTACTTGGTTAGAGATTAATCGAATATCCTTTTTGAATTATATTTTTTAAAAAATAAACCTTAATGTGGTTTCTATTCTCAATTTGTGTACTCCAATCGCCTTCCTGTGAATCGACCTCCTACAACTACTATTCATCGAATAGAGGATGGTAAGAGTACAAAAAAAAAATCTTTGTTTGTTGGTTAAGGCTTTGATAATAACATCCTTTTTAAGTCATCCTCAGGTCTACCGAAAGAAAGTCGACAACAGTAGGAATACATTGAAGGATTGTTATCTTGATTTAGTATGTCTTAGAGGAAATTTATTTAAAACTCTATGATGGCGGATTACTGCAGGGAGAAGAGAGAAAGAGGAAGAAGAAAGAAAGGAGAGGGAAGAAGAGGTTATAGAGACGCAGGAAGAAGAGAAGAGGAGGAGGAAGAAGAAGAGAAGAAGAGAAAGAGCAGATAAAGAAGAAGAAGAAAGGAGCCTACGGTTTATTCAATCATTCAACTTCCTAATTCATGAGAGGGTGGCCTTTATATAGGCCTTACATTAGGTCAAACAATTGACGACATACCAAAATTGGACCCTCAATTTGTTAACTAAGTCAATCGATTGATTATATACCAAAATCGATCCAATCACTCGACCCAATTACATGACTTAACAGTAACCCAATTGACTGGACTAAAACAAAAGCAAATGACCAAATCGACTCGACCAATAACAAAAGCAACTAACCAAATTGACTCGACCAATAATAAAAGCAACTAATTTACTCCATCATCTAAATGAGGGGCTCTGATGTCCCCATCAACTCCTCCCAGATGGAAAAAACTCGACCCCGTCGAGTGTCGATCTGGTTGGAAAAATTTTTGCAGGCACGATGAAGGTGGTGCTGTTAGGACCAAAGTTGGTGAATAAGAAGATGAACACATCCATGACAATGAAGCCGATGTGGTTATTGTGCGGTGGGAGCCTGATAGGTCTACGGGCCTGTGGTTGTAGTTGGGCCTGTGTAATGAAGAGGGGAGATGAAGCGATTTGGGAGAATGGTTGTGGTGTGAATAGGATTGGGGAGGGGAAACTGGTTTGGTGTCAACGGGATTGGAGAAGGGCGACTGGTTGGGCTTGGGCCTGTGGAAGGATCAGGGCGTGGGCTTGGGCCTGTGGAGGGATAAGGGCGCGTGGGCGGGCTGCTGTTTGATGGGCCCAAGAGGAATGAAGAGGGAGAGGGGGGTGGTGGTGGACTAGTGTGAACAGGGGTAGGATTTTGGGTTGTCGTGAGAAGGAGGGAAGGAGGGGGGGTACGTGGCTACCTACGGCGGACGGCCGGTGGACGGCGACAGAAGTAGGCAAGCGGCGGTGCTTAGGTGGGTTGAGGGAGGCGGGTGTGCCTTGGGAGAGATGCGGCCGAAGGGAGGCGGGGCGAGGGAGCCGAAGGCAAATGAGACAGCCGGAGCCTTGAATGGTGGCCGACGGAGGAAGAGGAGGAGCTCGGCGGAGGCGGGACCGGCCGGGGATGGTGACGACAAGGTCGGGGTGGCTCTGCGGTCGGTCGGTCGGTCTGCTCGGACGGCGACGGCTTGGGCAGTGGAACTTGGGCGGCGTCGGCTCAGTGATGGAGCTTGTACGGCAACGGCTTGGATGCGGCGATGCAGAGGAGGCCACCGAAGATAGAAGATGAACCAAGTTTTTTTTTGTGGTAGATTTGGGTTACCGGATATAGCTTAATGGGTTTGGCTCTTACCCGTTAATCCGGTCTTCTTCACCCAATGACCGCCTCAGTGGATCGCCGCAGACTGCGTGGCAGCGGCTGCGGGGCGGGGCGGAAATTGCGGCTGCGGGTCCATGGACTGCGGCGACTGGGCTGTGAGGGTAGAGGGGGCAGCCGGTCACGGGCACCCACAGATCGACGGTCGCCTCCGACGACGGGCCATGGGTGGCCAACGCTAGGTGCAAAGATCTCGGCTGGCGCACAGCGGTGGTGCTGGCAGCAGTGCGCGGTGGAAAGCGGGTAGCCGACGAGAGATGACGGGGCGCTCGGGAGTGGATGGAGACACGGGACGATGGGACAAGGGTTCTCCCCTTTTTTCCTTCTCGTGCGGCTCCAGACAGGTGCTGTGAGGCGAAAGCGGCAATGGGTGTGGGTGTAGCAACGGGAAAGGGAAAACTGATGAAGGGTCGTCCTCCTTTGGGAAACAGCTGAGGGGCTTTTCCCTTTTGCTCCTTCGCGTGAAGAGGAGAGAAAAGTGGAATCGCACACACACGGGAGCAGGGCTTTGGAGTTCCGCTTCAAAAGAAGAAAGGATCGAGACTATTTTTCAGATTGGAGATGTTTTGTTGCTCTAATAAATTGGATCGGGGCTTTGGCAACAGAGGCAAAGCCGAGGCTCTGATACCAAGCTGATGGCTGGACCCTCAATTAGTTGACTAAGTCAACCGATTGATTACATACCAAAATTGATCTAATCACTCAACCCAATTACACGACTTAACAGCTAACCCAATTGACTTGACTAAAACAAAAGCAAATGACCAAATCGACTCGAGCAATAACAAAAGTAACTAACCAAATTGACTCGACCAATAATAAAAGCAATTAATTTACTCCATCATCTGAATGAGGGGCTCTGGTGTCCCCATCACTCTATCTTTTTTATGGCAGGCTAATGTTCCTTGAATACGTGAAATCTTCATATATCAAACTAAGAGCATGTTTAAAAATTATGAGACTTTATAGTATCGTTTTTTCCACTTCAGCCTGACTTGGGCAAGACGCCATTTGACCCGTTCCCTACTTCGGCAGAAACCATTTTAAAGAAGGTGGTTTGTTTCAAGAAAGGAGTGGAGAGAGAGAAAGAACGCGATTAGTTATTATTGGGGTGGATCGTAGATCCCAGAATTCGTCAATAATTGAACTAGTGTAGAAATTCTGGATTCTGTAATTAGTTCAATCTATACCTCCCTCCTGCATAGGGGGTTGAACTATTTGCGGGATCCTTGATCCTATATTTAGTTCAAAATGTTCCCCTTAAGTTTGAATTGATCAGTTGGAATCAAGGTTGTTTCAAGGGACACATATCTTTGGTTCATGGAGCCAAACAACCAACAAACTGGCTTTAATCAAACTTGGCAACTTGGACATCTGAATTCCTCTTACTTTTTGCATGATCTTGGACCAACGGCCAAGGCCATTTTGTGCCAGCAGTCGGACATGTCCTTGTCATAGGGGGCCTTCTCAAAGGGAATATGTCCTACACCATGTGCATCCAGTCACCTGTGCACCACACCATTCATATTTTTCTGATCCTACGGGCTCTATGCGGCTTATCTCGGATTGTCGCCCTCTCACCTCGTTGCAGGACTAAAATTGTTTCTATGGTGTATTGGTGATGTGGTGCAGTGTACGGTTTCTCCTCCACAAACCTTTTTGTCCTTTCCAATGGTTCGGAAGGGGTTTGGGTGCCGTGAGAGCCTCATTGAACTAGGGGCTTGAAGGAGATGGTGCTTCTCCACACGTTCCGTGGGGATAGCTGGAAGTGGTGACTATTTTATTATGCGAAGAAGGAACTCGTGCAATAAATTTATGGAGTTGCCAAATAATTAAATGATCTTATTATTCTTAATATTATTCTTAATGATAATCAACGATTTCTTATATAACTAGAACGATCCTCACAAATTGCATATACTAATTTTTTAAGAATCAATCGGATTGAAGCTATAGCGTCATCGTTTGCCGGAATCGTGCTCCCAACCTTTTCTGTCACCTGTACTGGAAGGTTGGATTAAAATTTTAGAATTCTAATTCTTCAATTTTTCAAATCCCATGCATCAGGCACGTATCACGTTACGTGGACCCCGTTCCAATATAGGCGTAGATCATAAAATTAGAGACGATAAGAGAATACAAAGATGCCAGAATTTTGTCCTAAATAAAACCTTCCGATCTTTTTTAATTGATGGATTTTATTTTGCATGACTACAGTCAATAAAATTAAAAAGAGAAGTTGGAGGATTTGGATAAAAAACGAAGTTTTAATTTTTCAAAGTGCCGCATCATCGTCCACGTCCGGAATGGAGGAGAGAAACTTTAATTTAGGAAGATTCCCAAAAAAAATTATAAAAAAAGTGATCGCGATTCCTTTCCCTACTCTTGTCTGAACATATCTTTTTAGTATGGTTGGGTAGCAGGAACACTCAGCTCCCTCCAGCACGCTTCTCAAAATCTGTGGATTTATCCTGGATATAGTAGCACTCTGGAAGCCAATTCTCACCAACCGATGAAAGGCATCAGACTTTAACAAGAGAGAGAGGGAGAGAGGGGAATAAACTCACGGTAAGATAAAATATCATGACGAGAGGGCAAAAACCAAGAAAAGCTGCTGCTAACCATCGCAGCACGTCTTGACTGCTCTCCGTCCAACTTCTTTCTGTAAAACAGGATCGGACGAAGCTGGTATCGGGGCAAAATAAGAGCGTTGAGAGGGGAGAAGGCGAAGGGAGGGGAACTGGCATGTGCGCGTCGCATAGGCACGTGTTCCCTAGCGGCTCTTGGGGCAGTGACGGTAGCCGAAATATGTGGGGCTCACTGTACGGACACCGCATACAAAAGTATAGCGGACCATATAAATATACAAAACTACAGTTCATATTAAAGCATCAGTTATTTATTAGAATTTATTAATCTAAAACTTATTTAAATAATTCTTACAATAGTTTCGAAATGACATAAATCAGCATATGCTAACTTTTAACATAAATTAAATAAAATATTATAGTTAGTCTGACTAAAACTCTAATAACCGAAAGTATCTTCAAAAAAACTAATATACTATCCAAACCCCGAGCAATCATGCATCCCAATCTGAAAAATAGAAAAAATATAATAATAAGCTACACTAGTCCAATAAGCAACATAATATTCTAAAGTGGGGTCAAAACATACCAAATAATTAGTTAAAAGCAAAATATATTAACTAAAAAATAATTTTTTTTTTCGAATAATGCATATTTTTTTTAAGTATACTATAGTTTTCACAAGAAATATCAGAAATCAGATATCAGGCTATGGCCACGTAATCCAGTGCCATAGGTCAGAATGCACAAAATGCTAAAAATCACTATTATTAACCACTAGTGGCACGGTGTCCCAAATATCACTATTCTAATCACCGGTGGTGCAGTGTCGAAATCAGTTTCTCACAGATTATAAGTCGATAGGGCCAACGAATAATCCTCATTTGCGGAGCCAGATCAGATCATAGCCATGCTGAGAATGCATACTTATAAAATAAAATTTTCATAATTTTTTTAGTCACATTTTTTAGATTTCATAAGATAGCACATAACATATTTTGAAATAATGATAACATTAACATGCCTAACCTATTTAACTAAGTCTAAAATAGATATCATAATTAATAAAAAATCAAATAATTATCATTTTACCAAAAATTCGAAAAACATATTTTGAAGCATTAGGTTACTTATCTCTTATCACTTCAAAATTCTACTCCAGTTAGACGGAATAGGTTTGCCTGCTTTAATATCATTAAAATATAATTATTTTTTATTAATATCTTAAATCTAAGCAAAGTCAAAATTAAAATACTATTGGGGATACAACTTCACGTCCAAATCAAATCGGTTAGATGGCAGTGCATGACTACCTAGATTGGTCTGAACAAAGTGAATTGAACTGATCTAGTAAAGATCAATAGTAGTCAAATTTCAAAAGATCTAGCTGAGGCTCAAGTAATGGGCCGGTCTACCGCCCAGGTACGAGGGCGGTTCAGGATCTCTAAACTGGGTTAACTTGGATCCGAGCAATAAGGAAAGCAAAGCTTGCACTAAGATCCCTAAGTCTGTCTAGAGAGAGAGAAAGTTCCATATAGAGAGAAAGTTCCGTAGAGAGAGAAAGTCCCATAGAGAGAAAATCACGTAGGAAGAAAAAATAAGAGAGAGACAGAGATGAGAGAGAAGAAAGAGAGAAAATAAGGGAGCAAATCTCAGTCTGAGTTCAATCAAGGGTTTGAGTTGTTTGTCAAGGGCACGGTCAACTTAGATCAATTAACATGTCTGGCCATGAATCAAAAGAGAAACACTTTGTAGAAAGAGAAATAAGAGGAAGAATAAGAAAGAAAAAGTGGGGAAGAGAGAGAAAGGAGAGAGAGGGAGAGAGAACAAGGTCTCTCTCTAGCGAAAGAAAGAAAAAGGGACAGGGAAAGAGTGGCTCTGGTGGTGCCTTGAGTTAGACTCACGGCCGGCCAATAGGCAGCCGACGGCTGATGTTGATCGGTGGCTAGCAATGCCAAAATCACCAAAATAGTGGTTCCAACCTCCTTTAACTATCGTGGATTGGAGGAAAACCTCGGAGGCAAGAACCAGTGGGAGGAACCGGTGGTGCGAACGACAATCGGTGTTTGGAGAGAAAAAATGACGAAATCTCCGACGATGAGCACTGATCGAGGTTGGACCACCGATAGAGGGATGGGGAGGAGTTTAAATAGACCAAAAACTATGAAACCCTAGTCTTCGATAGAGTCCGAAGAAGAGGAGGAATCGTCCTCTTCTGCCATGCTCAACTAGGGCTCTGCCCTAGTTCTCGTCCGGAAGGGCCTTCAGGCCGCATTCGAAAGTTGGACCTAGCCAACAGGCCAGCCTAATGAGGCTGGGCCTCACACCCACAACAGGGGATGCATCGAACTATAGGGTCGTGCTGATTACCGTATGCATATTGGGTTAAAAATGGGATAATCGATGGTTATAAAAATAACTCCTATTCTCTATTTCATATTTATTTTTTATTTTGATTTTGATATTTGTTTTATTGCCTGCATTAATACATAGGAAGACCAGGGTACTTTCCGTGTCATATTTTATGAATCGCTATTTATTTTCTTCGAGCAGAACCGGGCCACGGCTTCCCTTCATGAGATAAGTTAGAATCTCTTTCCAAGCCGGTCTGATGAATTCTTTTGACGATCGAGACCCTGTGGCCCCTTGAAGAGATAAGCTAGAATCTCCGCCATGATCAGACTCTGCTTACTCGTGCCTAGATCCGTTCAATGAATTGCCCAGTTCTTACTGCCATTTGGAACATCTTAGCAGTGGTCAGCACGTCCGTGGCTCTATAAATACCCATTATCCCTTCATTCGTTCCTTCATCAAAACCAACCGAGAGGAAACCATTTTGTAGTTAGCACAACTTCTCAATGGTGGGGGTCCAAGATTTTGTAGTTAGCACAACTAATTTCATCATCAGTAGTTCATTTTATATTATTACTTCAACTAAAGCTAATAGGTGTCTACTGTTGCAGGCTAGCAAAGAGGATTGTACCAATATGTTAGGGCCATGGGGTGGTTCTGGTGGGACAGCTTGGTCGTTTGAGAAGGCCCAAGCGATCACCAAAATCAAAATTAGCGTGGGGGATGTCATCGATTCAATCACCTTCCAGTATATGGATTGCAAGACAGCCCGCTGGTCTCCTAGGTACGGGGGTGCCGGGGGCAAGCCTACAGAGGTGCTTACTCTAAAATTCTTTTTTTCCCTTTGATTTAATTTGATTTTTTTTTTTTTTACAGAAAAAATTACTTCCTCATTATTGTTTTGACACTCGTTTAACAACTATATATACCAGTTAATTAATATGCAGTCAATGTCAGCAAGGCTTGCTACTGTCTCAATAATTTAATAAATAAATAAATATATATAATGAAAGCAATCACTTGGCCAAATAATGCATCCTTCAAATTACTTATCAACGATCATTGGTGTATACCTGCTAGAAGAAGGGGAAAAAAATTGGAGGACCGCACATGACTCTGATGATGATATTGGTTGAGCGAGCTTTATTATTTTTGGAGTAGCGATCCATGAACTGCACCTTATATGTTCTTGTCGGTTCTGTACTTTTAAATGATGAGTTGCACTAAAGATAGCGAGTACGTGGGTAATTGCTCAGATTTTTGCAACATATTAAACCTGCTCTGGCAACGTATATAATTAAAATATTAGGCTCCACATAGATGAACTCCTCAAAATCCGGCACCTGGTGGCCAGGGATGCATACTTCAATATCTTTTGGACCCAAAAATGCTAGCGTCATCGTTCGCATCAGCTTCGTATTCATCATGGCATGCGAAAGTTTTACTAATATCATTATTATCATTACTATTATCATCATTATTATTTGTTTTACAGATTGAGCTTGGACCGGCCGAGTTCATCATCTCCATGAAGGGCTATTACGGTGCTTACGCAGGAATGACAATTATATACTCACTCACTTTTGTTACCACCTTTCGTGAGTATGGCCCTTATGGCTGCAGGCATGGAACTCAATTTTCTATTCCGAAAGGTACAGGATGGATCATCGGCTTCCATGGACGCTCGGGTGCACTACTTGATGCAATTGGGGTATACAAGAAAACGTCTTTTGAGGTAAAAAAAAAATCATTCAATTTTTATTGGATGATCTAATAATTAAAATGCCAAAATAAATCTTACAATAAGACCCATTATAAGCTTCCTTGCAAATATGCTTTCTTGTAATAATAGTTAAGCTGATTAGTTATGCCAGTCGGCACCCCTCTTTTCACCACATGCACTAGAAAAAACTTCAGAACCTGACTTGAAAGATGGCGTTCCCGTTAAATAATTACTTATTTATTTTTATGGGATGGTAAACTAATTGTCAGCTAACAAGCAGTTGTCAACATAGTGCATTTGATCAAATTATTTACTTCAAGCCTCATCCAAGTTGACAAATTTGATGAGGTTCCAAGCCATAGTTTAAACTTAGACGGATATCCATAGTAATTGAGTGATATATAGACTTAATTAATTGTTAGCAGTCAAATTGTACATATGGTTGGTGTTATATTGCTCTAAAAAGATTGAGCTTTACATAAACGTGCGGACCTTTTTTCTTATTTTTGAGAAAAGATGAAGTCATTCTGGATCTCCCTGGGGGAAAAGTAGTTTCCTGTTCCTAATTTATAATGGATGCAGTTCTCTAGCTCACAACTGTTCTTATTTTGCGAATGACCGTCCGGTACAGTGTGGAGTGGTTAAGGTGGGCCCATGGGGTGAATTACAACCACAAAATTTACGGGACATCGAGGGCACCCCGACACAACTTACCAAAATCATAATTCGTTATAGCGGGTGTATTGAGTCGATTAAATTCCAGTACGTGGCCGACGGAGTGGCCAAATGGTCTTCCACCTGGGGCAGCGAATCCGGATCCACGGCTCAGGTATGGTTTGCAAACTTTTATCCTCCCTTTTCCACTTGTTAATACATATATATACGCATACGGTCATACCTTTATTTTTCATCAAAAAATATGATTATACCTTTGTTATTTTTTAACATATTTTCTGCAAAGTTTTTTTTTTTTCCGATATAAAGGAGGCATTGCCACCCATTTCATTAATTTTGTACGAAGACTTATTATTAGTTATTAGATGGAGGGGTTTTTTTTTGGGTTTAGTTTGATTTTAAACAACCTTTCAATTTGCAAAGAATTGTTCCAGGTCTGACCTTAAGCTTAT
>JAOXJJ010001454.1:0-11269 GCA_025769935.1 Phoenix roebelenii
GATCGGAATCAAGGAGTTGTCATGGCCATCTGGATGCAGCTGAGCTGACTTGCCGTGGAGAATTGGAGATCCGTAGACACGCGCATTAATTGTAGAGTAAGTCGGAGACGTGCATTAATTGCGGAGTAAGCTGGAGGTCTACAGAAGCCATGCGTGATGATGGTTGAGTGAGCCGGAGACGTGCATTAATTGCGGGGTAAGCCGGAGGTCTGCAGGAGCCATGCGTAATGATGGTTGAGTGAGCAGGAGACGTGCATTAAATGCTGGGGGCGATGGCAGGATATGGTCTCTGATCAGGCTACGGAAGGATATGATTGTAGTATGTGAATGGCGAGGTCAGACTCCTGAGGTGGCGAGCTCCGAGGTCGGACACCTGGCCGGGCGCTGGGTTGGGAGCTTGGAGGTCGGACATATCCAAAGTCGGGTGCATCCGAGGTCGGGAGTTCGGGTGGCCTTGATCACGCGTCCCGCGACATACTCACGTGCGTTAGGGCGATCTATATTACCCCAACACTACCCCCGACTTTCGAGTTCGAGCCGTTTGCGAGCTCGGACGTGGGAAGTAGTTGCCTTTATCACTGTGGTGGGGGCCAGGGGGACTTTAAATTGTTCCGGTGCTCCGCGCGTTTCGGGGTACTTTTAATGAGAGGAGATGAGGCGACGCCTTTACGTCCTCCGAGACCGTTTCATGAGGCGGGCTCATGATGGGGTTCCAAGATCTGACGGGACACTGCCTCGATTGCGTGTTCGAGGCGCCAACTTAAAATAAATATGCCGCTCCAATTTTTGGGGCCGACACATAGCGCAATCTGAACGAGAGGCGGGATCCGGCCCGGCCGATCCGGACCGTCGGGAAAGTCTATATAAACCCCTCGACCTGGCCCTAAAAAAGGTCTCGCTTGGCTGCTTTCCTTTCCTCATTTTGCTTCCTGTTTGTCTCCCAGTTGTAACCGAGCCCTCCGGCGGCGCTTCAAGGCGGTTTCCAGCGATCCCCCCACCGTAGGTCATCCTCCCTTCCTTAGCTAGGAGTGTCCTTCTCCCCTTTTCTTCATTTTCCCTTTGTTCTCCACCCTCTCTTCTTTCTTGTTGAAAATGGGCTCTGGTCCGAACGAAGTCGGATCTAGCCTACCGGAGGAGGAACTGGAGCTGGTTCACTCCCGGTTCTTTTTTCGGCCAGGATTTCATCTGGAACCTACGGGGCCGGAGGACCAGGTAACGCGACCGCCCCCAGGTCGGATCGGAGTGTACGTTGAGACGCTTTGGGCCGGCCTGCGGTTCCCCCTCCACGAGTTTGTGAACGACCTGTTGGTGGAGTACCAACTGGTCCCAGCACAGCTCGCTCCGAACTCGTGGAGGACTATAGTCGGGTTCTTATCCCTTTGCCTTGCGCATGGGATCCCGGCTCTAGTGAGCATTTTCCGCCGGTGTTTTCTATTAAAGACAAACCCGACAGATGGAGAGTGGTTGTACTTCGCCTTTCGAGGTGGTATGTCCCTCTTCCGAGGTGCCCCTTCCTCTATCCACGAGTGGAAGGGAAGATATTTCTTCTTAGCGTCCGAGGTGTCTTGGAGGTTTGACCCGAGATGGGGGCACCCCTGACTGAAGGCCCTCAACAGGCTCTCCGAGCTTACAACGGATGAGCAGAGGGTTCTTGACTCCCTGCGGGGTCTCGGGAGGGATATCAACTTGGCCGACCTCCTGAGCGAGGAGGCCTTGGTGAACATCGGCCGGAGCTCGGTGCGCCCCGAGGGTAAGAGCAGTTACATAGTTTCGTTTTCTATTTCTTTCGTTTTCTATTTCGTTTGTTTCCTACTCTTCTTAAGAGTTTTTTCCCTTTGCTTTAGATATACCCCACATGGCGACCAGCAATGCGTCCTTGTTCTTTCGGCTGAAAAGGAGGCCAGCCGAGGTCGGCGGGGCTCTTCCCGAGCCCCGAAAGAGGGCAAGGCCAACTCCTACTTCCGTTTCCGATGGGGCGAGAGTATATGGGGCCAACACATCATCGGCGACCCGGGAGAAGGCCCCATCAGCCGAGCGCGCAAGCTCGGCTTCTGGAGGGGCGTCTGAATCGGCGCCTCCGGCCTGCCCCACTCCCATTGCTCAACGGGCAGGCCGGACTGTTGTTCGTCTGCGGCGGTTGGGGCCCGAGCCGAGCAGGAGCCTCGGAGTTCCGAGTACACGTCGGGTCGCCGCTTCGAGTGCTGCCGATCCCAGCTCGTCTGGGGCTGGGGGGCATTTCGGGAAGGGTCCTGTCGGCCCGGAACCCCCGTTTTGCGAGGGCAGCTCAGACCTCGAAGATGTTGATGTCGCGCACACGATCTTTCGCCGCGCGATGCTCCCGGTCGATCAGGCCGTGTTCGAGGCCCTCAGTCTCGAAGAAATTATCGATCAAACCTACCGAAATGCCGTTCGGGTAAGTCACTTTAATACTTTGCTTTTAGTCATCATTATCTCTTTCACCTTCACTCATCATCACCTTTTTTGCAGTATTTCCACGAGATTGACACTCTGGTGTTCATCGCCTCGAGTTGCCAGAACGAGTCTCGACGATTCCAGAAACAAATGGAGTCGGCCAAGAAGAGGCTTGCGGAGTCCGAGGCCGAGCTGGCCGAGGCCCGCACGCGGAGGGAGGCCACCGAGGCCAGGCGGCTCGCGATCGTCAGCGAGCTCGAGGAGGAGAGGGCCGCCCACTCTCTGACGAGGTCCGAGTTGCGCGCTGCTGAGGCGCGACTCGCGGAAGCCTGCTCTGAAGCTGCGGGGTATAAATATGAAGGCGGAGCCCTCCGCCTAAAGGTCGAGCAGCTCGAGGCCCGAGAAAAGAAGGCGCTCGAGCAAGCCCAAAATGCAGTGGAGCTCTTCAAGGAGTCGGAAGAGTTCCGTGACATGCTCGAGGAGGAGACCGTCGACGGGTTTCTCCGGAACTTTGAAAATTTCAGGTGGCAGATTGGTCGGTTCTGCCCCCAGCTCGATCTTTCGGGGATCCGGCAGAAGTCTGGGCTCGGCGACGATGGTGAATCCGATGTGCCCTCACCACTCGAAGAGGGGGAGGAGGGCGAAGTCGAAGCCGCCGAGGCGAAGATCAGGACCGCCGAACTGAAGGCCGAGGGAAGGAGCACCGAGTCCGGACAAGTCGTCCGGGCGACTCCCGCCGAGGAGACTCCTGAAGTCGCCGTCGGAGCTGTGCCTGTCCCCGCCGAGGAAGGTTCTGAGCTAGTCCCCGCCGAAGTCCCCCAAGTAATCATCGTGGATGATCCTGGTGCCGATGAGGCCGGAGCCCCCTAGGGGTAGTTTTTTCTTTTGTTTGTTGTAAGCGTGATCGGGTTCTAAATTCGTTGTACAGCCGACCCCAATCTTGTACTTTGGCCTTCGGGCCTGTATTAATGAAATAGTTCTTTTCAAACTTATGCCTTATATTCCTTCCTTCTTTTATACAATGAA
This sequence comes from Phoenix roebelenii, assembly GCA_025769935.1. Lineage (NCBI taxonomy): Eukaryota > Viridiplantae > Streptophyta > Magnoliopsida > Arecales > Arecaceae > Phoenix > Phoenix roebelenii. The sequence continues at coordinate 3,439 of JAOXJJ010001454.1, forward strand.
TTAATCTTTCAAGTCAGATTCTTCTTGATGAGTCTTTCTAAGTGCTCGAGCTTGGCTAAGTTCTTAGACTTAGACTTAGATGCGGAGCACATTTGTTAAGACACCAAGCCTAGCTCTAATTAGGATAACGTTTTAGGTGTTGGGCTCAAGCCGTAGGAAAATTTGCTAAGTCCTTGAGCTCGGCCAAATTCGTAAACTTAAGTTCCATCGACTTAAGCTTCAACCATGCTCGTTAAGCCGAATTTCGTCGGTGAATTTCTCCAAGTCTTCGGACTCAGCTGAATGCGCAGGCTTTCGTTCGATAAGCCTAGGCTTAAATCGTGCTCACTAAGTGAAGCTTCGAACTCCGACTTTAGAGAAGTCCTCTAGGTTTCCAAGCTTGGGCTTGAATCTTGCCGAGCTCTCAGGTTCGGCCCACATGTTGGGCCGGTCCTCAAGTCCTGAAGAGGTTTCGTGGGGCTCTTGAATTTGTCTTCTAGAAAATTTTGGCCAAGTATTTTAGCTCGGCTTTCCAGATGTTAGCTCACGAAAGGCTTTGGGGTCGGTCTCTAGGAAAATTACGGACCGAAGTCACGTTGCCGCCGAGACCTATGCGACAGTTGGTTTCGGTCTTGACCGAGGTGCCAACAAGCGAAGTTGGAGCTTTATGGTGAGTGCCTTGGCACTTTTCGAGCTCGGCCAAGGTATTAGGGGGCGAGGTCGTTATCGCCGATTAGATGGAGACCCTGGTTCGTAGTAGATTCGAAGAGTCATCCCGACCTTGGTCGGGGGGAGTCCTGAGCTCAATCGGAGAAACACTGGCGTCATGAATAAATAAATGTAAGGAAGCAAGCGTCGGTTAAAATGTACCTTCCAAACTGTTGGAGTTAGGCACGCCGTGTTGAGGTAGGAAGCTTCGCTCTTTGGCTAGCTTTTGAGGGAGCTCTTTCGCCCGGGGTCCGCTTTAGGGACGCCGGCATGTTGGAAAATGTTGCTGCCATTGGAGATCTGTGTAGACATTGCTCTGATGTTGTTCACGAATGTTTCGGGGGTTGTTCACGAATGTTTTGGAGGGCCGCGAAGGTACTACCCCATCTTCCCGAGGTTGAGGAAGCTTGGGCTTACTGTCGACTTGTCATGGCATCTCGACCTTAGTCGAGGGATCGTGCGCAAAGTCGAGGGGTCTGGGAATGCACTGTCGACCTGCGACGCTTTTCGATGTCGAGGGGTCTGGGATGCACTATCGACACTCGGGGCATCCCGACCTTAGTCGAGGAGGCGCTACGGGGGGCCACGAAGGTACTATCCCGTTGTCGATGTCGAGCATCACGGAGGGTTGCGAAGGTACTACCCCGTCTTTCCGAGATCGAGGGAGCTTGGGCTCACTGTCGACTTGTCGGGGCATCTCAACTTTAGTCGAGGGATCGTGCGCAAGGTCGAGGGGTCTGGGAACGCACTGTCGACCTGTGATGCTTTCCGAGGTCGAGAGGTCTGGGCATGCACTATCGACACTCAGGGCATCCCGACCTAAGTCGAGGAGGCGCTATGGGGGGCCGCAAAGGTACTACCCCATTGTCGATGTCGAGCGCCACGGAGGGCCGCGAAGGTACTATCCCGTCTTTTCAAGGTTGAGGGAGCTTGGGCTCAATGTCGACTTGTCGGGGCATCTCGACCTTAGTCGAGGGATCGTGCGCAAGATCGAGGGGTCTAGGAACACACTGTCGACCTGCGACGCTTTCCGAGGTCGAGGGGTCTGGGCACGCACTATCAACACTCGGGTTATCCCGACCTTTGTTGGGGTCTTTGAGGGAGATCGAGACCGACCTCGACATCATCGTGGCGGGTAGTCTGATTCACAAACATTCCAACATCAGGAGAAACACAACATGATTAAGAGGAAACTGTAGATAAGTTATTGTAGGGAGAAGACGGGACTCGGGTTCTCGATTATCAAGATCCCCTTGGGGCTTCATTGATGGTACATCCGGAGATTTTCGGAGTTCCAGCTTCATGAGATAAGAGTTCCTTCGAGGGATTCCAGCTTGTATGCTCCGGATCGTTGAACTCGCGCAATCCGGTATAGTCCTTCCCAATTTGGGGTTAGCTTTTCCTGCTCGGTTGGCTGAGAAGCTTCAGTTCTTCTAAGGACGATATTTTCTACTTTGAAAAGTTTTGCCTTGACTTTGGAGTTGTAGTACCGGATCGTTTTTTGCTGGTACCTTGCCATACGAACTCGGGTGACTTCCTTTGCCTCCTCGACAAGGTCCAAATTGCTTCTGAGTTGGGAAGAGTTGGAGTCGGCGTCGTAGTGTTCTACCCTCGGGGAGAAAAGCCCAATTTTCAGGGAATGACAGCCTCCGTTCCGTAGGCCAAGTTGAAGGAGGTCTCGCCTGTGGGCAGCCGAAACGTAGTCCGGTAGGCCCAGAGGACGTTGTATAGGTCCTCGACCCACTGTCCCTTGGACCGATCGAGCCTGGCTTTGAGCTCCTGCAAAATAGTACGATTTGTTACCTCGGTTTCTCCGTTTGTCTGTCGATGGGCGACCGAGGTGAAGCGGTGGTCGATGCCGAGCTCGGAGCAGAATTTTCTGAATCGAACATTATCGAACTGGCGGCTGTTGTCAGATATGAGGATGCGGAGGAGTCCGAATCTATAGACTATTGACTTTCAGATAAAATTTTGCATCTTTTGCTCGGTAATCCGGACCACTGGCTCGGCCTCGACCCACTTGGTGAAGTAGTCGATGGAGACGACCAGAAATTTTCTTTGCCCGGTAGCTAGGAGGAATGGTCCCAGAATATCAATTTTTCACTGGGCAAATGGCCAGGGGGCACCGATCGAAGTCAGCGGGACTGAGGGTCGGCGCTGGATGCTGGCGTTCTGCTAGCACCGGTCGCATCTTCGGACGAAGTTTGTTGCATCCTTCTAGAGTGTCGGCCAGTAGTATCCCTGGCGAAGGATCTTGTGGGCAAGTGCTGGGCCTCCCAAATAATTTCCACAGATTCCTTCGTGGACCTCTCGTATAGCATAGTCCGCTTCTGACGGGCGGAGACATCTGAGGAGGGGAGAGGTAAAGGATCTACGATAAAGTTTACCTTCATGCAGTACGTATCGGAAGGCGAGGCACCTGATTCGGCGAGACTCGAGCTCATCGTCAGGGAGGACTTCATCTCGCAGATAACTGATGAGCTCGTCCATCCAGCTCGGCTCAGCCTCGAGGCAGAGGGCTGGCTCGGGTTTTTCAGTGCTGGGCGTTTGGAGATACTCGAGCACTGTCGCTTTGGGAAGCTCGCTCATGCAGGAGGTCGCTAGTTTTGACAGTTGGTCTTCCCTCTGATTCTCCGTCCTTGAAATATGTTGGATGTTGAAGGAGCTTAGAGCGGAAGTGAGATCTCGCACTTTTCGAAGATATTTTTGCATCACGGGCTCTCTGGCTTCAAAGTCTCCCAGGATCTGGCTCACGACCAGTTGGGAGTCGCCAAAGACCCTTAGGTCCTTCACCTCCAGCTCCTTTGCCAATTTGAGCCCGACGATGAGTGCCTCGTATTCCGCCATGTTATTAGAGGTGGAAAACTCGAGGCGCTGAGCCTGTTCCGCAACCACTCTGTCTGGGCCGGTGAGGATGAGGCCCATTCCACTACCCCCGAGTTCGAGGAGCCGTCAACATGTAGGATCCATGACCGCTCCGGGACTTCCTCCGTTGGCGCGGATGCAGCTCGAGCACATCCGGCACAGTGCACTCGACAATGAAGTCGGCGAGTGCCTGGCCCTTAATTGCTAACCTTGGTTGGTACTCGAGGTCAAATTTTTCGAGTTCGACTGCCCACTTCGTGATTCTTCCAGCCTGGTCCGACCGCTGCAGGATTTGCTTTATGGGCTGGTCGGTCAGTATGGCGACTGTGTGGGCTTGAAAATAGGGTCGGAGTCTTCGAGCCGAGATAACCAAGGCATAAACATTTTTTTTCTAATTTTGAATATCGGGTCTCAGCACCCCTCAGGACTCGGCTGGTGTAGTACACTGGTTTTTAGAGCTTGTCCTCTTCTCGGACCAGGACCGAGCTCATTGCAGCCGAAGAGATCGCCAGATATAAGTAGAGGAGCTCACCTTGCCGGGGTTTTGTAAGGAGTGGAGGGGAAGCAAGGAAGCGCCTGAGGTCCTCGAAAGCCTGCTGGCATTCCTCCGTCCACAAGAAATTCTTCGGCCGCTTGAGGACTGCAAAGAAGGGAAGGCATCTCTCGGCGAACCTAGAAACAAATTTTCCCAGGGCTGCGATCCGGCCAGTAAGCCGCTGTACCTCCTTGACCATCCTCGGCGGCGCCATCTTTTGTAGTGTTCGGATCTTCTCAGGATTCGCTTCAATTCCATGCTGGATGACTATGAAGCCGAGGGACATTCCCGAGGTGACTCCGAACGCACACTTAGTAGGGTTGAGCTTCATCCAATATTTCCTCAGTGTCGAAAATGTTTCATTGAGATCAGCCACATGGTCCTCCGCCACCCGGCTCTTTGCCAGCATGTCGTCCACATAGACCTCCATGTTTTGGCCTATTTGGTCCTTGAAGATTTGGCTAACCAGCCTCTGATAAGTTGCCCCAGCATTCTTCAAACCAAAGAGCATCACTTTGTAGCAATAGGTGCCTCCATCGATGATGAAAGCTGTCTTCTCCTCATCTTCGGATGCCATCCGGATTTGATTATACCCGAAGAAGGCATCCATGAATGTCAGCAACTGATGTCCCGAGGTGGAGTCTACAAGCTGGTCGATGCTGGGGAGCAGAAAGCTGTCCTTTGGGCAGGCTTTGTTCAGGTCAGTGTAGTCCACGCATATACGCTATTTTCCATTGGCTTTCCTGACGAGGACTACATTGGCGAGCCAATCTGGGTAGGATATCTTCCGGATGAAGCCGGCCTTGAGAAGCTTGTCCACTTTCTCGGATGCTGCTCGCTGTCGCTCTGGGGAGGAGCTACGCTTCTTCTGCCGCACGGGCTTGCAGGTCGGTTTCACCTAAAGTCGGTGAACCATGACCTCCAGATCTATTTCTGGCATGTCGGCGGGCATTCATGCGAAGACGTCCATGTTTGCCCGCAAGAACTCGATCAGGCGTCCTCTTTCACGGGCGTCTAGGCCGGAGCCGATCTGCACGGTTAGCTCAGAAAAATCTTTCCATAAAGGAATCTGGGTAAGAAGCTCACCAGGCTCTACCCGCTCCTTTTGTGGGCCATCTCGTGCTTCCAAAGTTTCGATGGGGGGCGCCTGATCTGTTGTCGGAGTTGACTTCTCGACCGGTCGCCTTGCTCCGTAGGTCGCCATGTAGCATCGTTTTGCCACCGCTTGGTCCCCACGAACCTCGTCGACTCCTTGGTTGGCGGGGAACCGCATGAGCAGGTGGCGAGTTGAGACTACAGCTTGGAGGGCGTTGAGCCCTGTTCGTCCAAGGATGGCATTGTACACTGAGGGTAGACAGACTACGAGGAAATTCATCTTTATAGTGCTCTCTCGAGGGGCGAGGCCGACCGTGACTAGGAGATCGATCTCGCCCTCGATCGGGACTGAGTCCCCAGTAAACCCAACCAGGGGAGCATTCATCCTCCGGAGTTGGCCTTCTGTCATCCCCATTTTTTGGTAGGCATCATAATACAAAACATTCGTCGAGCTTCCATTGTCTACCAAAACACGTTTTACATCGAATTTATTTACAATCATGGAGATGACCACAGCATCATCATGAGGAGTCTCAACTCGTTCCAAGTCCTCATCCGAGAATGAGATGGCTTTGGAGGTGCGCAGGCGCTTTGGAGGGACCCTTTCCTCGACAGGTCCTCCGACCGAAGTTCCATCTCCAATTGTGTTGATGGTGCCGACGATGGGGCTATTGGCATTTAGATCTTCAAGCTGTGCGGTGTTCTCCGCTAGCCTCCTTTTCTTGCGCTGGTTCCGCATAAATCGGTTGAGTACTCCGTGGCAGATGAGCGCCTCGATCTCATCCCAGAGCTGGAACAATCCTCCGTGTCGTGGCCATGGTCTCGATGGAAGCGACAATACTTCCTAGGATTGCGCCAAGCTCCGGGGTCCCGCATTGGTGGCGGAGGCCGGAAGTAATCCTGGCCTTGGATCTCCATCAGGATCTCCGTCCGGGGAGCATTAAGGGGAGTGTAATTCTCGTACCTCCCCGAGAGTACTCGTGGCCGCACCGGAGATCTCGGTCTGGGTGGGGACCTCGGTCGGGGCTGCCCCGAGGCCGAGGTGGACTCCTCAGCCGAAGAAGGTTCCTGTTCCGACGAGGAGATTGGCTTTTAGGACGACTGCGCTCCTCGCGGCATCTCTTTTGCTTCTTGGAGGTCGGCTCGGTCGCACCTCGCCTAGAAGCGATGGCCTCTTCGGCTTTCGCATACTTTCGAGTCCGGACGAGCATCTCTGTAAAGTTGGCGGGGAAGCTCTTCTCGATGAAGAAGAGAAACCTATAGGACCGAGCTCTAGTCTTCAGCGCCAACATAGCTATCGACTGGTCAAGCTCGCGAACCTCCCATGTTGCGGCGGTGAAGCGGTCGAGATAGTCTTTGAGAGACTCTCCCTCCTTTTGTTTGATCTCAAGGAGGGAGTCCGAGGTCCGCCGCTGACGTCGGCTGGCAGCAAAGTTGGTAGTGAACTGCCTACCGAGCTGCTCGAAGGAAGACACCGTGCTGGGCTTTAGCCCAGAAAATCAGAGCCGAGCCACTCCTCGAAGCGTCGCTGGGAAGGCCTTGCAGAGCATAGCCTCCGAGGACCCTTGCAACGCCATGAGGGCTCGGTAACTCTCCAGATGGTCGAGGGGGTCGGTCGTGCCATTGTAAGGCTCCACTTGGGGCATTTTAAACCTCGATGGGACCGGCTCATCCTCGATCTGGCGGGAGAAGGGAGACTTGGTGGTGAACTCAAAGTCTCCCTTGCATCTCGCCTTCTTGCTATGGAGCGCCTCAATCTGGCGCTCAAGTTTCTCGACCTTCTTGTCGAGCTCTCTACTCCGAGGGTCCGCCACTGTAGTTTGCTCTGGTGCGAGTCGTTCCGGAACTGACTCGACCTTCGATGGTTGTGGTCCATCGCCTAGGCCCCTCGCTAAAGGTTCCCTCCGGGGGGACGCTTGGGCCGAACCCGGCAACAACATCGCTCCTCGTTGTGGGCTTGTGAGGAGCTGCGGAGGTTCTGGACCTGGGGTGTTGGTCCGTTCGGAGGAGGCACTGGCAGGACCTGGGCATGCTGGAGCGGCACCAGTGGGGCTCCCTCGCGTTGCAACCCTTGGACGGCAGCGGCCAAGGCTTGGACCTGTTGCACTAGGGTGTTGAACTGTTCCGGCTGAACTCGCAGGGCTGAACCAGCCGGAGATGGCGAATTCCGGACGGAGTGTTCCAGACTTGGTGGGAGACGCCGAGAGGCGTTAGAGGCTCCCTTACTTCTCAACTTCATGGTCGCGACTCGGGCCCTTCCTCTAGCGCCAACTGTTGCTGGAAACTAGACTTGGGGGCGACCGATCCGTCGAAAAGGTGGAGCTTCGGCGAACGCTGGCGGGCGGCGCCCTCCGCTGGGCCTGCAAAGAAGCCGGTGGCCGGGTTTTCCGGCGCCAGCCGTCCGATGCCTAAGTCAGAGAGGGTCAATGTGTATGGGAGAAAACAATATGTATGCAGAGTCTTTGTTCGCCAACCCTCCCTAAAATGGAGGAGTTCCCCTTTTATAGAGGAGGGCTGGGTTACCTGTGATGTGATAGGGCGAGATAACCGTACTTAACTGAGCATGTCGCATGATCAGGTGAATTAATGCTTTGTCGTAGGAGGCGAGATCGGAATCAAGGAGTTGTCACGGCCATCTGGATGCAGCCG
>JAOXJJ010001455.1:0-11265 GCA_025769935.1 Phoenix roebelenii
GTTGATACTATATTCTTTGATTTGAAGGATGATTTTGTTTGCTTTCCTAATGAGCATGGTCCACAGATTTTGTCTTTATCAAAGATCAATTTTGGCACATCTTTTATCAAATCCTTCTTAATTAATTTTGATATTAAATCCATATTAGCATGTCCTATTCTAAGGTGCCAAAGCCAACTTGTTTCACTTTTTCTTTCTTCATTAGTAATTAAGCATAATACATTTTTCTTGCCTAAATCATGAAGATCTACCATATAAATATTTTCATGCTTATATCCCATAAGTACAATGCTATTGTCTTTAGGATTTGTAATTATGCAAACTGAGGCTTCAAATGTGATTTTAAAACGTTTATCACAAAATTGACTTATGCTCAGCAAGTTATATTTCAGACCATTAACTAATAAAATATTTTCTATAAAAGTAGATGGAGTAATACAGATTTTACCCTTTCCAATAATAAGTCCTTTTCCATTTTCCCCATAGGTTACTACTCCACCTTCCTTAGATTCCAAGGTTACAAATTGTTTTATGTCATCTGTCATGTGTCTTGAACAGCCGCTATCTAGATACCATCGTTTATCCCTCTTATTAGCCGTAAGACACCTCTACAATCAAAATCAAGCATGTACTTTAGGTACCCAAACTATGTTGGGTCCTTTAGGGTTAGCACTTGATGTTCCTTTTGGAATCCAAATTTTCTTGATTTTTAGCTTACTCAATTTGTTATAGTTGAACTTTCTAAAATTATATTCATATGCTTTGTGTCCTACTTTATTGCAGCAATGACAAGTTATATTTTTATTTTTAGCTTTCACAAATATGTTCTTTAAGTATTTTTGCTTCCTATTTGTTTTATATCCTAATCCTGCTCTATCATATACGACTTTTTGACTATCAAGAATCATATTTAATTTAGTTGAGCTAAGCGTGAATTTGTCCACTAAGGATTTATATTTTTCTGCATCTTCCTTTAGTTTTATATTTTTAGTAATTAGACTTTTAGTTTTATTTGTGAACTTCCTTTTTAGTGTTTCATAATCATTAGATAGTTTCAGCTTTTCTTTCATAAGGGATTGGTTTTCATCTTTGAGATTTTTAGTTTTAGTAATTAGCTTTTTATGCTCTTCCATAAGATCTAAAAATGCATCATGTAGTTCTTCTACTGTAAAATCACACTCAAGTTCAGAATCTACTTCATCATTATTGGTCATGTAGCAAATTTGAGCCATCTCTTGTTGCTCTTCTTCTTCGGAGCTTGAGTCATCACTTTCACTCCATTCAGCCATGAGATTCTTTTTTTTAAGTTTTCTAGCCATCTATTTCAATTCCGGACAATCTATCTTGAAGTGCCCGGGCTTGTTACACTCGTAGCATATTGGCACTTCTTTTTCCTTCTCCTTTTCTTTTTCCTTTTCTCGGTTTGAGCTACCTCTGACGAAAGGTTTTCTTTTATGAAATTTCTTTTTACCTTTCATAAATTTTCTAAATTTTCTTGCAAGCATAGCCATTCCTTCTTCATCATATTCCTCCTCACCATCGGACTCCTCTGATTCAGTTTCCTGCTTTGGAGTTGTACACTTCAAGGCAATGGTCTTTCTTTTCTTAACCTCCTCTTCTAAGTTTTGTTTCATGGTCAGCTCATAGGTCATGAGTGATCCTAGAAGTTCTTCCAATTGCAGTGTATTGAGATCCTTTGCTTCTTGAATTGCAGTTACCTTGGCCTTCCAAACTCTTGGTAGAGATCTGAGAATTTTTCGCACAAGTTAAGAGTTAGTATAAGACTTTCCTAAATTCTTTAGTCCATTTATGATTTCAGTAAATAGAGTAAACATTTCAGTTATAGACTCAGTGGATTCCATTTTAAATAATTCATACTTATGAACTAATATATTTATTTTTCACTCTTTGACTTGATTAGTTCCTTCATGTGTGACTTCTAGTTTATCCCAAATTTCTTTCACGGAGATGCATGTAGATATTCTATTAAATTCACTTATATCTAGTGTGCAGTAAAGAACATTAATTATTTTAGCATTTAATTGTGCAAGTTTTCTATCACTCTCATTCCAATCCATTTCAGGCTTAGGAATGACTGTGCCCTCTATACTAACTGTGGGTGTGTGTGCCCCCTAGTTATGATGTTCCACAAGTTATAGTCTAGTGCTTGAATGAATATTCTCATCCTAGCTTTCCAATAAGTGTAATTAGTGCCATTAAACAAGGATGGTCTATTTGCGGATTGTCCCTCACTAATAGAACATCCTACTTGGGTTGTCATGATCTTTGACTCTTGATCGTAAGATCAACAAATACTATGAGAGCACCTTGCTCTGATACCACTTGTTGCCCAAGGTGACAAGCCAAGAGGGGGAGGGGTGAATTTGTTTTTCTTGATTTCCGATTCCTTAATTTAGTTAATTGATGAGTGAGTGATTTAGTTAATATAGATTAAGTGCAAGTAGTGAAGTTAGAACAATACACAATACAAACAACGAGAAGTATAGTGGTTCGGTGCTCTCCTATGCTCCTACGTCCACTCCCCAAGCGACCCTTTGGAAATTCACTATAATCCCACGGATTATAGTTGGATTGTTTTTCGGGCTCACAAGCCAAAAACCTTTACACTTTGGTTTTTCCGGAATCACCAAAAACCTATGTTGGTTTTACGGACTTACCAACAAACCTTCACCGTTGGTTTTAAGGGTTCACCAACAAACCTACACCGTTGGTTTTACGGGCTCAACAACAAACCTTACAAGATTGTTAAGAAGAAGAAAGTTGAAACTCCTAGATGAGCAAATATAATAATTATAAGCTACAAAGAAAAGTTAGAATATAGTTATCGCTTTGATAAGGCTCTTCTCTTCTTTGTCAAGGAATGCTTCACTTTTCAAGGGTTGGTGGATCTCTTAATGCCTCTTTTTGATCTGCTCAACCACTTCCTTTTGACTCTTGAATGAAGCACTTCAATGAAGAATATTAGGGCTTTGTCTTTCTTGAGTAAGCTTTGATTTTCATGCAAAGGATGTCTTGTTTTGATGAATAGTATCACTATAAATACTTTTTCATATGTTTTGGTCACTCTCCATTGGTTAGATTTGAAAAAATATCCGTTACTAGCTGTTGGAAGGTCAAAAAGTACTTTTGCCGAACTAGCCGTTATGCTTCTGCCCGTGCTGGGTTGACCCAAACTTTTTTGGGGTTGACTCAAACCACTGTTCATCATACTTGGGGTTGACTCAACTTCCACTGGGGTCGACCCAACTTTCACTGGGGTCGACTCCTGCTACACTGGGGTCGGCCCTCTCAGGAATCACAGAACCTTGTATTTCAGCTGTTTTTCACTGGGGTCGACTCAAGCTACAGTGGGGTCGACTCAAGTTCCATTGGGGTCGACCCTCTCAAGGATTCCAGAGACACAGTTTTGAACGACATAGCCTTGGGGTCGACTCATGTTAAGCTGGGGTCGACTCCATTAGGGTCGACTCAAGCATTCCTGGGGTCGGCTCCATCTGGGGTCGGCTCAAAAAAATTTGGGATCGGCCTTCTCAGTAAATTTCAGAGACTTGTCTTCTTGAGACTTGAAGTTGGGGTCGACTCAAGGTTCTTTGGGGTCGGCTCCACTCCTAGGGTCGACTCAAGCATACTTGGGGTCGACTCCACTACTGTTCATCCGTGCCATTTTTGCAGAGGTGTGCTTGATGGTTCCATGATGTGTCAGGGTGGACTCCACTTATATTGGGATCGACTCATTCCACACTTTGCTGCATCTTAAGGTTAGACTCATCCATACAATCAATGAAATATATTTCAAGCAGTTTTGAATGTATGGCATGGTTGTGCTATCTTGCCCTTAAGAGTACATTTCACTTGAAACTTTGCTGAATTAGAATTTAAAATTCTCTATCCATTTTCTATTACAAATTTTATCTCAATATTAATCATTGAAAGACATCTTGATCTCATTCTTCTAATGTATCGAGAGTGTCGAACTCAGTAGTGATGTATCACGTTAACTTGTAGTACTAATTAGATAATTTCTCAATGGTTGTGTTAATCATCAAAATAACACTATCATCCTCAGTGAGCATTTTCGGAACACTCTACTGTCGAGAGATGTTCCGAGTGGATATGGGTATAAGTATCCCTCAGACCTGAGATCACCATAGTGATTAGCAAGCAACTCACTATACTTTGGTATCGGACTAGCAGAATTTCTAATTCTAAGATGGAAGATTATCGGGTACATTCAAGTACTTGCAAAATCAGTGAGTAAGTCAAGATGGAATTGTCCCCTCCTGAAAATAGGAGATAATGCTTTGTATTCAATTTAGCAAAATCTTGGCTAGGGTAACCCTTGTGAGGAGTCATAGAATTTTAAGTTGAATCATATCATGGATGCACTGATTACAAAGTTGACAGAACTCTAAGATCATCCTGGCATTAGGAGTCAAAGGGATGAATTATACAATAACCATAGTCCAGAATTTCTGAATATTTGCTTCGCATATATTCGACCTATCCAGACATCGGATACTAATGCTAGATGGTCACATCGATTAGTGCAGAAAGTCATTTATGTACTACCGGCTTAGGTTCGAACCTATGAGGTCACATGCATAGAAATTTTTTGATTGATCAAGATGGCTGAAGAATGATTGAGAATCATTCAGGGATAATTTGTTCAATTCGATTGGCAAATTATCGTAAAAATAATTAAAGTAATTATTGAAGAATTAATTAGTAATTATATTACTAATAAACTCAATTTGATTGAGTAATTGGACTGAGGATGAGCCAAATTGAATTGGATTCAACTCTGGGCTCAATCAGGATTTTTGATCTGATTGGATTAGGTCTGAATCAAGAGTACTTAGGTTGACCAAATTAAATTAGATTAAATTTGTACTTAATTAGGGATTGACCTAATTGGATTAGGTTCAATCCAAGATAATTAGACAATCCTAATTGTTAGGATTTAATTAAATTAATGGGTTTGATCTGAAACTGTTCGGATCTTGAAATCCACATGTCACATATCCATGCATGGCGCTATGAATTGATATTTAATATGATTAAAAATTAATTTAATTTATTTAATGGCACCATGGGAAATGTGGCACACATCAAGGACTTCCTTCATCATCAGATGGGGCGATATGGAGAGATAAATTCATGAAAAGAATTGGGTAAGATCAACTTCTTTCTCTTCATGGCACATGTCATCCTTATCTCTATCTCACTTCTAATTAAGTTTGAATTTTGAATTAAAACACCACAAAATCATCACATGACCCTTTAATCTGATTGTGGGCATGGGAATTCAAAATTAAAAGAGGGAAGTGGCGACATGATGAATAGTTTAGATTAGATCAAGCTTCATCATGTGTTGGTGCATGAAATAAGCATTTGAATTTTGAATTCAAAACCCTACAAAATCCTTCCAAAATATTGGGAGGTTGGCGTGTTAAGAGGAGTGGAGGGTGATATTAAAAGGACCTCCATTAGCTGGTGGCCGAAATTAAGAGAAAAAAAAAGAAAAAAGGAAGAAAGAGAAAAGAAAAGAGAGGAACCCTAGTTCATGCATAGAAAATTCTGCATTCCATCTAGCCGACTTCTTCCTCCTTTAAGTCCATCATGCCATTAATGTTAGGGTCCCTGATAAGAATTTTTAGATTAGATCTAAGTCCTATTCAATTCCTCTAAACCTTTCCTCCAAGTTCTTCCAAGAAGGCGGATAAAAAGTTGATAGCGTTGGGAAGATCAAATTTCAGCCTCAAGAAATTCTACGCAAGCTAGCACTTCCACAGGATTGGATCTCTTCAGGAACTTTGCGTGGATTTCTCATAGAGGTCAGATGAGTGTGTGGCTATGAAGCTTGAGCATTTGATCCATTGTATTCTGATTTTGGAAAGGTATAATTCTCATACCAATACTTTAGATACGATCTAATCCCCGAGGGTTAAACCTCTTCAGGGGCTCTTCACAGAGTAATCTTCAGAACCTATTTAATGGGTATTCGAAGATTAGTTGGATCATAGATTAGTTAAGTTTAGAACTTGATAATCTCATTTCAGATCTGATATTAATCATGTAAATATTTTAGCATAATCATTTAAACGATTCCGATATATCGATCATGTGTTTTGTAGTGATGTTTTGAAATATGATTTCTTATGCATGCTAGAATTAAAATATTTAATTCAATGTTTTGCGCTGCGATTTTAAATTAAAAGAACTATGTATGGCTTGATCCCTCTTGTGAAGGGGTACGTAGGCGACCCGAATAGGTGTAGCCACTGAAAAATTTAAAAAATATCAGCATGCAATCACTGCTAGAACCGATCGATCTCTTTCAGAAGAATGCAAGGCGCCATAAGAAGGAGTTAAGTCTTCAACCAATTGTTCTAGGATGATCCAATGGTCCTAATTTATGGCGCCATCCACTTGATCCTTTAAGTCTTCATCCAACGACTTGAAGAAGGTCTAATGGTCATAAGTGAAAGCCCTATCTAACCTAATATAATTGGTTTCAAACCACCTCACCATTATGTCTTCATCTAATGATAGATAAAGATCTAACGGTCTAAAATGAATGATTTATCAAATCTAATCCAATTAGACTCAAACCAAGCCAATTAGGTGCCAACTCTTGGCTAACCCAAAATAGGATATGATCTAATCAAATTAGATCAATTAAGAATCAGATTCGAATCCAATTCGAATCAGATTTGAATCGAATTCGAATCAGAAGCTAAAGTTTGCAACACCTGCTAGGATGTTTATCTTGCAAACATGATCTAATCCAATTAGACCCTTGATCAGTTTTCTTGTGTGTGACCCATTGGGTTCCATACTTAGCCAGCAATAGGTGTGAGTGCAAGTTGACCCAACTTGATTAGAACTCTTCTAATCGATTTAGGTTCAAATTGCGCGAACCTGAACTTAACAATTAGAATCCTTTCTAATTGGTGATTGAATTAAACTCTTTAATTCGATTAAACCTATAAGACAAGATTGACGTCTAGCAACGTATCATGTCTAACCAAAAAATATGAAATTTGGTGGAAATACCAAAAATATCCTTCAGTGGCAAGTTACCATGCAATTCAATCCTTCAATCAAACTGCATCCCGAATATGTATATGAGTATGGATCTATGTTAAACTCAATTATATATTCATATTTTTCTCAATCTTTTAATGATAATTTGAATAATGAAATATTAGAATCTCTTTCTATTTTTTACTCTACTTTGATCAAAAATTTTCTAAATTATCATATGATTAGACTAAATAGGATGCGGTCTTTTTTTACATAAGTGATTGATTTCTTGTCGACCTACTCATAACCTTCGTACACAATTCACCATATCTGTAAGACCCCGTGCACAACATATTGTCATAAATAAGAGTAAACCATAATATGAATTTATGTGCACAAGATACCATGATGATCTCAGGTCAAAGGATCAGTTACACAACTCCCACTAAGAGAATTATCTTTAGACATGTAAGTAAGACTCCATAAGATATTCTCTTACTAGGTCAATTCAATGAACTCATTCCTCTAATGAGCACCCACATCTTTGTATTAGTGTCTCACACAAGTGATTGTAAGATCAATCATTCTCTGCATCGAGCATACATAAGATGTGCCAGTCTTGCCGGTAGCATTGATTTCCGACTCAATATACCAACGACTGAAAATACTTAAGATTAGGATTTTAGATTTTAGGTCTCACTAGTATGATCTCATCATAGCCCTAAAACTATTGCACTAATCTAAGGGGTCCATGACAAATATAAGAAACAACATATGATGAAACATAATGTCTTTATTCATAATTAAATGTTATATACATGATTTGAAAAATCAAAGAAAAATCCTTCACAATACAAATTGCGATTGGCTTATGGAGCATTTATTTTTTCAATCTCCCACTTGCACTAAAATCAATCATCCTTAAATTTTAATCCCATACAATCAAGGTAGCGATCAAACTGCTATTGTGGTAGAGCTTTAGTGAACGGGTTTGCTAGGTTGTTCTTTGTGTCTACTCGTTTAATGACTATATATTGTCTCTCGACAATCTCTCAAACGAGGTGGAAGCGTCTTAGAATGTGCTTGGATTTGTGATGAACCTTGGTTCCTTTGCTTGAGCAACTGCTCCAGTGTTATCACAATAAATTAGGATGGGTTCAGCAATCTTAGGAACTACTCCTAACTTAGAGATGAATTTCTTCATCCAGACATTTTCCTTAGTGGCTTCACTCACAGCAATGTATTCTACCTCAGTAGTTGAGTCAGCTATAGTTTGTTGTTTGAAACTCTTCCGGCTCACTGCACCACCATTTAGGGTAAACACATACCCTAAAGTGGACCTGCTATCATCTGGATCTGACTGAAAACTAGAATCAGAAATTCTTCTAGTTTCAACTCAGAACCTCCATAAACTAAAAAAACATCTTTAGTCCTTCTCACGTACTTAAAAATATTTTTCACAGCTATCCAATGATCCTCCTCTGGATCAGTCTAGAATTTGCTTGTTATGCCTAAGGCATAAGCAACATCAGGCCTTGTACATAGCATAGCATACATAATCGATCCTACTGCCGAAGCATAGGAAATAAATCATTCTATTCCTCTCTTCAGATGTCTTAGGAGACATCTTCTTAGAGAGATGTATGCCATGACTCATAGGCAAGTATCCACTTTTACTTACTTCCATGATGAATCATTTCAGCACATGATCTATGTACTTAGACTGGGACAAGCCTAACATCCTTTTAGATCTATCCCTATAGATCTTTATACCAAGTATATAGGATGCTTCTCCCAAGTCTTTCTTGGAAAAGCTTTTTGATAGCTAAGTCTTGATCGATTGTAACATAGGAATGTCATTTTCAATAATCAGTATGTCATCTACATATAATATTAAGAAGACAATAGCATTTCCACTAGTCTTCTTATACACACATGGTTTATCCATATTTTTGATAAAACCAAACTCTTTGACTGTTGTATCAAAATAGATGTTCCAACTCCTCAACGCTTGCTTTAATCCATAAAAAGATCTTTTAAGCTTGCATACTTGATTTGCTCTTCTATTTGAGACAAATCCTTCTTGCTATGTCATATAAATCTTTTCCTCAAGATGACCATTAAGGAAGGCAGTTTTGACATCCATTTGCTAGATTTCATAATCATAGTATGCAGTTATTGCAAGCATAAGCCGAATAGATTTGAGCATAGCAACGGGTAAAAAAGTTTCATCATAATCAATTTCTTTCTTTGTCTGAAATCTTTTGCCACCAATCTAGCCTTGTAGGTTTCTACTTGGCCATCTGCTCCAATCTTTTTCTTATAGATCCACTTGCAACCTATAGGGTTTATACCCTCTGGTGCATCAACCAAAATCCATACTTGGTTGGTATATATAGAATTTATTTCGGATTTCATGACCTTTAGCCATTTGTCAGAGTCACTACTCATGACAACTTCCGAATAGGTCAGAGGATCATCATTTTCATTAATGTGGGCTTCATCATTCTCAATGATAAACTCATACCTCTTAGGTGAATTTCGCACTCTATCTGATCTTCAGAGAGGAGATGTATGTTGTGGTCGTACCTCATCAATGGATACATCTGGTTGTAGGTCTTGAACTTCTTCAAGTTCAATTCTTCTATCCTTGCACTTTTCAAAGAAAAACTCTTTCTCCATGAAAGTGGCATGCCTCCCTACAAAGACCTTTTGTTCGGTAGGATGATAAAAGATGTATCTTATACTATTTTTAGGATGACCTACAAAAATATACTTAACTGATCTAGCACTTAACTTGTGTCCAAATTTTTTTTTGACATAAGCTTGACAGCCCCATATCTTAAGGTACTTAAGATTTGGCTTCTTACCTCTCCATATCTCATATGGAGTGCTAGATACAGATTTCGAAGGTACCCTGTTTAATACAAGTGCAGCAGTCTCTGGGCAAAACTTCAGAAAAAAATAGAAAGATTTGTAAAGCACATCATGGACCGTACCATATCTAATATAATACGATTTCTCCGTTCGGCTACACCATTTAACTATGGCGTATACGGAGGTATCCATTTAGAGAAAATACCCTTTTCTTGAAGATGATTTAAAAACTCACTAGAAAGGTATTCACCTCCTCGATCAGATCGAAGAATTTTAATATACTTTCTAATTTATTTTTCAACCGTACTTTGATACTCTTAAAACTTATCAAAGGCTTCCGATTTATATTTCATAAGATACACATATCCGAACCTTGATAAATCATCAGTGAATGTGATGAAGTAAGAGTATTCACCTCTAGCTGGTGTTGTCAAAGGACCACATACATCTGTATGCACAAGTTCTAACAATTCTCTTGCCCTTTCTCCATATCCTGTGAATGGAGACTTGGTCATTTTTTCCATAAGACAAGATTCACAAGTTCCTAATGATTCAAAATTATAAGGATCAAAGAACTCTTCTTTATATAACTTGTGTATTCTTGACTCACTAATATGACCTAGTCGACAATGCCAAAGGAGGGTGTTATTTACCACTTCTTGCTTTTTTTATTATTTTTATTAATATGAAAGACATTGTCATTAAGTGATTTTCCATAATACCATTGCAAAGATGTTTATTAGAAAAAGAGATAGAGCAACCATTGCCCTTTCCATTAATCACAAATCCTCTCTTTAATAATGAAGGAATGGAAATTACATTTCTAATAATCTTGGGCTTATAATAACAATTTTCTAATGTCAGAAGCTCTTCCGAAGGCAACTCCAAATGGTAGGTTCCAACAGCTTCAGCCTGGATAGACTATCCTCCAGCGCCATAAACCTCGAAGTCACCTTTCTTCAAACTTCTAATTTTCTGTAGTCCATGCAAAGATTTGCAAATATGAGAACTATTAGATGTATGCCCTAGAAGCCAATTTGGCTGACACATTATTTATTCTAGGATATAAATTTGTATTTGACTTTATTATTATTGAATAATAAATGGGTATTCTTTTCATTTATATTGTTTATGTTTCTTTGAATCGTCCAAAAAATTAATAAGATGATGATACATATTCTCAAAAGTTGAGAATTTGAACCATGTATCATCTGTGATTAATTTCTCCTGATCAATGGATCATTACGAGGATGATGATCGATCTGATCAGTGCACAGATCGCTTTCCTTATGGATGGACGAGACTCGAGTCCATAGTGTAGGAACACTGAAGTGATAGTGC
>JAOXJJ010001456.1:0-11263 GCA_025769935.1 Phoenix roebelenii
AAAAATTATTAATTTCAACCCCCCCCCCCCCCCCCCCCCCCTTCTCTTTTCTTAAAATGGAGGACAATCAATAGCACATAAATGAATTGTGGTCCCATTTCCCTTGCCAACGAAGCTCCTCTTATCTTAAGGGGGTTGCCTGCCTCTCATGCAGTTCACCACTCTCTTTCTGTAATATTATACCAGTATCTCATTTGATTTTATTTTTCACTGCTTCCTTTAATTTTTCAAAACACCTAATTCTCTAGCCATTTTTGCACCAATCCTGTCTGCCTTAGTGTTTTTTATTTTTTTTGACCCTAGGCATGTGGGTGATCATTGAAGACACATGCTCTTGCTTTTAAATATTTATACATAGCATCTCTATCAGGATTTTTTCATGTTTGCTGCAAAAGATATTTGCCTGCATCTGCCACTGGCTACAGCAGCATAAGTTCTATGATAATACAACAGTTTATTCGGTAGATATTGGTTGAACCTTGGTCGTTAGCAGGGTTCTTGTTTCTTAGTTGTTGATGTTGTTTGGATGGTTATAAAAACAAAATAATTATGCCCACCCAACCAAAAATAGAGATGGAGGAAATTGATGTTGCCTGACTAATTTTGGTTATTGTTTACGTGCTAACATGGTCTTTCTGTTGCAATTAGGTGGATGAACGGTCAGCATTTAAGAGCCCTTCCATCAGAAAAGTTGATTGAGATTTTTGGAGATCGGTGGAAAAGCACTGGTATTCTCTTAGAATCTAAAGGCAAATTTGTAGAGGTAAACATTTATTTTTTTACATTTAAGTGGCTATCAAACTGCTATTTGCCTTTTATTAGTATTTTAAGGGTTTTTAGCTTTTTAGGTTACATTTAAATCATGTGCATAGATCTTAACTTTTGGACATGTCTGACTTCGTGAACTCTCCATTATTAAATCTGGTTTTAAGTTTTAATTATGTGAAGTGATAAATGTCAAAGGTTTGTAAATGTGTAGTAGAATCAAAAGATTTGGATGCTGGCCAGTACATACCATGCCAGGCTTTCAACACAGTTAAGCAAGGCAGCGATTCACCTTTCCTTTGATATTCTTAACTGAAAATTCTTTCTAGATGCTCCTTGTTTCGGCACATCATAAGACAGCACAGTATCAATGTTTTAGAACACGAAAGGCACAAGGTGAGCGGCCAAGGGGGCAATCAGCGCTTAGGTTTTAGGTGGGCGCCTAGGCGGCTGCTCAAGCACAGCCCCTACTGCAGCTCTTAGTAGCAACACCAGCAGCAACCAACATTGGTAGCACCACCAC
This sequence comes from Phoenix roebelenii, assembly GCA_025769935.1. NCBI lineage: Eukaryota > Viridiplantae > Streptophyta > Magnoliopsida > Arecales > Arecaceae > Phoenix > Phoenix roebelenii. The sequence goes on from JAOXJJ010001456.1 coordinate 1,289, forward strand.
TGCTGTTGCAGCAGCAGCAACACCACCAGTAGCAACAGCTTTTACTGACAGCACAATTAGAGCAGCAACTAGTCCATAGCTTGCACCAGCTTCAAAAAAAGGGGGAAAAGAGAGCTAGAGAAGAGGAAAAACATTCTAAAGTGAAAAAACTTATCTCTAAGTGTCGACAGCTATTGCTTTTTCATGGTTCACCGCTCCCCGGCCATCGATCTTCGACCAATGACCATGCCTTTCCTAGGGCATGCTCAGTTAGGGTTAGAAAGTAGTGGATTTGGAGATATGGGGGAAAGGGGAACGAAAAATTGTTAAAATAATTTGGATTGAGTACTGGGTTGATGGGTACCTGATCCATCTAGTTTGACTCTTAGTTGCCTGTTAGCATGCAAGCACTAGCCTAAAGATGTGCTTTAGGCATGGATGTGTGCCCAGGCGCCTGCTTCATGGCAGATGAGTTGCTTGGGCCCAGGCAAGGTGCCTAGGGTGCCCGATCTGCCTAAAGGCCTAGGCAGATGCCTGGATCCCTTTAGGAAACCATGCACAGTATGTACTGCGCCATGCAGACTGGCACCGCCTTATAGAACCTTGGTTAAACATGATGAATCTTTTTCTTCATCCCTGAGGCATTTATTGTCCCTGAATTGTGTCCACAACAACTTCCAACTTGATATCTTTTTTATTTAAGAAGCAATTAGTATTTTGTGTCTAATTAATTATTGGTAGGTGATATAGTTGAACCAAAACCAAGTAATATATTTCGATCTCTTTCTTGATAATCTATGAGGTGTACAACCAACAAAAAAAGATGTAAAAGTCAATTGCATACAGGTGGACAAGCAATGATGGTTCTGGCTATTTGTTTAATGCACTTCATGCACACACTTATGTGAACTCCTACTTTTAAAATTGTTTACTTGATTTTGAAAAGAGTACATGCTAACACTAACAGCATAAACCCGTGTACAGGATGCAGCAGAGTTGTTGAAGGATGGGATTGATTTGGTAACAGATGCAGATACGGCTCTGTTGAATTTGCTTTCTTATCCATTGGACTCTACGTTGGCCAGGTGATAGAACCTTCTCTATTTTGATGAGAATGGCTTTTATTTCTTAACTAATATAAGATTGTTATAACATGCTCTTGTTATAACACAACTTTGTACACCACTGTTGTGGTGTTGTTTCATGTTGCTGAGACTGTTTCACTTGTCTAGTGGGAAACAGCTGGTTTACCCAAGGGCTTTCTTCTCGGCGAACATAGGTTGGCCTAGTTGAACCGTACTTGTTAGTCTTAAACCTGAGAAAGTAGTTAGGTGCAGTAGCTTCAAGTGATTGTCTCTACATATCAAGTTAGTGCCTTTGATTCTACTCATATGTGACATGTGCAATCTGCAGTGTGGAATGTAAACCTGTGGTACAAGATAAGCTTTCTGAGGTGGCTGCTAGCTTGATTTCTGCTTATGATAGTGGAGAGCTTCGTGAAGCATTGGAGGAAGGTCATGCTGGTTGGCAAAAATGGGTGAAAAGCTTTGGCAAGATATTGAAGCGCAAGGTTAGTTTATGAGGCCACATGACATCCTACTTGTCCAATGGCCCAGGTGACCCCTGGCAATGGACTTCAAGTACATAACAATAATGTGTGGCATAAAACTTCTCCGGCCAAGGTCTCTTTTGATATTTTCAAGATTTCAAGATATTTGAATTAATATGCTATGTTTCTCCAGTTGCTAGAGATATGACTTCCCCTTTTCCTTCCCGGTCATCTAAAATGCATGAAATTAGAATGAGATATGAAAAATAGCTGTTTATTTAAGATCTGATTGCTATAGCTTGGGAGTGGCGTCTGCTTACCAGGCAACTTGATAATCCCACAAGTAATAGATGTCTGATGAAGGATGGTGCATTTGTAACCGCAGTTTAATTGTTTATTCTTGCAAAATGACCATTCGGGCGGTCTTTTTTTAGTTGAATAATCTCTAATGAGTTTCAGAAAGATTTTCTTTTTAACCCTGGGACCTTGTTAAAATATCTCTTTCTTTGTCCCTGATGCCTGTCTCTGATTAATGGATAATTGAGGATAAATTTAATTATCATGCCACCCTATGATTTTTGTTGTTATCAAGATGACACACCTAATCTATTGTGAAGTTTACATACTTTCAGCTGACAAAATAATTTGAAGTTACCCAATCAATAGAAGTCATTCTGAAGTCATATCAAAGTTTTTATGCAGTCTCAAAATGCTTCCTTCTATTGGCATTTCTTCTTTCATATGCTCGGGACACCTAACTAGCCTTTTGTTAGCACTTCAGTTTCACAAACATAGATCCTCTCTTTTTTTTAAAATATATATATATATATATATATATATTATGTCTATCACCAATGCAGATTCAATCTCCAATATCATCCAATCTGAACTTGCATGTTTAGTCTTTCCGGCTGAAAGATGTCATCTCTACGTTTTCTTTCAGGGGAGATCTCTCTTTATGCCCATCCGGTTACTGCTTACTGGAAAGCTTCATGGCCCTGACATGGGGGCCAGCATAGTCCTAATATATGAAGCTGGTACTTGTGGAGCAGTTAGTCCTCAAACAGGTTTTGTGACATTAGATGAGAGGTTCAAAATTCTTAGGGAGCTAAGATGGGAAGCCTTGAACAAGGAAGCAGAACCACATGCTGAATCTGTTGCTACTGTAACTCAATGAGTGTTCTTTTAACCTTCCATTTCCTAATTTATTTGGTTGAAGGGTTTTGTATTATTTTTGCCATCAAACGAATAGTTTCAGTGAATACGGGTTCTCTGTAACACCTGTTTTTGGGTTGGAAACAAGTCGGTTGTAACATTGGCTGTTCAGTGTGTCTAATGCATGTATTATGACCTCTTTTTGACAATGACTTAATAATATATATGAATTTTTTTCCCCTCTCCCTCTTGCCAGAGCTAAGCAAGAAAAATATATCTGGAGTACCCTCGGAACTTGGAGATCTAGCATATTGTTTACAAGGATTTCTGTTACTGTGAGTGGTTCAAAATCATGCTTAATAGCGTGATCAAATTAAAATGGTTAATGCGTGCAGGGATGTTGATATTCATGCATATGAATCTTTGTGCATTCAATTCCTTTTTTTTTTCTTTCCCCTTTCTAAAGCTGAATGCAATATTTCAAAAGAGAGTTTTCCAAGGCTTGGAAGATAGCTGTGGTTCCATTGACCTGATCCCTATGCTATGTTCATCTGTATGCCTTCTTCCTCTCCTTTCACCCTTATCCGCATCTCTCGGTTGGACGAAGAAACAAGCATTTTGTTGATGGTTCAATTTTCGGCAACCGTCTGATGCTGCTTTTTATCGACTTAGATCATGAGGTGGATTTTTGATTTCAATGGTGGGTGATTTGTGTAATGAGCTAAATACCTCCGACAATGATGGCTAGGAAACCCATCAAAAGATTCTGATAAAACTTCACAATTAGCAATGAATAATGACGACACTAGGGTTGATGATTCTTGCAAGTTAGGAGCTGATCAACATAATGCTCGTTTCGAATGACTGAAGATTGTACTGGTGAACTTGTACCATTTTAGCCATGATAAGCGCTTGAATTTATTGAGGAAGGCAGAAGAGGAGGAAAATAATAATAATAATAATAAAGAGCGAAAATTTTATCTATGTTTCGTTAGACTCGAAAAATAATATAGGCTGTCATAGTATCACACTAACAATGAAAATTATTATTGACTGAGATAAGTTGTTATGCAATCTCTAAAATCACTTTAATAAGATCATGCTAACAAAAGCAAATAATATATACTGATACAGAATTATGCTAATAAAAAATATATATTATGAGTTATGCAGATTGTTATGTGATCTCTAAAATTATGCTAATAATTAACGATAAATAGTGACAACACTAGGGCTGATGATTCTTGCATGTTAGGAGCTGATCAATGTAATGCACGATTCGAATGATTGAAGATCATGCGGGTGAACTGAACTCGTACCATTTCAGCCATGATAAGAGCTCGAATTTGTTGAGGAAGTTTGGAAGCAGAATGCCAGACAAGATTATCGGCAAGTCAAGGCTGTCAAGCTGGCTGGTTGGATTCTCTGAAAGCATAGCATGAAAGATAGGGCCTCCATTAAGCAAATGGGCTGAGCCTGGACCAAGCATCAAAAAGTTTCAATTGGAGCGGCCCCAAACAACTATGGGCCACCCATGCAGTTTGAATTCGAATTTCAAAAATTCTATCCGTTAGTGCATCGCACCGGAAACCCTAACGGCTATTTTTGCTCGCATAAAATCCCCTTCTCTCCCAGTCCCTACCCCAAATATCTGCCCGAGAGAGAGAGAGAGAGAGAGAGATGGCTGCGACGGCGAGAGCCATGGATGCCTACGAGAAGCTGGAGAAGGTGGGAGAAGGGACCTACGGGAAGGTCTACAAGGCGAGGGAGAAGGCCACGGGAAAGATCGTGGCCCTCAAGAAGACCCGCCTCCCCGAGGACGACGAGGGAGTCCCCTCGACCACTCTCCGTGAGGTGTCGCTTCTCAGAATGCTCTTCTTCGACCCCCATATCGTCCGGTGAGCAAATCTTTGGTTTCCATTGCTATGTATTTTGGGAGTCTTTCTAAGTCGATGGATTATGATTCTTCTCTTTAGATTCTGTCTTCTGGCTACGGTTTTGTATATCAGTTTTTTTTTCTTTTTATTTTTGGCTATAAATCTTCTTATGATTCTTGGTCCTTGAATTTCATGAATTAATCAGAGTTTTTTTTTTTCTTGATTCCTGGTCTTGACTAATATTTCCTGCACGGTTTCTTGGTTTTATTTCCTCCTTCCACTAGCGATTTGTCGCTATTTTTGTGGGTAATGTTATTCCTTTGTGCCCATATGGCATATGTTCGAGCTTTGCTTCTGTTTCATGTGGTAACAAATATTTGGAGAACACTGGGATGCTATAAAGTTGCAGTTTTGGGATTTGTTTTGATGTTTCTATCTTGTGTTCTTTTAGTTCTTTTTTTTAAATTTATTTTGGGAACAATGTTTTAATTTTAGCATTCAGTTGGATGATTTATATCTTTTAGATCTTGCCAATTTGCTGAGATTAAAATAAAAGATATTTTTTCGAAATTTTGTAGCTCCTTGCTACTTCTCCCTATTAGCTAGTTTCTCTTTTTTAAGTTCACTTTTTGGGCATTTTTATGCATTGGTCTTCTCTATCACCTTCCAAATTTGTCCAGATTAATAATATCGAGGCTTCTGTTAATTCTTCCCTTCCACTATCATTTCCAGGCTGTTGGATCTCAAGCAAGGCCAGAACAAAGAAGGGAAGACGGTTCTTTATCTGGTCTTTGAGTACATGGACACTGATCTCAAGAAATACATCAGAAGCTTCCGCGCGAACCAGGAGATGATTCCATCCAAAACCGTGAAGGTAACCTTTTTAACAGCTTCTCAGAGACACATATATAACCATGAGTTTTGAACCAAAATTTTTACCAAGGTAGCAAAAATAATTTTTAAAGAATGGATTTTTAAATGGTTATTCATGGGTGCATATTTCCTAGGTATTTTCTGCTTAATTAGTCAAAATGACAATATCTTTGTTTCTTAAATGAAGCAGAATCAATCTTTATTCGGCCATTGGTTTATCAGCCATTATTTATTCTCCATATTATCAATTATCCGAAAGTATATCTGCAAGTTTTGCCTTCTACTTTTGGAAATTCAGCATTCAGAATCATGGCCTTTGGAGTTTTGCCTTTTAGTTGAATCGAGATCCTTAGGAGTTGGTATTTTTCTTCCTGCAGATTTTAATGTACCAACTGTGCAAGGGTGTAGCATTTTGCCATGGTCATGGTGTACTGCATAGGTAAAATATATATTGCCACCACCCTCTTTCTAGTTTGTAGCTTGCAAACAGCAGGTCCCATGTTTCTTGATTCACATCTCATGCTCCCTCTTCATTTGCAGAGACCTGAAGCCTCACAATCTTTTAATGGATCGGAAGACAATGATGCTTAAAATAGCAGACCTTGGACTAAGTAGAGCATTCACTGTTCCGCTTAAGAAGTATACTCATGAGGTTTGTTCTCTAGAAATTATCTTTCACGATTGTTCAAGTAATATTATCTTGAGGATTGTATTGTGCCATGGCACCTTGGATGCCATAGTGCTTCTTTTGTTTAAGTTTCATGATTACTGACTACTAGGATAACTATATGTTTCAGATCCTGACACTGTGGTATAGAGCTCCTGAAGTGCTTCTTGGGGCCCCACATTATTCAACACCAGTTGATATGTGGTCTGTTGGCTGCATATTCGGTAGGCTCACTTATTTCTTTGAAAAAGAGAAGCTTTTTTTCTTTTCTTTTTTTTCTCTTGAAGTAACCTAAGTTGTGCTTTGCTTGGTTTTCTTACGTTCTAGCTGAACTAGTAACAACTCAAGCACTATGTCCTGGAGACTCGGAACTGCAGCAGCTCCTTCACATTTTCAGGTGAAGTAGTTTCCAATTCCTTTTCTTGTGTTGTTTCCCTTTTAGCTTTGAGAAATTTCTTTTCTTACTTCATATTGATCATTTGTTTGCTTATTGTTGCAGGTTATTGGGAACCCCAAATGAAGAAGTGTGGCCAGGAGTAAGCAAATTGCCTAACTGGCACGAGTATCCTCAATGGGGCCCCAAGAAACTTTCTTCCGTGATTCAAAATCTTGATGCTGATGGAATTGATCTGCTTTCGGTGAGTCCAGCCTGCACATTGATCTGGTTTTCTGTGTGCATAAAAGGAAGCATATTGCCTTAACATATATAAAAACCGAGATGTTTACTTTCCACTAAAATATTAAGCTATTTTTTTAGAGCAATCAAACGTTGAGCTGAAATGCTCTTATCTGTACTTTTTATTTGTTGTAATGGAGTAGAGGGGGTAATGTCTTTCTATCTTCTAATCCCTGCTGCCTGTCTTTTTAACACTAGAAAATTTCCACATTTTGCAGAAGATGCTGCAATATGAGCCATCAAAGAGGATCTCTGCAAAGAAAGCAATGGAGCATTCATACTTTGATGATGTGGATAAAGCACATTGTGCTGAGACCTTCAAATAGTGCGTACCAAATAGGTGTTTTGGTCCAGAACTATCAAGTTTCTTGTTGTTTTGGTGTGATTTGGTGTGTATAATTGCTTCCCTCAAGCATTGGCAATTGGAGTGGGGTTGGTGTGTATGACTACTACGATCTAATCTTTGCGATGTTTTTTTAGTCTATCTGATAAGGGCGGGCAACCAAAACATTTTCAAGAATGCTAACATGTGTATGCTTTGATTTAGTACTACTCTGGCTATGTTATATGGGATTAATATTTGTTTCAATTTTTCATTAGACTTGCCATATTGAAGTACAAAAGTGACAAATGGAAGATGATTTCAAAAGAGTTCAATGGAACAAGCTGGAATGGACAGGAAAAAATTGTTTACTTGCATATGTACTTAAGGTATTAAATTCCTCCGTTGGACCAGCAGAAAACAGTAAGGGCCACAATCCTTGGAATGGAACTTTCTTGGAATGGCTTTCTTACATGTTAAGACTGGAGTTATATTAAAAGTATCCTGCTCCAGAATTTTCATCTTAATATGGAAGTGGAGAATATACTGAAAGAAATTCTACAAGCTTTTGTCATGGTGGCAACAATAAAGTATGAGGGAAAAATGCTATTCCATAACCACTATTCTTCGTGTCTGGACCAAATTAACAATCTCCTTTCTTCAACTCACATGGTAGAAACTTACAATTAAAAAAAAGTAAGGCATTAGCACTCCTTTCAATTTTCTGACTTCTGTATTCGCAGATTTGCTTCATATTTGATTTCTTCTTGAGAACCAGCTTCATGTTTGGTTTCATTTCAGACCATGTTCCATGAAAACACCTCCCACAAAAACAATCAATATGTGGAGCTATGAGAAGCCTGATGTGTAATCCTTAGGGTTTGATGCTGCCAAGAATTATTCTTTTTATCCCCTGCCCTGAACTAAAAACTGATCATGATACGAGCCACATGAAAAAAGTGGACCACAGGGTGAGTGAAAATGAAGCCAGGGCATATGCCCAGAGAAAAATGACAGAGCACTCACTCTCACCAGCACCAAACAATTGAGTAATAGTACCTGCCCATCAAGCATTTTGGTTATATAGGAACTTCGAAAAATCATCACTTAGTTAATGAATCACATATTGAAGAAAAAAAATAAATCACTAGACAAATAACTTATCAGCAAGGACTGATAAGTCCCAGGATTGTATGGCTCATCACAGAACCTAATGAATCAAATCAATTTTGAACCACAATTCCATCTAGCAGAAGCATTTCTTACCTATGTTCATCGCAGGTGGAAGCGCATATTGCACCAAAAGAATGAATTGATATAAAGGATCTGAATGCACCAGGCCCAGACGAATGGCCCCTTTAATTACAACTATGCCTACTAGGGGCAACATGATATACCGAACAACTATAACCCCAATAATAATTGACAACCGGATGCCTGAACTTCGCAAGCCTGTAAATATGAACCAGATGCATTTAATTGCATTTATATTTTGGTTTCTAGCAATGCAATCTACTCATGGAAGTGAAACAGAAGCACATATTCCATAAATACTGAATTACTAGTACCTTTGATAAGATTTCCACCCATTATCAGCGTGAGTGTTGGAATTGCTCCATCACTTCATGCAAAAAAAGGAAAAGATCAATAAAATGAAAGCTTAAAAAGTCAACAAGAAAAAAGGCATGATTACTGCAAAGCCAGTGAAAATGAAAAAGATAAAGCAGTTCCCTCCTTTAAAAGAAGGAAAGAAAAAGATATATCAGTTCCCATTGTATGATAAAGTGGAAGAACAATTGATGTCATAATGAAATACTATGTATATTCATGTTTGTATGAGTGCTCTTTATTTTTGATGAACGTTAACATGTAAATGGAAGCAAATCAGGTTGTGGGCTATCCTGTTACTTAGTCATGTCCAAGAAAAACAAGGACATTGTAGAGCTGTCCAGCAGTTCATGCGTGGAATTTAGCGAACAAATCTGAACCATCAAATGCATGCATTATTTAGTTTGGCTTTGTTATTACAAACTGATTGTATGAAACTGCCTTAAATGTGGTCTCGTTGAGGCTGTTTTTAAGGGTGTTCTTCCCTTTTACCCCCCAAAAAAGAAAAAATCTAAATCACAGCAGCTCTAAGTCTAGCTTACCCTGGAATAAAGAGTTGAGATCCACAACGACAGAACTGATTTCTGAGATTTTTTTTTTTTTGTGATGGTTTAGAAGTCCAAGAACATATAGTTTAAATTCCAGAAAGAGAGTGCTGTTAGTATGGAACATGATCAGTGACTTTAGTGTTAGATATCAAAAATCTAGAAAAACAGTATATTGATTGTGATCATATTGCTCAGGCATGCGTATTCTACTTCACTCTGTTCTACTTCTACAGTTAGTATTGATGTCATGACATAAGTTAAAATTGTAGCAAATAGCTGTAAAGAAATGTTTGGCTAATTTATGATGGGACTATTAAGTTGACTATTCCATCCTTACCATTCTAATAGTTTGTCTAATTTACCTAGTAACATCATGAGAACTTCTGAGAGAGTGGCATATATTCCTAGAACTATAAAAAATGGCAAAAGACATGTTCTCTTTCTTTACGAAAAGGTAGTACATATGCACATGCAAATTGCACCAAAATAGTTGCTGCAGGATTTAAAACCTGTCTGCTCCAATGGGAGAAGCATCTGTTGATAAGTTCAGAAAAACGTGCTCCAGCTTAGTATGTAATCTTTAAACTTTAAAGTTAAGCCGATCCAGATGTTTCCTGTAATATGAGGTTGATTCAAGTATGAAATTCCTAGGAGGCTTTAATTCGGTGATGATGGCATGTCAATAACTGCAAAAAAGAAAATATCTAAATACACACACACA
>JAOXJJ010001457.1:0-11248 GCA_025769935.1 Phoenix roebelenii
ATATTCTTCTTTCCAAGAATAGAGCATCCCCTGTTCTTGGTTTTTCTCCTCTCCCTTTCAGCCGATGGCCACCCCCCTTTTATAGATCGCCCCCTCCCTTTGAAGCCGGCGATGGATCCCATGATTTCGTGGAGAAGATCGTCCGGGATGCTCACCCCGGCTGGCCACGGGGTACCCGGATGCGGATGGCTTGCTGGGATAACGCATGATCCATGGGAGCAACGGCTGGATCACGGGATCACTAGGAGTTTTGCTGGGAGGAGGTCAATCCGAAAATGATGAGCGTGTGGGATCGACGGGAGGAAGGAGAGGGCGGACGCGGCTTGCTGATCTGTGCATCGCAGATGCTTGAGATTGATCGCGGAAGAAGAAGAGCTTCGGATGCGGACGGCTGGGAGGAGAATGTGGATCCGGATGAGGAGCTCTAGGGACGTTGATCATGAAAGAGGGAGCGGGAGCTGATCTGGAATGGAGCTTGATTGCAGCGTAGGATGCCGTCGTGGGATCATTGCTTCTCCCCTATTTTTGCACGGGATGAAGTTGGAGATCGCACGAGATGCTCGGATCGCTATGATGCTGGGACCACGGACTCGGAATGGGCGCGTGATGCAGGGAGATTTGATTGCAGAGGAGACATGGTGCTTCATGGAAGGCTGGAAAAGCGAACGCTCATGCACTGCTGCATCGCGGAAGAGGCGGACGGATGCGGGAGCTTCATTGGATGCTAGGAGGAGCTGATCCGGAATGGAGCTGGGATGCTGGAATGGAAGGCTGAAGAAGATGGCGGGGATCACGCGTGATCCCACGGGATGAGAGACGGGGATGTGAATCATGGGATGCTGATTCGGGAAGTATGTGGATGGCTGGGGCGTTGTGGGATACTCGAACGCGGGATGGTGCTGTGAACCTTTTCGTCCTTTGGATCTTTTTGGCTTGATGGACCTAAGCCCTTTGGACGTTCCATTGTGCATTGCCTCCAGATGACTGCCATGTGTCCCTCGAGTGCAAGTGTGCTTGATGAATGGTGGGTTTGACCACACAATGGTGAAATTGAGCATGCACAGCCAGAGTTGCACATCTTTCTAGACCCAATCGGTACTAAATGTGCATTTAAACTTTAATTTATAATAACCTGTACCGAACACAAATATAATATTAATTTAGTGAATTTATCATTATTGGTTAGCAATAACACTAATTTAAGTGATATGTAGGTTGCACTTTTGTGCTCTCATCACTTAACGTGAAGGGCACCGCTGCCGTCCTCAACTTCTCCGACCTTGCTGCCTCCCTCCCCCGCCCTGCCACCCTCTCCCCTCGCGACGTACAGGCCACCGCCGCCGCCGCCCGCGCTGCCACCATGGACCTCCCTTCCGCCACCCACCCCACCCATCCCGATAAGTCCTCCGACGACCATTAGCCATTGTAACTGAGTTAGCCATTCTCTTCTTCTTCTTTGTTTCCCATTCGCTTAGTGGGTTTGCTTATGAGACCATTAGCCATTGTAACTGAATTAATTGCTCGGTGCTCTTTTTTAAAGGGCAAGAGAGGGGAGGAGAGAAGAAAAAGACCGAGTAAGGATAATAACATCATTTTAATCTTTAATTTTATTTTTAATTAATATAAATAATTTTTTTTAACACCATTAGAACAACCGTTATATTAGAGGTATTTGTACAATAACAGAGTTTTATGAGGGTATACATACAAATATCAATTTTGGAAGGGTATTCAAGTCTGATATTTAGAAGGATATCCATGCAAAAAATCTATTTTTTAAATATAAAATAGAAATAGACTAATCTCGCTTCATTTTTTTTTACTTTAAAAAGTTTCAAATAAATCCTTGGTATTTACAAATCACTCCAAATTGGTCCTCTAACTCCCTAACAAGCAGATGGTGTTATTTTGATATTTCAAATTAAAAAATATATTTATCTTTTTTAGCCTATTTGAATGTCTTTTTGGTTATCCACAATTCCAATCATTCTTTTTGAGTCCTTTGCTCCCACCCTCTCTTTTCGGTTGACTATCCAGCATTTATCAACATTTGGATCAACAGGAATGCTATTTCATCGATAGAAGCTGCTAACTTCGGGATGAATTGCATTCCTGTGCTTGAAACACTATAGCAATTGTCTTATAAAATTTTTTAATGTGATCGATTTAATGGGGTGGAAATATGAGTTCTCGTTGAACGAGACATAAATTAGTTGGTTGTATGTTGAATTCAGAAGAGTCTGCTCCTCCTTTGTCATCGGGGAGAGGAAAAGTGCAAGAGAAGACTTTCCTCATCCTCCACTAGGCCTTCTCTACTAGTTTTTCTAGCTTACCTTTTCTTTTGGTGGCAAACCATCTTTAATACCACACATATTTAAGTCCTGCCTAATTTATCAATGATCATTATGTTTGAAAAAAATTCTGAACATCTAATACCTTGCCAAATGGAGCAAATGCTAAAGGTAGAAGACATGGATCTTTTGCACTATGCTTGTGAAAACCAAAATAACCAAGGCTTTTAAGTGTACTGTAATAATGAGTACTTCTCTAGAATAAAAATTATATGGGGCGGGCACTAGAGAAAAAAATATGGGGTGGCCTTTCTATTTTACAACGTATCCCGTGGTACCCATCTTTATGAAGAAATCCAAAAGTCAAAGAGTCCTTCTACAAATAGAGTTGTTTGTCCTGTGATTAAAAAAACCAAAAAAAAGAAAAGAGTCCTTCTACTAATGGAGTTGTTAGTCCTGTGATTAAAAAAAACCAAAAAAAAAGAAAGAAAGGTGCACATGGCATCCTCTTTCTTCCTCATTTTCACAATATGCTTTTTACCGATATGTACTACATGGCTACGTAATATACATCATACAAATTAGTCATCTAGCAAACTAATGCACACATTTAGATAAATCAATATGCAATTTCTAGAACATGGTGTGCGCTAGTATCCAGTACATGACTAGGTGATACATACTTAACAAATTAGTCATTTAACAACCTAACATGCACCTTCAAACAAATTGATACATGATTTTCTGAACATCATGTTCATTAGTATATACTACATGGCCAGATAATATACACTTTTTCACTTTTTGACATATATTACAAGTTTCTTTAATACACATACAACAGTAATCAAATACACACTTTCAGGTAAATCAATATAGTTTCTATAACATGCTTTTTACTATTATACACTATATGGCTAGGTGTACATATTAAGTAAATTAGTCATTTCGCGAACCAATACACACCTCTAGATAAATTGATATATAATTTTTAGAATATAGTATTCATTAGTACCAATACCTAATTTTCTAACTTTGTCTAATATAAGAAATTATAACATTCCAATTCTTAGATTCCATGAGCACTTAGATTCCTGAAAAAAAGAGAAAAATTTGGTAGAGGAGAGAGAAACTAGGGAGGGGAAGGAAGAAAGAGGATGCGAATGGTCTCTCTTCATGGACGGTCTCTCTTAGTGCGTGCATTTTTTTTCTTTTATATCCTTTTAGGTTATGGGACTAGGGGACTCCATTAGTAGGAGAAGTCTGATGCTTATTTGACTTTTGGTTTTCCCTTTAAGATGGGTGCTAGTAAAAATATGGCAAAGTAGAAGTATCGTCCCATATGATATTCTATAGTAGCCATCCCATAGGATTTTTATTCACTTCCCTCTCCTTCAAGCCCAAGGCCTTTGAACAAGGATGGCGTGAAAAGAACTTCTAGATCAAGATCAATTTGTTATATATTTGGGTCCATATTCTTAGTGGAGGTGCATGGCATTGCACTTATTTTATCTCATATGTTGTTGTCTTAGATGCGTTGTAAGATATAAAAATTTGCAAGATGCTGAACTCCTATTTATGTGCATTGTTTCCCTGCCAAAATCTATTGAAAATACAAAATACGTTGTGTTACTAACATCATCATGACAACTTCTCTATAATCACTTAGCTAGAGCCTTTAGCTTCTCTAATACTAAAAATTGGGTATCATTAGACCAAACAATCCTAACAAGAAATATGGCCACATTTATGACAATGGAATAAACAAGCTCTGCCAACTTAACATGCCTTCTCACTTGTGGCCTTGATTTGTATTGCAATCAATCCTAACAGAAATTTCACTTCAAGGAAAATAAGATTATATGAAAATTTTCCTAGTAGGAAATTATGTTCTTAGGAGCCATAACATAGATTTCATCATTCAGTTAAGCCTAGTAGTAGTAATAACTCATGGTTTAGCAGTTGCTTAACAAATATTGGCTATAAGTTTGTTTATTAATGGATACACAACCTCATCAAGACTTCAAGGAATACTCTACTTGTTCAAAATTTGCAATATTTTGGCAGGGAAAACAAACAAACTTGCAGATATGCTATGGAAGCTATGCCATCAAACAAGAACTTGTTGGGAAACTGTGCATGCCACAAAAATTAAAAATCGCAGCGGAAGATGCATGCACGATTCGTTCATCTCATAAACGAATTAAAGCCGGTCGTAGATAGATTAAGATTAAAACTCTAGAGGGAAAAATTATATCTTCATCTTGTGCGGGTAGATATTCACCGTAATTTGATGATCGTGGTTATTTTGAAAGGCTCGCTTCAAGCCGCACACGTGTCCGGCCTCTACGGGTACCCTCATGAGGAAGAGAACCGATCCAAGCGTCAGAATCTTTCCAGAGTGCTAGCTCCCTTGCAAAGATTGCTTTTGATGGCTGAAGCTCTCTCTCTTTTAATCAACTGTTTGATTGCCTTTTGAGAAGATGAAGAAGGTTGAAGGGAAGAGGAAGGGGCCACCCTTTCTTTCTTTCTAGCAGTGGAAGAAGAAAGGGAAGAGGAAGGAGCTGCACGGACCAAAAGAGGAAAGAGAGAGGCCGATGGCCCTTTTTCTTGTGGTCTAGATTTGCCCTCCAAGTCTCCTAGGGCTTCCTCTCACGCACGCCCCAAAAAAAATCTAAAAATAAATAAAATAATGAGGGGCGCACGGCCCTCCTTTTATTTTGTGCGTGAATCCTCCTCCAATGAGGATTAGGTGGCCTAATCCAATCATGATTTAATCATGGGCTCTTGGACTCTTAATTCTTATCTAATAAAGAGTCCTATTATAATTAGAATTCTTTATTCTTATCTAATAAGGAGTCCTATTGCAATTAGGATTCTTCAATTAAGATTTGTAGTCCTAATCTAATTAGGACTCTAGGAGTCCTACTCCAAGTAGGACTCTTAAACCTTATATAATAAGATCAAGCCCAATTTAATTAAGTCTAATTGATTCAATCAAATTGCAATCCAATTGCAATTATTCCTTCTTCAACTCACTAACTCTTAGTGGGTTAAACCAATTATCAATCAAATTGATAATCATGATGCTGAGTGATTGTTGATCCCCTAATTGATTTTGATGAGCCCAAAACACTTGAGTATATTTCATATTGTGCTAATGAATTCAAGTGAGTGTTTTAGGCAAAATACTTTTAAATTTGAAAGAATGCCTTAGAAAATGGTTCAAGAATTTTAAGTTGAATTTTACTCATGTTTGGAACTATTTAAGTCTTTGGTCTGCATTCGAGTCGACTCCTAGAATTCTCAGGTCAACTTTGGCACATGGTCAGTATCTGGCACTTTCTCGAGCTGACTCCCAAATGAGGCGAGCCGACTTTTACAGAAATGACAGAGATCAGTTTTTCAAGAATGCAGAGCGCAAGTCGACTCCAACTGTTTCCGAGTCAACTCTCACAGAAAAGACAGAGCTGATTTCCAAGTCGCAGAGTGCGAGTCGACTCCAACTATTCCCAAGTCGACTCTTACAAAAAGTCAGCGAACAAGTTTTTAAGGCACAGTGCTCGAGTTGACTCCAACTGTTCACGAGTCAACTCTACAGGAAAGTCAAAGAATAAGTTTTTAAGGCACAGTGTTCGAGTCGACTCCAACTGCCCCCGAGCCAACTGTTACAGAGAAAAATAGAGAACGAGTTTTCAAGCTACGGTGCGCGAGTCGACTCCCAGAAGTTTCGAGCCGTCTCCCGCAAATTGAAGCTGAAAAGTAATTTCTTCAGCATAGTGGCCAAGTCAACTCGAACTATTCACGAGTCGACTCTTACAGAAAATGGCCGAGAGCACTTTTCCACAGACTAGAATGCAAGCCGACTTCGGAATTGCTCAAGCCGTCTCCAGGAAAAGAGCTGATATTTCACTTTTGAAGATGTCGTGGGCGAGTCGACTCCCGATTCCTTCGATTCATCTCTTATAGGATAGATAAAGCACCTTTTTGTAAGAGTCCGAATTCGAGTCGACTCCAGATTTTCTTGAGACGTCTCCTGCTTCAACCGAGCTGACTCCAAGACGGGCGAGTCGACTTCGATCCCAACGGATACTTTGTCAAGATGCGCAGTTTTATTAGAATGGCTCTTTTCTCCTCTATAACGGCTAGTTTTCAAGAAGTTAAGTTATAAAAGATGGTTCTGAAGATGAACAACAATAGCAGAGACATTCCATTGAGAGCATTCAAATCTATCAACCACCAAAGAGAAGTGAGAGCCTTTCAAAGCGGAAAAGAGGAGTTATTGCATTCTAAGTGATTTCAAAGTACTCCTCACATTAAAGGCTCATTGAAGTGATCCTCAACTACCAGCACATTCAAGAGAGGATCCAGTAAAGGAGAAGCCAAGTCTTCCATCAGCAAAATCTGTTTAAGGGCTTTTTCCTTTACATTCTATTTATATTGCTATATTTGTTTATTTAGAAGCTTGTAATCTTTAAACTCTATTTCTCTAACATTTGTTACTTGATTCAATCAGGGAATTGAATCAAGGAGCTGAGGTTTGTTGGTGAGCCCATAAAACGAACGGTGTAGATTTTGGTTGGTGAGCCTGTAAAACCAACTCGATTATTTGTGAGCCCCAAAAAATAAATGGAGTGGTTTTAGATTGCCACAACCCCCACCCCGCTTCCGGTGGGCGGCCGCGACGGTCCTAGGGTGCGGGTAGACATAAGGCCACCAGCCACCACGTAGAATCCTACTTACTTATCAAAATTATCAATAAATTCTAAAAATTTTGGCATGATAAATGCACAAAATGATCACCTTTCCTATATTGACCTGTCAGGATTATCTCAATACATACAACAATACTATCTATCGGAGCAGCAATCACATATCCTGTCATAATATAAGCCTAGACAATACATATATCATCACAGGCAGAAACTCATCCGCATATAAAAAGACTGGTTCCCATTTCATCCATGGTCAAACGCATATCCACAACAGGATTTATGTCTATAATTTTACACTATATACAACTGAAGGTTTATAATACACCAACATATATAAACCTCTAATCTACTCTATACTATGCTATAGAGCAACACAGCTAGTAGGCAACCTTTAATCCTGCCCTTCTCTATACATCACCTGGCTTGCAACAAAAATATCAAACTGGGGAGTGAGTATATAAATACTCAGTGAGTGGAGTGGAGAGTACTATGCGCATGAGACGGAACATAAATCATGGCTCGAGGTGAAATTTCAAGAGTATATGAATAGTGGTCAATAACAAGATGTAAATGAACTCAACATATGACATATGGAGTAAATCATCACAATATCACTATAGTCATAGTTAACTCATCTGGAGCATATATAGAACAATCGAATAAGCATGTATGATAACATGAATATGCTCAACATGTCATAATATTGAAACATATAAATCAGGTGTCAATAGGCTGAATCATCAACAAGACAGCTATCGGAAGGTGGGTCTTATGCCCCAGACGAACCACGACAACTTCCTACTGTCACATGCATATGCAGAAATATGACACCACACAATAATACAGAAATCCATAGAAAACCGTCAGACTCATCTCACATCTGAATACTAAATGGCACCTTGCGGAAATTCTACATCCGCGGAAAGCCTACTGCACCTTGCGGGGACTTACTATGCCCGACAGAATACAAATATATGACATAGGACCGGCCGATCCTACGCCTAGGGCATATCCCTCCTAGAAAGGGACTGGGCTACGTCCACCCAGGGGATAACTATGTGCACATAGGTCGATGTCTAACCCCATCGACTATAGTTGTCCTATAGATACTGCCAAGCCATGCATAAATGACATAATGCACCCTCCCAATACTCAACTATAATGGAGTATAATCAAGACTACCACTCACTCGACCACGATCCAATCATAAACTAACATCAGGGTTGGAAGCGAGGAGTCAAGGAAGTGCAATACATCTCAATATACCACTAAAAAGGGCTCTACAGGTCTTTGAAATAGAGGAAATGAAACCAATTTACAAAAGAAGTCATTTCACAACTCGGAATCAATTTGACTACTCTTTTTTTCCTTGTAATTCCTCTCAATGTTCCTTCAAATGTATGTAAAAAATAATCAAGCATGAAGAAACAAGATTATAGAGGAATCTACTACAATATCAATCAATATGCTCAAGTGGAATCAATTCACACTTGGCGACATTCATGAAAATGATTTAAGAATGCCCATGGTGCAAAGTACATAACTCCCACCCACCTGCCAATCCGGCACGGCATCAATACGCCTCCAAAACTTTATGGCAGGCAGTAGGGGTCTTCTTCTTCTTGCTCCCTAACTTCTTGCTTAACCGAAACATACATTAATCATGCTCTTAGTCTTATATCAAGGGCCTATTATCTATGTATCAATCATAATATAGAAAGCTTTAGTTGACTCAACTCCCTCCTTCCCTAAATCTTTTCTTTTTTTTTGTATTAATTAACTCACCATTTATGTGTATTAGGGACTCCCTTGCATGAGTACAAGGTCTTCCTTAGCCTAATCTAGGCTTAATACCCTATTATGGCATGAAATTTCTTACTTTCCCACTTGGATGAACAGTAACCCGGACCGACAGCCGGTTACTTCATCCCAGGTTTGATCTACTTTCCAAACTCTAAACTCTATGAAATTTATACCTAATATTCTATACTCATAGAGGTTTCCGAAATGGTGACATGCATCACCATCGAAGGCCAATTGACCTCCGAAATAATTCGCTGAATTCAGAACTAAAACACAGGTTTTTTGTAGTCTCAGAAAATCTTGCCGAAATCTGATTCTCTCTCTCTTAACCACCTCTAAAACCCCTATCTAACCTCTTTACGGTCTCAGTTCCATTAGGAGACTAGGTAGGGATGGGGTACTGTGGAGTAATTGAGTATTCCCTAATTAATTTTGATGAGCACAAAGCATTTTGAGTATATCTTATGTTGTTCTAATGAATTCAATCTAGTGTTTCAGAAAAATATATGAGAATTTCTGTTTAAGTGCCTCGAGCTTTGGTTCAAAGTTATTTGGCTCAGTATTGGACTCAAATTGAACCAAAGTCTGTTGAATAAGTCGACTTCGAAACTTTGCGAGTCGACTCCGGGATACTTAAAGTTTCTAGCACAAGCTCGAGTCGACTCCGGAACTATCCGAGTCGATTTTGACTGAGAACAGATAGAAAGACAGAATGATGAATTTTAGACCCTGTTAGCGAGTCGACTCCAAAAGGTTTCGAGTCGACTCCGATGCTTGGCGAGTCGACTCCAGATGGTCCCGAGTCGACTCCAAAGGGTAACAGACAGAAAGATAGAACGATGAATTTTAGACCCTGTTATCGAGTCGACTCCAGAAGGTTGTGAGTCGACTCCGATGCTTGGCGAGTCAACTCAAAGTTTGTCCGAGTCGACTTCCAAAGAAAAGCAGTCTGAAAGGTAGAGACTCAGTCTCGAAGACCTTGTGAATGAGTCGACTCCAGGTGTTCCAAAGTCGACCCCCAAGATAGTCGAATCGAGTCCAATAAGGTCCGAGTCGACTCCAAGATAGAAATGTTCAGAAGATAGAGAATCGATTTTTCGATCTCTGAGAACGAGTCGTCTTCCGAAAATATCGAGTCGCCTCTCAAGTCAATCGAGTCGACTTGAGGAAGAAAAATAGAAAGTTGAGTTTCTGAAACCCTGAGAACGAGCCGACCCCTAAGTGCCCGAGTCGTCTCCAAGTGTTGGCGAGTCGACTCCAGTATGGTACGAGTCGATCCCAGGACGAGGCATGCACTTTAATTCAATTCTGGAACAACGAACGAGTCGTCCCCAGTAAAGCACGAGTCGACTCCAGTAACAGCCAAGTCGACTCCAGATCGCACGAGTCGACTCCAATCCCAGCAGATACAATGTCAGATTGTGCAGACGAATCAGAACGACTCCAAATCACTCTCTAACGGTTAGTTTTCGAAAGAAATCACTTAAATAGCCTGAGTGAACTAACAAGAGAGCTATTCCATCTAAGCATTAAAGCATTTCAACCACCAAGAGCTTTCGAAGAGTGAATCCAAGAAAAAAAAGGAAGAAGTGCATTCAACTTAAACCAAAAAGTGCTTCCTTCGCATTCAAGGCTCTACTAATGTCCTCCATCCTTTGGCACATTCAAGAGGAGACTCAGAAATTGAGAAGTTTCCACTTTCTCATCTAAAATCTATTTGAGGGCCTCTAACTCAACTTTGTTTATACTTGATTCAATCAGAAGATTGAATCAAGGATTGTAAGGTTTGTTGGTGAGCCAAAGATAAAACCAACGGTGTAAGATTGTGGTTGGTGAACCGGAAAAAATCAACTGGGTTTGATTGTGAACCCGTAAAACTAATTGAGTGGTTCTAGTCGGTGAGCCTGTCAAAATCGATCGAGTTCGTTGTGACCTCGTGAAAACAACAAGTTAGGTTGTGAGCTTGTAAAATAACCGCCTGTAATCCCAGAAATTATAGTGAACTCCCAAGTGCGTCTTAAGGAGTGGACGTATGAGCAAGAGTTGGCTCCGAACTACTATAAATCTCTCTGTGTTTGTATTGCACCTTATCTCTTTCACTCTCTTCACTCATTGCATCTTGTGATCTAACTAATTCATTTGTAGTAGGTTTAGTTAATCACTCACCTTATTTTTAATTGGTCAATAATTAATTAAAACCCAATTCACCCCCCCTCTTGGGTTGTCTCCTTGGGCAACAAGTGGTATCATAGCAGGTGCTCTCATATCGATTAGTGTTCCAATCCTTAAAAAGAGTAAAAGATTAAGATGACAATCCCTTTTGGATCTTTCCTTAGTGAGGGGCAATCCACTAATAGGCCTTCATTGTTCAATGGAGCTAACTATACCTATTGGAAGGCTAGAATGAGGATATTTATCCAAGCCCAAGATTATGATGTT
>JAOXJJ010001458.1:0-11245 GCA_025769935.1 Phoenix roebelenii
CTTGATGAGTCAATACACACTGACAGGATATGATGCATCTGCTCATATGGTAAGAATTATTCCTGTAGTGTTTTACTATGCTCATGTTAGATATTAGATTTATCACCTAGTTAATGACTATACCTTCATAATTGACGCATATCCTACTAGATTTACCATACTTTGGCATTATTTCCACCGAATCCGCTTTCTTCTGTCGTAAGGAGATAGTCATTTTTCATCACTTCCATCTTAAATCTTCTCAAATCATTTCTTCTCAAATCATTTCTTCTCAAAGCATCTAACTTCAGATCTAAGTTCTCTTACTTTGACATAAATTAATTTAAAGCCCAAAATTTGTTTTTCTTTTCCTTCATCTACTATCATATACTCATGTACTTATGTTCTATTAATCTTGGCTATTTCATAAAGATCTTATGCCAATGTTAAATTGGTTCTTTAGCATATATCTTTTTTCCCCAGACAGAGGAAACTAAAAACGCAGATAAGAATGGACCAAAAGGAATAATCAGTGCCATTGGCGTATCAATCATTGCAGGCTGGGGTTATCTGCTTGGCATCACATTTGCAGTTAAGAACATTCCATATCTTTTGAGCACCGACAATGATGCTGGAGGTTATGCAATTGCAGAAGTTTTCTACCTTGCCTTTAAGAGTAGATATGGAAATGGTGTAGGTGGCATCATTTGCTTGGGAGTTGTTGCTGTTGCTATATTTTTTTGTGGTATGAGCTCAGTAACAAGCAACTCTAGGTAAACATGACTTATATGCTAATTAATATCTGAAATGTTTATCTATTATTTCTCTCTTAAAAGGGGTTAATCCGAGTCGATTTATTTTTGTTTGTTGGCTTTAATTTTTAATTATTAGATGCCAAAAAATTATTGTTTGACTGTTTCCTCAAATTTAGGATGGCATATGCATTCTCAAGAGATGGAGCAATGCCGCTATCGTCATTGTGGCATAAAGTGAACAAGCAAGATGTACCATTAAATGCAGTTTGGCTCTCAGCATTTATATCTTTCTGTATGGCTTTGACGGTAATGATTTTCTGTTGATCTCCCTTGTTTGTTTAAGGTCGCTCACTTTCTGGTTTCATCATGCATATATTATGACTACGATCGAAATATTATTTGGATATAGCTTGTGTTTCATGCACATGCAATCATGGAATAACCTAGCCCCTAGATGCTAAGAGGTTACAAGTTACTGGTGCTTAATTCTTCCAGCGGAATCATATCAAAATTTTAGGTATCGTAACATATGAAAAAACAAAGACCTGCACGAGTTACAGTGTCAAATTTGGATTCTTGGAGATCAATGCCTTGTTAATTTCGCTGCAATAATGCTTGCAAATATTTAAGGTGATTGCCTGTATCTTTTATTTCTAGCATCAGATTTTTTGCCCCTAAATATGTATTCAAGTTTCGCTACTCTGTTTGGAACAATCATCACCTGCATTTGCATAAATTGACATTGGCATTTTGTCAAATGAAGTGTTCTTTCTTCCATAACTCACCGAGTTTCCCAATCTCAGTCTCCTAAATTGTGAACCTGTAGGCCTGGACTCTGCACTAATTGTTTAGCAACAGAGCCCTCCAAATGTGACATGCAGTAAAAGAACCCCCTCAAATTTTGCTTAGCTTATTACTTAACGAGTATCCAAAATCACCTTATTTAGAAGTCATCTGCTGGTAATGGACTGGCTAAACTGGCGAGGGTTCAGATCCATAATGAGAATGTGCCTTCAAACAGTACTTGCATACAAAACTACACATGCAAACACAGACCGGTCTCATGAAATTTTCAGTAAATGACTGAAAGCAACAGAAGAGAACCAAAGGTTATATCTGATTCAACCGCCCTAGCCCCCTCAAAGAGAGGAAAAGGGGGTAGGTGGAGAAAGAAAGAAGAGGGTTATACGAGAATTATCAATTATTTACGTAGATGTTTGCATGGTATAAGTTCTATTATTTGTTTTCTCGATTTTGTTATGGAATTCCTGCAAATCCCATGATTTCTTTTGGATGTGCATTCTCACTACTTGTAAGAATCCCTGCTCAATGGCTTATCTCTTTTCTCATATCCTTTTTTGACAGTCTCTTGGAAGCTTAGTAGCATTCCAGGCTATGGTGTCAATAGCTACAATTGGACTCTACATTGCTTATGCTTTGCCTATCTTCTTCCGGGTGACCCTAGCACGCAAATCTTTTGTTCCAGGCCCCTTCAACCTTGGCAGGTATGGGATACTAGTGGGTTGGGTTGCTGTCCTCTGGGTTGCAACAATCACAGTACTATTTTCGCTTCCTGTTGCGTATCCCATAACCAAGGATACTCTCAATTACACTCCAGTTGCTGTGGGTGGCCTATTCATCCTCGCTGTGTCATCATGGATTCTGAGTGCAAGACACTGGTTCAAAGGCCCTATAACAAATATAGATACATGAATAGAGAAGTGGTGTTATTATGTATTTGTGAAGCACATGAATGAAGAATTAATTGCTTAAATTTTCTTTTCCTTTGATGTACCTGATTGTGTGTTTGGTGTTCCAAATTAGGATTTCCATGATCTTATTTTGCTTTTCATGGTTCCTAAGCAGCAGCTGTTTCAGGGACAGGACACCTCAAATGTGAATTATATCTACATTAGAGAGAGTTTTCTCCAATGGTTTACTTATGCTTTTATGCACTTGGCTAGGTCCATATCTTCTAATTTGACACACTAATACTAATCTGATTGCATTTTTACATATAGTTTTCAATATCATCATGCTTAATTTGACTTACGATATAATGATAAAAGGCTATCTTAATCCTACCCAGAATATACCTCCTGATCTTGGAAATGATGTGCCACAGCTTCTTCTTTAGAAAAGAGAGAGAGAGAAGCTAGAAGGTAGGTTTCCTAACCTTTTTCTAAAAGTAATTTTTGATTTTTTTCATCTTGTAAAAGCATTTTTTAGATACTAAGCACGCCGTATAAGACTTTTTAACTTGAACTATCTTTAAGTTCAATTTAGATCTATGTTGGTATGGGCCGCACAACAGTAACATTATCGTTTTCGTAACATTATATATGGTGGATGGTTGTAATCTCACGTTAGAAAGGAGTTTGGGAAGATTGTTGTGATTTCTATGCAATTTATTGTTATGATACATAACAGTAATAATGCTTAACAAACAAATATAGTCATGAATGTTGTCCGAGTTGCAGAAGATGATGGATGTATATATTATCCTATAGTAAGGAGGATTGAGAAGGGATAGGTGGATTTTCTTATGAACTAACAACGAAACAAAAGGTTACACTCTGAAAAGAACAAAATCGCTATAGTGTTCTCAAGTATGATGCAAATTAAGATGCTGCCTCCATTGCTTAGAAAATGGCAGAATGATCTCGTGAAAAAGACCGTCAATCTTCATCGGAAAAAAAAAAAAAAGAAACTCAATACATACCACCTCAAACAACTTGCAATGGTGACCTCTGTTTCACATTTAATTTTGGCTGATTCTTGGCTCTGGGCTTCTCAATTTGGGATCATGAGGGAAGCTATTGACTGCTGGTTCTATTCCTATAATCATGACCTCTGCTCCGGATACAGAGTGGCAGGTCGGTGGTGTGTTCAAGCTCTACATCACTTTACAATCTCTTCTATATGGCTCAAAGGCGTCTCAAAGACAAATTATCTCTTGGCTAACAAGAGCACAAAGCATGTGACGCTTTCGACCATAACCTTGAGAATCTGATCCATCCATGCTTCCAGGAATAAAAATGAAGTTTTTATTAAGCTTACAACTAGTTAGTCTGGTTTCTTCTCATCTTTCTTTAAATCTTTTGTGGTCACTGATGCTTGCTACTGCTGCAAGTTTGTATATCATCCCCCAAGTTGAGCATTTCCATATATATGTTATCCATGCTTATAATTTGTTGACATACTGACATCTACCAGCCAAACTATTCTTCATCCTTAGCATACTGTAACTAGCTTTTGTTCTCAGATGTCTCTATACCCTTTGGCTGAGGAAAAGGACTTGTAGGTTCCATCATGCTGAAAACAGACTTATTCCTCAAAATTTTGCCAGTCCAATCTTCAATTACTTGTGGTGGACATTTTCCTTGGATATAATTTTTTTATATTCTAATTTCAGAATTGACTGTAATGGTATTTTGAACGATGAACGGACCATAATAGTCGTCCTCATAAGCTGATTGTTTCTCTTCTCTGCCTGACCTCATCTTCTTGGAACCGTCTCGCTGTCTAGTCCGAGTGTTGTTAAATTAATGAAACATTAGGAATATAATACCATGCAGGCTTTTCAAGTGCAGTATTTTACTCAACCAAAAAAAAGTCTTCCTCGTGTCACATGGACGATCGTCACCTTAGACTTTCATAACATCGAACTCCTTATCTTTGGATAGTCACAAAATCATGCCCACCAAAATCGTTGGGGCATTTGGTGACTTAAATGGGACCATCAGGGTGATCTAAGATCATAGATGATTAGAGATGCTATTTAAATTATTTATAATACGATTATGTATCGGCAATGAAGTATGGTGCATGAATTGTGATCGAAAGAAAAATCATTATATTCAAAAGGGTTATCACGAAAGAGAAACCTCCACAAGCGCTGACTTTATATGAGCTTGGTTATCAAGCATAGAAATTGCACAGTTTTTGCATGCGCTGCAAGAACGTAGGAGCAAATTGCAGGTCCATTTTTGATTTGAGAAACTCATTGAAATATAGCCATCTTATAGAATTGTTCATTGGCTCATAGTGGTTGGTGGTTAAACTTCTCTCTTATGATTCAGGCCATGGCAGTCCAAATTTCAACAGGTATTGCAGAACGCCGCATTAGAAAAAGGCGTAGAGCATGATTGCATCCAATCCAAAGGGCCATCTATGCCAACATTGTTCCATAGCTGGACCCCTAGAAATTCTTAGGCCCTCTACAATTTCTGGTAGAAAAACAAGGCATTTTCGAGACTCTACTACCTCACACATTTCCTCCTAGCTATCATAAAGTCAATATATCTCGCTCCTGTACCGCCCAATATCTGGTGAACTGGTTGAACTATGGCCGATCTTCTTAGGAGATCAGTATCATCAAACATACCTTCAATGGCTCTGATCCCTTAACCTAAATTTGGGACCTCACATGCAGGCGTATCCTTGGTGGCCGATAATAAAACCAGCATCATTTGCATTTGGGGCAGCCAATTAAAGCCCATGCTATCAGGATCACTTTGGACCCGGCTAGACGAATCTCATTCCCCAATCCCCACCAAACTGGCGAGCTTATGTCATTTACCATAAATTATAATTCCCGTCAAAATCTCTCGACACCATATAAAAAATCCACGGCTTTGTGCCGGCCATACAGCAGCCACAGAGATCCATTTGCTTGGGGATTCCTAACGTATTCTCCTACCATATTCTACTCGCTGCCATAAGTCAAAGATTCTCCTATCAATCAATCTAGCCCTCCACATTTTGGTCCATCGTTACTTGCTTCGATTGGCTTCTCATTTGATCGGAGCCTAGTGTGATCAGAGGCAGAACTCGAGATCCTCCAACAGCACTTTATAGAGGTGCTCAAGTTGCCGTCGAAGCTGGTAGAGAAGTCCAGAAGGGTGTGGTCTTCAAAGGTGGTGATTGTTCGCAGTCTGGGGCGGCGAGTCCCGGTGGAGTGGGTCGCTTGAGAGCTGTGCCTCAGGGGCAAGCTCAACTACTAGGTGAAGGCGTTTTCGATGACGGAGGAGCACCATACCTTCCGATTCAAGAGCGAGGGAGACCGAGACTTGGCACTAGCTAGCGGCCCGTAGCTAGTGGCGGGCCAGCTATCGGCCATGGAGAGGCGGGTGCCGAACTTTGTTCCTGGCATCAACTCGGTGAACCGGGTGGTGGTGTGGATCCGACTCCCTTATCTTCCTCTGAAATACTGGGAGAAGAACTCGATCCTAGATATCGCGGCGGTGGCCAACCAGCCGTTGGCCCTGGATAGCTTCACCAACTAGCTTCAGAAGCTTGGGTATGCTAGGGTTAAGGTGGAAGTCAATGCTCTAGACCCCTTCAAACCGAGCATCGTCATCAAAGGGAAGTCACAGAACTTCTGGCAGGCTTTCGTCTACAAGAACCTGACGGCATTCTACTATGGATGTGCCCTGATTGGCCATGTGGAATGCAAGTGTCGGCATTCTTTCCTCGTGCCGACTTTGATGGAGGGAGCTAGAGCCAAGTTGTCTCTGATGCCCATGGTCATGGAGGCCCCTTTAGAGATGTTGGCTCAAGGGGAGATGAAGGGGTCCAATTAGGCCGTTGCCCAATCTTCAAGCCATGGTTATCCACCAACCAAATCCAACAACCGAGGGCAATTAATGCTTGGATCCGACCGAGGAGGATAACCATTTCCTCCAAGTCAGCCTCGGGTTCATCCTCCACCTACTCTAGGCCAAGTTCCCTTAGGAACCGACCGAGTTCTCTCGAGTCACCACCGAATTTGGATGGGTGGTAGAAGCCCACCAAGGTGGCTCAGAGGAGATTGCTAGAGAAGGGGGTTCCGGCCGAAGGCTTGGTGACTACAAGCGATGAGGTGAGTCAGCTCGCTTTGGGTACTAAGTCCCGTCCAATTCAAGGCAGTGGTATGGGTCGGGCCCAAGCATTGGGCTTGCTGGGTTGGGCTGAGGCCGTTCGGGCCGGCACTATTATGGTGGAGGCTAGTTCTGGGCTAGGCCTGATTCAGAAGGAGAGTTGAACGGTGGAGTTTGGGTTAGGCCTTCTGCAGCACATATTCCTTGTCTAAGGCGAGGGATTTTGGGTTCCCAGAGCCAACTTCGATCGCCAACAGAGCAGGAGCCCCCTCCCTCTTCTTAAGCGGTGTTCGCCTGGACCACCGAAGCCGAGGCGGTGGGCGGCAGTGAGGCCAAGTAAGGCGGGATCGATAGCTCTTCCCCATGACTTTTGGAGGCGGACCTAATGGCGGTGCACGGGGGAGGGCTAGCAACTTTGGCCGATGGCGCCTCCGATGCCGACAGTGCCAACTGTGGATCGGGGAAAGGTGGCTATGGATGCACCCAACCTTGGGGGATGATGGAAGCCGAGACGGCTGTGGTGGAGCGGGAGGGCAAAAATGAGAGCACAGTGCCCTCCCAGGCCCAGTTCGGGCCAATCATGGCTTGGTGGTTATTCAGTTGAAGTGGGCCTTGTAGCAGCCAGACGGGAGGCGGAGTCAGAAGAAGAAGTGCCTAAGGCTACGGTGGAGGCGGGGCCTGAGAGAGAGGGCCACCCCCCCAAATATACTGAATAAAGATTCTACTATAGAATTATCAGGGGGGCAGGAAGTTTTCTTTTAGCTCGGCCTTTCATAGAGTAGTGCACCTACATGACCCAAAGGTGTGCATGTTATTTGAAACCTGGTTGTCGAGGAGTCTCTAGCGTGCAAGGCAAGCCCTACCTAGATCTTGGAGATTTTATGCAGTGAAATCCTAAGGGTTGTCAAGTGGAATTATTATGACTTGAAGATAGAGGAGTTGTAATTTTGATATTTTCCATAAGTGTAACCAACGGGTTATTATGGTAATTTCAGAAGAAAATGGGCTTCCATGGATCTTATATGCAGTCTATGCCAACACTGGCTATAGGGAGAAGAGGGCATGATGGGGTGAGGTAGCTAGTCTGATTCAGCAGAGATACCCAACAGTGGTCGCAAAAGACTTCAATAGTATTGATAGCCCTCAAGAGAAGCGAAGAGATAAGGCCTTCACTAACAAGATTGAAGTCAGAGAGTTCTAGAATTGCATCAAGGTCAATGGCTTCGTTGACCTTTGCTTCATCGGACCGAGATTTATCTGGTGCAACAACATGTCCGGGCCAAGTGAGAGTATGGGAGAGGATCGATAGAGTGTTTACCATAGCCGGCCGGATCCAGAGATGCCCGGACTATCGGGTGAGCCACTTGCCCCAGATAGCATCGGACCGCTACCCTGTCCTAGTTAGTTCTTTGACCTTTACCCCTTATTGCAGTCCGTGGTGAGAGATTTTAGCGACTAGGCATGCAGCAAGGTATCTTCTGGAACCTGAGAGTTTTTGGTGCACTTGATGAGGGCCAAGTACGGAAATCCGACTGTTGGGCCTGACTTTCGCATCGGGCGTCGTGGCTCTTTCATTTGGAGGGAGATTTGTGCCTGTGCTCTAATGGTGCACCCTTCGATCATATGGGCGATTGAGGATGGGCGAGCTATTGATGATCTGGAGGACAGATGGATGACAGAGTAGCCACTCGGCTGGTGGCCTATCATGATCGACCCGAGGTGTCTGACCCGATGTAGAGTCTGTGATATGATCATCCCAGGGGAAAGAAGGTGGAATGAGGGACTTGTTCATTGTGCCTTTGGGGAGTAGTTGGCCAAGAGGGTCATGGCACTACCGATGCCCACAGGGGAGACCGCAGATATGAGGGTATGGAGAGCGATTGGGAGGTCGAAGGTAAGTGTCCAACACCTACATGACCTAGCCAGAGGGGGGATGACTCGATGGATTGATGGGGGTTGGATCTGGAGGGTGCATATCCACCCCTGTGTGGCATTGTTTATTTGGAAGGTGGCAGGGTGATGTTTGCCAACTAGGGGCATGCTGGCTAGGAGAGGAGTGAGAGTCAATTCAGTTTGCAAGGGGTGCTCTGATGTGGAAGAGTCTATTAGTCATGTTATTTTTAGATGCCCACGAGCGGCTCAGATTTAGGGGTACGCTATAGCTTCACCCAGTACGTTGCAGGTTACAGCATCGACTGAGAACTTTTTAGGCCTTCTGAAAGAGTCCTTGCGGAGGCCCAGTATTGTGAAGTGCAGTATCAGATGTGCCTACATGGCCTATCACATATGGCTGGACAGAAATATCTAGATCTTTAAGGACAGAAGGGTGCATCCGAGGACAATGGTAGACAGAGTATTACTTGATGCTGTTGAGATCACTAGTACTACTATGGTGGTTTTACCTGGGTCGGCTAGGGATATCTAGGACTCTCACTCAACTTTTGTAGCGACCAGAATTACTTTTGTCTCTTGGGAGTTTCTACCCCCTCACTTTCTTAAGGTAAAATTTGATGGCAATATTTCTGAGAGTGGAGGCAGAGAAGAAGTGGGTTTTGTGATCAGAGATAATGACTTCAGACTCATCACAGCCAGTGGTCGGCATATTTTCGATGTGACTATCATTAGAGCAGGCCTAAGAGCTGCATGGAAAGGTATCACCCATGCGAGACAAGTTCTCGATGCGGACAACATCTACCTTGAATGAGACTCGGCTATGGAGAGGATCGATAGAGTGTTTACCATAGCCGGCTAGATCCAGAGATGCTCGGACTATTGAGGGAGCCACTTGCCCCGGATAGCATCGGACTGCTATCCTGTCCTAGTTAGTTCCTCGATCTTTACCCCTTATTACAGTCCGTGGTGAGAGATTTTAGCGACTAGGCATGTCGCAAGGTATCTCCTAGAACTCGAGAGTTTTTGGTGCATCTTGATGAGGGCCAAGTACAGAATCCAGCTGTTGGGCCTGACTTCCACACCATGCATCATGGCTCTTTCATTTAGAGAGAGATTTGTGCCTGTACTCCAATGGTGCACCCTTTGATCATATGGGCGATTGGGGACGGGCGGGCTATTGATGATCTGGAGGACAGATGGATGACAGAACAGCCACTCGGCTGGAAGTCTATCATGATCGACCCGAGGTGCCTGATCGGATGCAAAGTCTGTGATATGATCATCCCAAGGGAAAGAAGATGGAATGAGGGCCTTATTCATTGTGCCTTTGGGGAGTAGCTGGCTGAGATGGTCTTGGCACTACCGATGCCTACAGGGGAGACTGCAGATATGAGGGTATAGAGAGCATCTGGGAGGTCGAAGGTAAGTATCCAAGACCTACATGACCTAGTCAGAGGCGGGATGAATCGACGGATTGATGGAGGTTGGATCCGGAGGGTGCATATCCACCCCTGTGTCACCTTGTTTATTTGAAAGATGACATGGGGATGTTTGCCAACTAGGGGCATGCTGGCTAGGAGGGGAGTGAGAGTCAGTTCAATTTGCGAGGGGTGCCCTGATGTGGAAGAGTCTATCAGTCATATTATTTTTAGATGCCCACGGGCGGCTTAGAATTAGGGGTAAGCTATGGATTCACCCAGTACGTTGCAGGTTACAGCATCGACGGAGGACTTTTTAGGCTATCTGAATGAGTCCTTGCAAAGGCCCAGTATTGTGGAGTGTGGTATCATATGTGCCTATATGGCCTATCACATATGGCTGGACAGAAATGTCCAGATTTTTAAAGATAGAAGGGTGTACCCGAGGACAATGGTAGACAGAGCATTACTTTATGCTGTTGAGATCACCAGTACTACTATGGTGGTTTTACCTGGTCAGCTAGGCATATCTAGGACTCTCGGTCAACTTTTGCAGCGACTAGAATTGCTTTTGTCTCTTGGGAGTTTCTACCCCCTCGTTTTCTTAAGGTAAACTTTGATGGTAATATTGCTAAGAGTGGAGGCAGAGGAAAAGTGGGCTTTGTGATCAGAGATAATGACTCCAAACTTGTCGCAGTCGAGGGTCGGCGTATTTTTGATGTGACT
Source organism: Phoenix roebelenii (assembly GCA_025769935.1). Taxonomy (NCBI): domain Eukaryota; kingdom Viridiplantae; phylum Streptophyta; class Magnoliopsida; order Arecales; family Arecaceae; genus Phoenix; species Phoenix roebelenii. The sequence continues at coordinate 10,633 of JAOXJJ010001458.1, forward strand.
GTCATTAGAGTAGACCTGAGAGCTGCATGGAAGAGTATCATTTTTGCAAAACTAGTTCTCGGTGCAAACAATATCTATTTTGAATGAGATTCAACTATGATGATTGTGTGGGTTCAAGACAAGTATAATAATGATGATCGTCGTGCCTCCAAATATGTGTAGGCTTCCGAGTGGGTTTGGCCACTTATCGCGGCTGACTGGTCACGTTTCTGTTCTTCTCCGTCAACTTCTCTGATGGAGGAAAAGATACGGTGGTGAGAAACAAGAGAGGCCGGCCGGAGTCTTTGGCTGTATTTGGATTCCTAAATGATACTTGTCAACACCCCTTTTACTTGGATTATTGGAGTTCTGGGAGACGGAGAGAGCTCGGGGAAGCATAGGTTGGTCTCTTCTTTTACCCCTAACCATCTCTTGTTCCTCGAAGGGAGCGTCCTTCTGGTGGTCATAGAGAGATGGTCTGGGGAAAGGATGGGACCAATGGCTCCACAAGGAGTGATGTCAACTCCTCCATGGATACCGGGCATGCTCGCCTCCAGGAGCTTGGTTACAAGCAGGAGCTCAAACGCGATCTCTCGTAATTATCTCGACTCAAATGCTCGGTTCCTTGCTTGGG
>JAOXJJ010001459.1:0-11242 GCA_025769935.1 Phoenix roebelenii
GGATTGAAGGATTCAATTGAGTCATGGTTCAAACAAATCCTAATTAGATTAGGATTTGAAGGGAAAGCAAATAGGTATATCTAATCCTCTTTGGAAGAGGACTAGACCACCTTACATTAGACCCCACGCCCTATTTGATTGGATCAACTAGGGCATGCGTGATGAGGAGAACCCTTGGCCGAAATCAAAGAGAAGAGAAGAGGGGCGTGCGCCCCTCTTCATGGCTCCAAAACGAAAAACATGAAGCTCCTAAAATGTAGGAGCTCCATGTGTCTTTATAAGGAGGTAAAGGGTCAACCCTTAGGGCATTCTTATTCCTCCTCTTCCAGCCGTGAGCCACCTCTTTCTCTTGGGTTTCTCAGCCGCCATCAGCAAGAAGAAAAAAGGGAGGCATCTCCCTCATCTTGGTCTTCTTCCTTGGCTCCAACGCATGGAAAAGAAAGAAGGCTGCTAGGGGTTCTTGTTCGTCTTCATCTCTTCATCCTTCTTCTTCCTCCTCTCTCTAGCATTCAAAGGTTGATTGAAAGAGAGGAGATCAGCCATCAAAGCTTGTCTCTGCAAGGGAGCTAACACCCTAGGGAGAAAAAGAAGCTTGGATTGATTTCTGCTTCGTGTGGATACCCGTAGAGGCTAGACACGTGTGCGGCTTCAACCGAACCTTCTTCCAAAACCACGATCATCAGTTTGCGGTGATCATCTACCCGCACAAAGGTAAAGATCTGATCTTTCTAATGTTTTAAAAGTTTTTAATTTTTATCTATCTACGAACGATTTTTGAACAACGTTCATGCGATGAACGAATGATCCTGTGCATGCCTCATTCGCTACATCTGAATTTTTTAAAATTTTTCTGCGGCATGGGCAGGTTCTAACATAATGTGTAGAGGGAGAGAGAGTATTCTCTGTAGTTTTAGAGTCCGCCCCCTCTAAGGGTGAGAGGTTTTCCTTTTATAGAGGGGTACAGTTGTACTTATGATGTGACGGGGCGAACGGGCTACCGTCGTGATTGAGTATGATCATATGAATTAATGCGCGATCGTGTGAATTGATGTATTACTGTAGGAGATCAGGCCGAAGCCAGTGAGTTGTCGTGGCTGATCGGACGTGGCTGAGTAGCTCAACTGTCTACCGTAGAGGGCTTAAGGTCTGTAGATAGCATTAATTATTGAGTGAACCGGAGAACAGCAGAAGCCATGCGCATTAATTGTTGAGTGAGCCGGAGATCGGCAGAGGCCATGCGCATTAATTGTTGAGTGAGCCGGAGATCGGCAGAGGCCATGCGCAATAATTGTTGAGTGAGCCGGAGATCAGCAGAGGCCATGCGCATTAATTGTTGACAGCGATAGCAGGGCATGGTCCCCGGTCGAGCTACAGAAGGATGTGACAGCAACAGATGAATGGTGAGGCCAGGCTTACGAGATCAAGAATGCTATGGTCGGGTGCCCGGGTCGGGAGCTCTGATGTTGGGAGCCCTGAAGTCGGGTGCCTCTAGGTCGGGCACCCTTAGGTCGGGCGCCCCCCATGTCGGGCACTCGGATCAAGTGCCTTCAGGTTGGGCACCCTCAGGTCGGGCACTCGGATCGGGTGCCTTCAAGTTGGGCGTCCTCAGGTCGGGCGCTCGGATCGGATGCCATTAATCACATGTTGGAGATATGCTCACATGCCTCGAGACGATTTATTTTCTCCCAACACTACCCCCGACTTTCAAGTTCGAGCCATTTGTGAGCTTGGGCATGGGAAGTAATTGCCTTCGTTGCATTAGTGGGGGCTAGGAAGCTTTAAATTATTCCGACGTGGAGCAGGCCCAGGACACGATGACCCTCTTCAAGGAATTGGGAGAGTTCTACAATATGTTGGAGGAGGAGGCCGTGGACGGATTCCTCTGGAGGTTGAGACCTTCCGAAGGCAGATGCAGCGGTTCTGCCCCCAGTTTAACCTCACAGGCATTCGACCAAGGATGGGGGTCGACGCGAAGAGCGAGTTTGATATTCCCGCGACCCTCGAGACTGATCAAGAGGCCGCCAAGGCTGAGACTGAAGCGGCCGAGCAAGCGGCTTAAGAAGCTCCCTCTGGGGAAGTTGCCGGAGGCGTTCCGGAGGCGTTCCCGAGGCTACTGACAAAGCCCCGTCCGAGGTTACCGCGGAAGATCCCAAGCCAATTCCTGTCGAGGACCCCCAAGTAATCATCATGGACGACCCCGAGGTCGGTGCGGATGGAGCCGCGGCCTCTTAGGACTTAGTCTCCTCTTTTTCTCTGTTATCCTTTTTTTAAGTGAGTTCGACCTTTGAATACGGCCGAACCTCAATTTTGTACTTGGCCTTCGGGCCTTTATCAATGAAGAACTTTCTTTTTTAAACTTGTGCTTGTTTCCATTTGCGTAATGGGTAAACTTTTACCTTGGTTGCTTAAGTTGAATTCCCCTCCGTCGAGTTTCTTCAAGTCTTCAAGCTCGGTTAAGTCTATAGACTTAGATTCTGGTAGCATTCGCTAAGTTGTTAGGCTTAGCTCCTGAGAGGGATCACATTAAGGCTCTAGGTTTAGACTTTAGGAGAACTTGCTAAGTCTTTGAGCTCGGGTTCTGAAGAAGTCCCGCTAGGCCTTTAGGTTTATTTTTTGGAAAAATTTTGCCAAGTCCTTGGGCTCGGTTTCCAGAATAAACTTGTCAAAGTCTTGAGGTCGGACTCCGAAGATAACATAGGCCATGGCCGAAATATCGCTGGAGTTTTCATGCTTTTGATTTCTAACTTGGTCGGGGCGTCAGCAGGTAGGATTAGGGCTTATGGTGAGTGACTTGGCACGTCGGAGCTCGGCTAGAGCATCATCGGGCGGAGCTCGGGGTCGTCGTTACAGACCATCTCGGCTTGAGTCGACATTCGGACTCGGCAAAGCCCTAATCCAGGGGGGCTCGGAGCAAGATTGAGTCGGAGATTGACGGCGAGGAGCTACCGCACTCGGTCAGGAGATTACGGGCGAGGTCGAGGGAAACTCGACTCGTGATCGATTCAGGAGAGCATCCCAGCCTTAGTCGGGGTTTCGTTGACCGTCCTGTAATATAAGCAAGTAAGCACAATGATGTAGGTGCTGGGTGGGATATACCTCTCGCACCGTCCGAGCCGGGCATCTCATGTTGAGGTAAGCGACTCCGCTCTAATGTTGGCTTTCAGCGGTGCTCTTTGGCCTGTAGTCCGCTTTGGGCGCGCCTGCACACTAGGGGGTCCGCGTAGGTACTACCCCTAGGTCGTGTACTACGGGGGTCCACGTAGGTACTACCCCATCATCGTCGTTGCGCACCACGGGGGTCCGCATAGGTACTACCCTAGTGTTGAATGTCTTAAAGGTCCGCGTAGGTACTGCCCCGTTGTTGTCGTCGTGCGCTACGGAGGTCCGCATAGGTACTACCCCATTGTTGAATGCCTCGGGGGTCCGCGTAGGTACTATCCTATTGTTGGATGTCTCGGGGGTCCGCGTAGGCACTACCCTGTTGTTGTCGTCGTGCGCCATGGGGGTCCGTGTCAGTACTACCCTGTTGTTGAACGCCTCGAAGGTCCGCGTAGGTACTACCCCATTATTGAACATCTCGGGGATCCGCGTAGGTACTACCCCGTTGTTGAATGTCTCGGAGGTTCGCGTAGGTACTACCCTGTTGTTGAATATCTCGGGGGTCTGCGTAGGTACTACCCCATTGTTGTCGTCGTGCGCCATGGGGGTCCGCGTAGGTACTACCCCGTTCTTGAACGCCTTGGGGGTCCACGTAGGTACTACCTCGTTGTTGAATGTCTCGGAGATCCGCATAGGTACTACCCCGTTGTTGTCGTCGTGCGCCACGGGGGTCCGTGTAGGTACTACCCCGTTGTTGAATGCCTCGGAGGTCCGCGTAGGTACTACCCCATTATTGAATGTCTCGGAGGTCCGCGTAGGTACTACCCGTTGTTGTTGTCGTGCGCCACGGGGGTCCACATAGGTACTACCCTGTTGTTGAATGTCTCGGGGGTCCGCGTAGGTACTACCCCATTGTTGAACGCCTCGAAGTTCCGCGTAGGTACTGTCCCGTTGTTGTCGTCGTGCACCACGGGGGTCCGCGTAGGTACTACCCCATTGTTGAAGGCCTCGGGGATCTACAAAGGTACTACCCCATTGTTGAATGTCTTTTTGAGGTCGAGGAAGCTTGGGCTCACTCTCGACTCAACAGGGCATCCTGACCCTAGTCGGAGGATCAAGCATGAGGTCGAGGGAGCTTGGGCTCGCTGTCGACCTGGTGATGCTTCCCGAGATCGAGGAAGCTTGGGCTCGCTGTCGACTCAGCAGGGCATCTCGACCTTAGTCAAAAAATCAAGCACAAGGTTGAGGGAGCTTAGGCTCGCTGTCGACCTGGTGACGCTTTCCGAGGTCGAGGGAGCCTGAGCTCACTGTCGACTCAGCGGAGCATCTCGACCTTAGTCGAGGAATCAAGCACGAGGTTGGGGGAGCTTGGGCTCATTGTCGACCTGATGACGCTTCCCGAGGTCGAGGGAGCTTGGGCTCGCTGTCGACTCAGCAGGGTATCTCGATCTCAGTCGGGATCTTTGATGGAGATCGAGACTGAGCTCGACATTGACGTGGCGAGGTGTTCCAGACTTGGCTGGGGCATCCGAGCTTGATCGGGTTTTCTGAAGATCACAAGTGTCCCAATATCAGGAGGAGCATAGAATAACTAAAGGAGAACTGTGAATGAATTAACATGAGAAGGGGACGAGAATCATATTCCAATCGTCGAGGACCCCTTAGGGCTCTACGGGTAATATATCCGAAGGTTTTCAAAATTCCAACTTTGCGGAATGAGGGTTCCTTTGAGGGACTCCAACTTGTCTGCTCCGGGCCATTGGACTCGTGCAATCCGGTATGGCCCTTCCTAGTTTGGGGCAAGCTTCCCCTACTCGGTGGGCTGAGAAGCTTCTGCTCTCCTGAGGACAATATCTCCTGCCCTAAAAAGCTTGACCTTTACTCTGAAGTTGTAGTACTGCGCCGTTTTTCATTGATATCTCACCATGCGAACTCGAGCAGCCTCCCTTGTCTCCTCGATGAGGTCCAGGTTGCCCCTGAGTTGGAAGGAGTTGGAGGCTACGTCGTAATATTCCACTCATGGTGAGGGGAGCCCAACTTCCAGAGGGATGACAGCTTCCGTTCCGTACGCCAGGTTGAAGGAGGTCTCGCCGGTAGAAAGTTGGAATATGTTCCTGTAAGCCTAGAGTACATTGTAGAGGTATTCGACCCATTACCCTTTAGACCGGTCGAGCCTAGCCTTGAGCCCCTGAAGGATGGTTCAGTTTGTCACCTTGGTTTCTCCATTCGTCTGTGGATGGGCTACCGAGGTGAATTGAGGGTCGATGCTGAGTTCGGAGCAAAATTCTCTGAAACGGATGTTGTCGAACTAACGGGCGTTGTCAGATATAAGGATGCGGGGGGGTCCAAATCTGCAGATTATTGACTTCCAAACAAAGTCCCACATCTTCTGCTTGGAGATCCGGGCCACTGGTTCGGCTTTGACCCTTTTGGTGAAGTAGTTGATGGAGACGATCAGAAATTTTCTTTGCCCGGTAGCCAAGGTGAATGGCCCCAGAATGTCAATTCCTCATTGGGCGAATAGCTAGGGGGCACCGATCGAGGTCAATGGGGCCAAAGGTTGGCATTGGATATTGGCATTCTACTGGCATCGATCGCACCTTCGGACGAACTTCGTTGCATCCTTTTGAAGTGTGGGCCAATAGTATCCTTGGCGCAAGATTTTGTGGGCTAGTGCTCAGCTTCCCAGATGGTTCCCGCATATCCCTTTATGAACCTCCCGCATAGCATAGTCCGCCTTTAATGGGCGGAGGCATCTGAGGGGAGAGGTGAAAGATTTTTGGTAAAGCTTGCCTTCATATAATATGTATCGGAAGGCTAGACGCCTGATTTGGCAAGCCTCGAGCTCATCATTGGGGAGGGCCTCATTTTGTAGAGAGCTGACGAGCGCGTCCATCCAGCTCGACTCGGTGTCGACGCAGAGGGTTGGCTCAGGCTCCTTTGTGCTGGGCTTTTGGAGATATTCGAGCATTGTTGCCTTAGGAAGCTCGCTCATGCGGGAGGTCGCCAGCTTCGACAGTTGGTCTGCCCTTAGGTTCTCTGTTCTGGGGATGTGCTCGATATTGAAGGAGGCCAGGGTGGACGTGAGGTCTCGTACCTTTTGGAGATATCTCTGCATCGATGGCTCTCTTGCTTCAAAGTCTTCCAGAATCTGGCTCACGACCAGTTGGGAGTCACTGAAGACCTTCAGGTCCTCTGCTTTCAGCTCCTTTGCCAATTTGAGCCCGATGATGAGCTCCTCGTACTCTGCTTCATTGTTCGAGGCTGGGAACTCGAGGCGTAGGGCTTGCTCCGCAACTACTCCATCTGGGCTTGTAAGGATAAGACCTGCTTTGCTACCCCCCGAGGTCGAGGAGCCGTCCACATATAGGACCCATGGCTGTCTCGGGGTCTCCTCTGCTGGCATGGGTGGGAGCTCGGGATTGTCCGGCAAAGTACATTCCACGATGAAATCGACAAGCGCTTGGGCTTTAATCGCTGACCTCGGACGATATTCAAGGTCGAACTCCCCAAGCTTGACTGTCCACTTTGCAATCCTCCCGACATGATCCGAGCATTGCCGAATTTTCTTCATAGGCTGGTCGGTCAGTATGGCCACAGTGTGGGCCTGGAAGTAGGGTCGGAGCCTCCGAGCCGAGATGACTAGGGTGAAAATTATTTTCTCCAGTTTGGAATATCGGGTCTCGGCATCCCTCAGGATCCGGCTGGCATAATACACTGGTCTTTTGAAGCTTGTTCTCTTTTCGGACAAGGACCGAGCTTACCGCAATCGGGGAGATGGCCAGGTACAAATAGAGGAGCTCACCCTACTGGGGTTTTGTGAGTAATGGAGGGGAAGCAAGAAGGCGCCTAAGCTCTTCAAAAGCTTGCTGACATTTTTCTGACCATAGGAAGTTCTTCGGTCGCTTGAGGATTGTGAAGAATGGGAGGCACCACTCGGCTGACCTGAAAACGAATCTTCCCAGGGCTGCGACCCATCCAGTGAGCTGCTGTACCTCCTTGACCGTTTTGGTGGAACCATCTCTTGCAGTGCTCGGTTCTTCTCGGGATTTGCTTCGATTCCACGCTGGGTGACTACAAAGCTAAGAAATTTGCCGGAGGTGACTCCGAATGCATACTTAGCAGGGTTGAGCTTCATCCGATACTTTCTAAGTGTGGAGAATGTCTCGTTGAGGTCATCCATATGGTCCTCCACTGTTTGGCTCTTTACCAGCATGTCGTCCACATAGACCTCCATGTTTTGGCCTATTTGGTTTTTAAAGATTTGGCTGACCAGTCTTTGATATGTTGTTCCAGCATTTTTCAACCCGAAAGGCATTATTTTGTAGCAGTAAATGCCCTTGTCGGTGATGAAGGTTGTCTTCTCCTTATCTTCTGGCACCATTCAGATTTGATTATATCCCGAGAAGGCATCCATGAAGGTCAACAACTGGTGTCCCGAGGTAGAGTCCACAAGCTAATTAATACTGGGGAGTGGAAAGCTGTCCTTTGGGCAAGCTCTGTTCAAGTCGGTGTAGTCCACGCACATGCGCCACTTTTCATTAGCTTTCTTCACGAGGACCACGTTGGTGAGCCATTCTAGATAGGAGACCTTTAGGATGAGGTCGGCCTCGAGAAGTTTGTCCACTTCCTCGGCCGCTGCTCGTTGTTGTTCCGGGGTGGAGCTTCGTTTCCTCTGCCGCACAGGTCTGCAGGTCGGTTTCACCTAGAGTCAGTGAACCATGACCTCAAGGTCTATTTCCGGCATGTCGGCGGGCGACCAGGCGAAGACATCCATATTGGACCGAAGGAACTTGATCAGGTGGTCTCTTTCGAGGGAGCTCAGGCTAGAGCCGACCTGCACGGTTAGCTCTAGGCAATTTTCTTATAAAGGAATTTGGGTAAGAAGCTCACCAGGTTCTACCCGTTCCTTTCGGGAGTCGTCCCGCACTTCCAAGATTTTGATGGGCAGCATCTGATCTGATGTTTGAGTTGGCGCCTTGGCCGGTAACTTCTCTTGGCTTGGTGCCTTAGCTGGTCGCTTTGCTTGGTGAGTCGCCATATAGCACCACTTAGCTATTAACTGATCCCCACGAACTTCGCCTACTCCTCGATCGGTGGGGAACCGCATAAGCAGGTGATAGGTCGAGACCACCGCTTGGAGAACATTTAGCCCTGGTCGTCCAAGAATGGTGTTGTAGGCCGAAGATAGGCGGACCACAAGGAAATCCGTCCTTATAGTACTATCTCAAGGAGCGAGTCCGACCGTGACAAGGAGGCCGACCTCACCCTCGATCGAGATCGAATCCCCGGTAAATCTGACCAGTGGAGTATTTATTCTCTAAAGCTGGTTTTCCATCATTCTCATTTTTTGATAGGCATCGTAGTAGAAAACATTTGTCGAGCTTTCATTATCAACTAGGACGCATTTTACATCAAATTTGTTTACAATCATGGAGATGACCACAGCGTCATCATGAGGAATCTCAACTCCTTCCAAATCCTCGTCCGAGAATGAGATGGCTTCGTAGATGCACGGGTATTTCGGAGGGGTCCTTTTTTCGGTTGGTTCTTCAACCGAGCTTCCTCCTTCGATAGTGTTGATGGTGCCGGCGATAGGCCTGTTGTCATTTGGATTTCTGGGCAGTGCGGCATTTTCTACTAGCCTCCTTTCCTCACGCCGGTTCTACACAAACCGGTTGAGTACCTCGCGGCGGATAAGCGCCTCGATCTCATCCCGAAGCTGGAAGCAATCCTCCATATTATGGCCGTGATCCCGATGAAAACGGCAATCTGGAGTGATTGAGTAAACTCCTAATTGATTTTGATGAGCTCGAAGCATTTGAGTACATTTTATGTTGTACTAATGAATTCAATCTAGTGTTTCAGGCAAATATGTGTGAATTTCTATTTAAGTGCCTCGAGCTTTGGTTCAAAGTAATTTGGCATAGTGTTGGACTCAATTTGAACCAAAGTCTGCATCACGAGTCGACTCCGGGTGGTTTAACGTTTCTAGTACAAGCTTGAGTCAACTCCGAAACTCTTCGAGTCGACTCCGACTGAGAACAGACAGAAAGACAGAACGATGGATTTTAGACCCTGTTAATGAGTCGACTCCAAAAGATTGAGAGTCGACTCGGATGCTTGCCGAGTCGACTCCCGATGGTCCCGAGTTGACTCCAAAGGGTAACAGACAGAAAGACAGAACGATGGATTTTAGATCCTGTTACCGAGTCGACTCTAGAAGATTGCGAGTCGACTCCGACACTTGGCGAGTCGACTCCCAGTTTGTCCGTGTCAACTCCTAGAGGAAAGCAGTCTGAAAGGCAGAGAACCAATCTCGAAGATCCTGTGAACGAGTCGACCCCCAAGTCAGCCGAGTCGACTCCAACAAGGCCCGAGATGACTTCGAGGCAGATCAGTTCAAAAGACAGAGAATTGGTTTTCGGTTTCTGAGAACGAGACGTCTTCCAAAGATCTCGAGTCGCCTCTCAAGACAGCCGAGTCGACTCCAAGAAAACCCGAGTCAACTCGAGGAAGAAAAACAAAAAGACGGATTTCTGGAACCCTAAGAACGAGCCGACCTCGAAGTGCCCGAGTCATCTCCAGATGTTGGCGAGTCGACTCCAGTTTTGGTCCGAGTCGACTCCAGGACAAGACAAGCACTTTAATTCAAATTCTGAACAGTAGGCGAGTCATCTCCAGTAAAGCACGAGTCGACTTCAGCAATAGCCGAGTCGACTTCAGATCGCACAAGTCGACTCCGATCCCAACGGATACATTATCAGGATGTGCAGACGGAACAGAACGACTCCAAATCTCTCTCTAACGGCTAGTTTTCAGAGAAATCTACTTAAATAGCTAGAGTAAACAGTAGTAGACAAGAAGAGAGCTATTCTATCTGAGCATTAAAGCATTTCAACCACCAAAAGCTTTCGTAGAGAAAATCCAAGAAAAAGAAGGAAGAAGTACATTCAACTCAAATCAAAAATTGCTTCCTTCGCATTCAAGGCTCTACTACTATCCTCTAACCTTTGGTGCTTTCAAGAGGAGACTCAGAAATCGAGAAGCCCCCACTTCCTCATCTAAAATCTGTTTGAGGGCTTCTAACTCTACTTTGCTTATATTGTTCTCACACCTACTTTTTAGAAGCTTTCTTTGTGAATTCTTAAACTTTGTTTTTCTTACTTGATTCAATCAGGGGATTGAATCAAGGGTTGTAAGGTTTGTTGATGAGCCAAAGTTAAAACCAACGGTGTAAGGTTGTGGTTGGTGAACCGGAAAAAACCAACTGGGTTTGATTGTGAAACCGAAAAAATAATTGGGTGGTTCTAGTCGGTGAGCCTGTCAAAACCGACCGAGTTCGTTGTGACCTCATGAAAACAACAAGTTAAGTTGTGAGCTTGTAAAACAACCGGCTGTAATCTTAGGGATTATAGTAAACTCCCAAGTGTGGCTTGGGGAGTGGACGTAGGAGCAAGAGTTGGCTCTGAACCATTATAAATCTTTTGTGTTTGTATTGCATCGTGTCTCTTTCACTAACTTCATTCACTGCATCTAGTAATTTAACTAATTCGCTTGCAATAGATTTAGTTAATTACTCATCATATTTTGAATTAATCAATATTTAATTAAAACCCAATTCACCCCTCCCCCTCTTGAGTTGTCTCCTTGGGCGACAAGTGGTATCAGAGCAGGTGCTCTCATATCGATTGGTATTTCAATCTTTAAAAAGAATAAAAGATTAAGATGACAATCCCTTTTGGATCTTCTCTTAGTGAGGGGCAATCCACCAATAGGCCTTCATTGTTCAATGGAGCTAACTATACCTATTGGAAGGCTAGAATGAGGATATTTATCCAAGCTCAAGATTATGATATTTGGAGCATCATAATTAATGGACCATATATTCCTTCTATTTATGTTGATACCATTGCTATACCCAAGCTTGAAAAAGATTGGGATGATAATGTTAGAAGGAAGGCACAACTAAATACCAAAGCAATGAATGTTCTTTATTGTGCCTTGGATCCTAATGAATTCAATAGAATCTCTACTTGTAATTTCGCAAAAGAGATATGGGATAAACTTGAAGTGACCCACGAGGGCACAAATCAAGTCAAAGAATCTAAAATTAACATGCTAGTTCACAAATATGAACTAT
>JAOXJJ010001460.1:0-7500 GCA_025769935.1 Phoenix roebelenii
AAGCTTCTCGACCTTCCTGTCGAGTTTTCCACCTTGAGGGATTGCCACGGTGGTCTGCTTCGGTGCTGGTTCGCTTGGAGCTGACTCTGCCTCTGAGGGTAGTGGACGTCTGTCCGGGTGCCTCCCTAGTGGTTCTCTCCGGGGAGACGCCCTACTGAGTCCTAGTAAACGCACTGTTCTCCGTTGCTGACCCTCGAGGAGTCATGGGGATTTTTTCCTTGGAGAGCCGGTTCCTCCGGAGGGAGGACCGGTTGAATCTGAATCTGTGGAGGCGGCATAGGAGGGGCCTCCACGCGTTGCAAGCTTTGGACTACGGCAGCCAAGGATTGAACTTGCTGCACCAGGGTGTTAAACTACTTCGGTTGGACTTGAGGGACTAGATCCGCTGGAGGCCATAGTGGTGAGTTCTGGACTGAGTGTCTAGGGTTTGGGACATGGTGTCGAGAGGTGTTGGAGGCTCCTTTGCTTCTTAGCTTCATGATTACGATTCGGGGCTCCCGGCACCGGCCCTCTGATGCTTAAGTCAGAGGGGGCTTTTGTGGAGAAAGGAGATAACTTGTAAGTAGAAGTCAGAGCTAGAAATCAGAATCTCCTCCTAGAGGAAGAAGTTTTCCTTTTATAGGAGGGGTGCCTGTGTTACCTGTGATATGACCAGACGAATTAATGAGTTACCATCATGATTGGGTGTGATCGTGTGAATTAATGAACTGTCGTAGGTGACTGGACGTGGTTGAGTGAGTCAACTGGTTGCCGTGGATGGCCTGAGATTTTGAGTAAGCCGGAAATCCGTGAAGACCATTCGCATTAATTGTTGACAGTCGTTCAGGTAGAAATCGTGGGATGGGATCCCGGATGAGGAGCAGAGGAACTTGATTTCCGGCGGAGTGAAGGGGTTTGCCTCGTCCCTTGACCGAGTCTTCTTCAGGGTTGAGGTCGATCGGGTTCAGCTTGGCCGAGACCAAGGCCGCGAGGCTGTGTGCTCTGAGGTTGGGGATGCTGAGGTCGGGCGCTTCGAGGTCGGACGCCTCGAGGTCGGGCGCATTATGGTCGGGTGTCTCTGAGGTCGGGCACCCCTGAGGGCTGCTGCTGGGGTGCCTGTCATCACGTGCCGGCGATGCGTCCACGTGTTTCGGGGCAATCCATTTTTCTTCCAACGAACAGTTTATAAATAATCCATATAGTTCATGACTCGAATCAAGAAGAATTTAGTTGATAGGGAACATCATGGAAAAATATGCAAATGGGCAAATCTTGGACCAAGTATATCTGAACAACCTCAAGCCCTAAAGCATGATTGAGTCTCTACTCATTCACCTGAAAGAGGCTGGGCTAGTGTGCAAAAAAGGAAAAAGAAAAAGAAAAGAAAAGAAAATAGTCTGGGCTAGAAAAGGATGGCCTGTCTTTAAAATTTTCAATTAGTCGGAGCAACCACTGCCATTAACCCCAGTGCCACGGCGATCATTCGAACATACCAAATAATCCTTCATCAAAACAAGGGATGAATGATGAAATAACAAGCCAATTACCAATATGATTGACTCATTGTTACAAGAAAATACTTTGAATTTCTCTCATTCTTGATGATCAGAAGTCAAAACATGCATCAAGATTCCACTAAGGCTACAACACCATGCATGTTGAAAGCACCTGCCCAACCCAAATTAAGTAAATATCCCTGGCGAAATGCAACCTAAACTTGAAGCCATCATCAGAGGATCCGGCCACCACCTCACATAAATATGGTATTTAATGATCCTACTGAACCACCTGACTATTTGATATCCTACTATCAAGGATATTATTGTCTCCAACATTTCCGATCAAAAGAACAGCCGGCCTCTAATTACTGGTACGCTCTTTTTTTTTGACTTTTCAAAATAATATAATTGGTAATCACTCTTTTTGAAGTTTTTCAAATATTTTAAGTCTAATTTAATATTTTTTAATATTTTTTGGTTTTTCTATGATCTCAGTTTAACCTAAATAATGCATTTTATTAGTTCAAAATGATACAAATCATAAAATGATTAGTAAAATATTGCATGCCATAATAAACAATATAAAATATCCTCAAATCAAGTAGTGACATAAAAATTATAAAATAATATAATCACTTACATACATTTAAAGTACAACATACATACCAATATTTAAAATAGAGTCAAGTGACGATGGCTCTCATAGATATTTGGATCATCAGTATAGTCAAGAGGCACATCAATCCACCCCTCTAACCAAGCAGCGATATATTTTGTACATTCCTTCCATAAGGAATGCGCGTTGGGTTATAAGCACTCTGGGATATGAAGCTCTAGCTCTGAGATGTGTACTCTGGCTGATAATACAGTCATGAAGGGGCCCATCCAAATATGATGGCAGCAAAATTCGACTCGTAAAATGCTTCGAGTTGCATAGGATAGTAGCCACCAAAAGGTGCCTCATACGCACCATATCCATATTTGTATCTATATGGGTCATAGGCTATCTATGGATGTGGATAATAGGATCCAGTATATGACTCGAAACTTGATACGTCTATGGATCCTCTCTATATGCGAGGTCATTTGCAGTTGCATCGTGTCCTTCTGAATAACCTCGAGAAGTTTGCCTCCTATATGCAACCGTATCCTCATGGGCTCTACCAGATTGTCTACCGTAGTCGCTATTTTGTGTAATATGCATAAACTGGGACTCATCGGTGAATTGAAGACTGTCGTACGGCTGTGTCGTATAAAAGTGGTCTCTCGTCCTCTACTCTTTCTATGGTGTGCAGATCTATGACCACCAGAACTGTCATCGCTACTCTCCAGGTTTCTGAATCAAGTGTACTGACTTCTCCTCACTACTAAAGGTTACAACTAAGTGTCCTCACTACTAGTGAGCTTCTGGAAGAGATTCCATTTCAACAATGAACTAATTGTCTGATGGTGAGAGGTCCATTGTGAGCTCTTCTACTCTATATATCTTCAAATCGGGCTCGGCTCTGTGATCCTTGGATGGTTGGTGGGAATCCATCATATGACAGATTTCATCTCGGATTTGGCAGCTTTGAACGCAAGCCTTCTAGAACTTCCCTTCTAATGGGGACTTGGGCACCATTGTTCGTTCGGCTTCTAACAATGAGCACGCAATTGTTAATTGTTTTCTGATGGTGAATAAAGGTGGGACGTGGATCCTTCGGGTTTCGACAGTGAATGCAACACTATTGGAAATTTTCTACTGGTGAATGCATCGTCGTCAAGCCATTCTTTGGGCGGTGAATGGTTTATCATTTTTTATATTCTGACAGCACTCAGTGCTACCGAAATATTTTTGATAATGGGATGTTTGTCGTCTAATGAGAGCCTGCTCCATGTTGTTCCTCGAGAAGAAGCCTCGGTTGGCCCGCAGGGTTCCCGCCCGGGGTCTGATGTAGGAGACCTCAGTTTTTACAGATGATGCAGCAGTGGTTGGCCCACCCTCGGACATATCAGGAGGCTATTCGAGCGACCTGCACAGCACATCAGATTTGGTTGGCAAGGAACGCTCGCACCTTCGGTGAGCGCAGGATATCACCGAGATTTGTGGCGGAGCTCGCGCGAGTATAAGCATTGGAGATCAGATCTTCTTCAGATGGACCTCTGATAGCTCGGGACACCTGGGGTTCCCTCTCTACTCCGGCAACTCCTCAGATGGTGTTTTTCACCTGGGAACCCCCCACTCCCGAGTTTTCTCAAGGTCAACTTCGACAGATCGGTTCTGGATGGAGGTGCGCAAGGTGGTGCGGATTTTGTGATCCGGGACCTGCACTCCAGAGTGGTGGTAGCAGGTGGCTGTCAGTTGTTCAGCACGTCGGTTCCCGGGGCAGAGTTATGGCTGCCTGGGCGGGTCTTCAATATGCAAGGCAGGTTTTGCAGGCTGGCTCGATTGTCTTGGAGGGCGACTCGGCCACGGTTATCAGTTGGATCCAGGAGGGGCTGAGGGGCAAGGGCACAGACCACCCCTTGGTTCGGGATATAGGGATGATGTGTGGGGTTGGGGTGGCCGTCTAGGCCAAACATGTATTCAGAGCAGCTAATGGGGCAGTTGATTGGGTGGCTGCCTTCGTGGCTCATCATTCAGGGTACATCCTTTGGGTAGGGGAGGGGGAGCTGCCACTAGCTCTCTGTGAGTTAGTGTTTTTTGACTTTATTAGGTGTATTCATATATGTATTGTATGAAAACCTATTTTTAGCACGAAAAAAAAATAAGAGAAAGAAGAAAGAAAGAAGAAAAGGCAGCAGCAGCGGCGGCCGCCGCCGCCTCGAGCCTTTGCATGACCATCACTCGTGGGGCCCAAGTAATCATGACTTGGGTACTCAAACCATGGGGTAGGGCAAAGCTTGCTGCCGAAATGTTTGCGATGATGGGATGTTAACCGTCGATTAGAGCTTGTTCCATGTTCTTTCTTGAGAAGTCTCGAACCTTTATGTGACCCTTCTGGTGGACCTAACTTGTGGGGCCCCATGTAATCATGACCAGGGTTGTCAAAACCATAGGGGTAGGGCATCTCTATTGTGCATCAACTTCCCCACTCAGCTCAAAGAATATGGCTCCCAATAGATAAAAGTTTTGCTGCTGGTGGAGAACCTTAGGCATACAGTTTCCAAGTGAGCTGAGTTCACACTGGAGCTTCTTCAAAGGGGTGCCAAAAGTCATCTACTTCTCTAGGTAGGCCCACTGTGGTTCCATCGCCACTCAAGTCTTCGTCATGCACCATGAATGGCTCCAAGAACTAGTCCTTGGCCTCTACGAATGTGCTTGTCACGTTGCTCAGACCGAAGGGTGTCACGGGCTATCCCTACTGTCGTTCTTCATATTTACTAGAATCTCTTTTTGTTATGCACTGAAGTTGGTAATGGAGTTCCCAAATAGGGATTATGAAGTCTTCCATGAGCGGCGTACTTTCTAACGTATGCTCCTATTTAGCCTCATGAGCTACCAACGTGATGAGACTCCTCTTGAAAGGACGCCTCTCTCTCTTTTCTCCTTGGAAGTTTGCATCCATAGCTCTGCGTGGCTAAAGCTTTTATTGGTCTAAGGAAACAGAAACCTCAGAATTAATAAAACTGTGAGATCTGAATTTGTTTTCATTGTTCAATTCATGCTTTGATGTCGGATGTCTTTTTGTGTATATTTTTATGATTGTTTTCGTTTAATTACTAGGAGGCCTACTAGTTTATTATTCGTTGCAATCTACTGCTAGGTTAGATATCAAATCCGTAATTGTTTGATTCCTCTAATATGTGAAGCAATTAAGATCTAATAATTTGTTGCGTCAGAAATTTTCAGATCTTAGGAAGAATACTCGGCTAAATCAAATGCAACTACTTGTGTTTGTGTTGTTTAGCTTCATCGATCTCTCTAATTCTTAAGGCTGCTACTAGATTAAACCTTTAGCACTTGTCTTGGGTTGTTTAGTAGTTAGGGTTAATTAGATCACTTGTTTTTAATTAACTACGACTAAGAAGAGATAGAAAAATATTTCCAATGGTGGACATTCAAAGTGCAAATTGATTTATCCTTGCCTCAATGATCAGTTGTAAAATTCCGATGGTGGATGTTGACTTAGACCAAGATTTGTTCTTCTGATTGATTTCAATACTTTAATTTGAATTGTTCTTTAGTTGTTTTATTATTTTCGTTATACTCAAACTCCCTCCATCCTTGTTCAAATAGCATAAAACTAGGCTAGATACTCTTCGTGGGAACGATCCTTATTCGCACTACTACATATATATTTTTAAGAGTATATATTTTATTTTTGGTTGCTTGCTAGGCTAGAATTCTGATTTTTGGTAGAACTAGGCCTTGGTACTATAGTTTTCTGAAGGTAAACGACATTCTGAGCAAGACTAGTTAATTCTTTGGATTACTAGCCCCACCCTCTCGAGGCCAAATTCCACTATTTTCTAAGTCTTTTTAGGCATTTTTGTGTTTTAGCATAGAATTTTTATTTATTTTCATTACTCTAAATTTTTCCTGATTTGTTTTTCATGGTTTATTAGAGTTTCCTTGATTGTTTATGACTATAACTCGCTCTTCTAATCAAGGTGATTTGCAGTGTGATCCAGAAATAGAGAGAACTTTATGCAGGTTGAGGAGGGAAGCTCAGAGAAATTTTGAAGTGGACGATCTAGCTCTTGATTCCCTATTTGCTAGCTATTCTGATTTAGAAGAAGGAGAAGTCATGGCTGAAAATCGAACTTTGAAAGAGCTTGCTGCCCTTGATTTGAATCAACAACCCTTATGCATAACGTTCCCTATTTTAGATGCTACTATTTTTGAATTAAAATATGGCCTAATGCATCTCTTGCCCACTTTCCATGACCTTGCAGGTGAAGATCCTCACAAGCATCTAAAGGAGTTTCATATGGTATGCATGAGTATGAAACCCACGGGGTGACTGAAGAGCAAATTAAATTAAGAGCCTTCCCATTTTCTGTGAAGGATTCGGCTAAGGATTGGCTCTATTATTTACCATCTGGAAGTATTACCACATGGAACAAGATGAAGAGATTATTCTTCGAGAAATATTTCCCAGCTTCAAGGGCAACCAACATTCGAAAAGAAATTTATGGTGTAAGGCAGCAAAACGGAGAGTCCCTACATGAATACTGGGAACATTTCAAGAAATTATGTGCAAGCTGCCCCCATCATCAAATTAGTGAGCAGCTACTTATCCAGTATTTTTATGAGGGCCTTCTACCCACTGAAAGGAGCATGATTGATGCTGCTAGTGGAGGAGCTTTGGTGGATAAAACTCCAAAAACTGCGAGAAACTTGATTGCAAATATAGCAGCCAATTATCAACAATTTGGCACTAGGCTTGACCCTCCATCTAAGCATGTTAATGAGGTAAATATTTCTTCCCTTGAACAACAAATTGCGAGTCTAACTTCGCTTGTTCGTCAAATGGATGTAGGTAATATACAAACAGTGAAGGCTTGTGGGATTTGTTTGGTAGTAGGGCATCCAACCGATATGTGCCCAACTCTTTATTGGGAGCCCACTGAGCAAGTGAATGCAGCGGGTGGTTTTCCTGGATAACCGCAAAGAAAGTATGATCCCTATTCGAGCACGTATAACCCGGGATGGAGGGATCACCTCAATCTTAGTTGTGGGAATCCACAAGTAAATCAGCCCGCAACTCAAAACTGCCCAAATTTTCAGCAATATCAGTAGCCATATCCCCCAAGACAACAACCAGGCCAAACTTCTAATTTTGGTATATCTTTAGAAGATATTGTTAAGACTCTTGCCACTAATACTTTGCAATTTCAACAGGAGACGAAACAATTTCAGCAAGAGGCGAGGGCCAGTATTCAAAGTTTGGACAATCAAATGGGACAGATGGCAACCGCAATTAGTCGGCTAGAGGCACAAAGTTCGGAGAAATTACCCTCTCAAACAGTAGTAAATCCAAGAGAAAATGTAAGTGCAATCGTTTTGAGAAGTGGTAAAGAGGTTGAGATTCCAACA
>JAOXJJ010001461.1:0-11227 GCA_025769935.1 Phoenix roebelenii
CTTGTTATCCTAATGAAAGAAGGCAATTGAGTGTCCTCGAGATCGAATGTATTGGAGGGCTAGAATTTGTGAAGTAATATTATACTCTATAAGCTTTATTATATATATATATATATATATATATTGAAGCTTTTGTATTGTCTCCATCTATGGATGTAGGTCAATAGACCAAATTATATAAATATTGTATACTCTTGTTCTTTTTTCTTCTTATTTCGTTATTCTTCATATTTGTCGCAATAATATATATATTATTGTAGAAAAATTAAATCTGGC
This sequence comes from Phoenix roebelenii, assembly GCA_025769935.1. Classification (NCBI taxonomy): domain Eukaryota; kingdom Viridiplantae; phylum Streptophyta; class Magnoliopsida; order Arecales; family Arecaceae; genus Phoenix; species Phoenix roebelenii. Next base: position 277 of record JAOXJJ010001461.1, read on the forward strand.
ATGTAGGTATAAGATGAACTTGGCTAGTAAAAAGAATAAATATGGGAAAAAAAAGTAGTAGGTCGGATTGATACGGTCTATCCATATGTACTGCAACAATCTCAGACTATTACATTTAACAGGTGATTAGAAGGTCATTAGCTGCTAACCACAGTTTCATGATAACCATGTTCGATCACGAAGGAAGGAGGACTTGTTCATCTCTAATTAATCTCTCAAGTAATTACATCCGAATATTTCAGAACACATCCCTAGAAACTCTTATCTTACGATGATTCTTTTATTCTCCTTCTCACTGTCACTGGCTGTCCCTTCACCTCTTTTTTTACCTCCATCCCACTCCTTTGAGATCATATGCATTTATGCATAGATAGTAAATAATTATTTATACATGGTCCCGCTAATGACTTTATCGTTTAGTGAACGCTAATCTCGACATAGAAATTGTCTATTTTAACGGCACAATCATCAAGGTGTCCAAGAAGATAAGTGAGATATATAAGATTGCCCTTATAAATATGACATATATTCTTTATCTCCAATTATCTCGGCGACCATAAGTTTGACGAGGACATCGGACATGAGTATAAATTAATTAGCATGAGGCATTTCTTTAACTTCCATTTGACCATTAGTGTTTGTAGGAATAGTTATTTATATTTAATAGTTTAAACTTATGTCATGTTAAAGTTCTATATACATCTATGCTCAAGATATAGGGATGAAAATGAATCGGATAATATTCATTGGGATCTTTTTATCCGAATCTAATGCGAATATGGATAGAAATTTGAATATCCTATAAATATCCGTATCCATTTCATATCTGTTTGGTATCCATATCCATCAAAGAAAAATGGATATGATCCGTATATAAATACCTAATTCTATTTGTGATCTTATTTAATTGTATATAACACTCATATTTTTTTTAAAAAAATAAATAATTATATTAACGTGCTATTAATTTGATTACTATTCACTTAGTAATATATTTGTTTTATTATTTAATTTATATTCGTATTTTTAAAATTTATATCTATATTTATATTTATAAAATAAAAATAAATATAAATATAATAGTATTTTATCTAATTTCAGTCCTATTAAGATAAGTCCGCAGTCGTTTTCAAACAGACATCATGAGTGACCATATTTCTGGAGGCTTATCAAATTTTCTTGTTTTTGGCTCCGAAAGAGACCATGACTCAACGTCGCATCCTAGGACCCTTTTTGTGAACGATCAGCGCTATGTACAATCTCCATCCACCCTTCAATTATTGAACCCTCGATTGGTACCTGCCACTGCAGCAGACCAACTTTCCGGTGAAACCACGTCAGCTATGATGCTATCCAAATTTTCTTACTCCAAAACTAGGAATCCTTTTTCTGACCATGACTCGACGTCGCAGTTGTTCCGATATTGAGAGCTACAGATGGTATGTTTTGGATTATTGAAAAATCTTCTCTATTGATTATTTTAAGTATCAACACTTGCTTCTAATTAAACTAGAAAGAATATATTATAATCCCATTATTTTAAATAGTAAATTTTTTTGACTAAACTAGGTCTCGTGGTTTTTACCTTTCATATAAAAATTATGTTATTTCTTGTTTCTGGATTGCTTAATTATTTTACTTGTTAATTACTTAAGTAAATCGTAGAAATTATTGTTGCTTGGTGAGTGATATCCTATTTAATTACACAAAGAGGGAAAAAAGTTTATGTCATTATTATTTTTGATTGCATTTTTTTTTCCAACAAAGTAGTATCAGTGCAAGTTGTTAGTGGCTGAATTTTTCTTGTGTTGATTAAATGGAAGAGCATTTAGGTGATAGTATGGTTAAACTCACATCTTCCAATTATTCAATTTGGAAGCCTTGAATGGAAGATTTACTATTTTGCAAAGATTTGTATAATTCTATTAAAGGGGGTAGTGTCAAACCAAGTAACAAAACTCGACAAGAGTGGAAGAAAATGAATAAAAAGATGGTTAGTTTAATCAAACAGTAGATAGATGATAGTGTTTTTCATCATATTGCTATGGAGACTCATGCCCATAGTTTATGAAAGAAATTAGAGTCTCTATGAGTGGAGATTGCACAGAACAAGACATTTATGATCAGAAAGGGTGTGAATATGAAGTATAAGGAGGGAAGTTCAATGGCCGAGCATTTGACTAGATTTCATAATATGGTAAATCAGCTAAAAAATGACATTAGATGATGAATTACAAGCATTGTTGTTGCTCAGCTCCTTGTCTGATAGTTGGAAAACTCTGGTTATATCACTAATTAATTCAACTCCTAATGGTGTGGTAACATTGAAAATAGTAAAAAATAGTATGCTTAATGAGAAGACCAGAACAAGAGAACATGGTATGACTACACAGTCAGAGGCATTGGTTACATAATGACGAGGAAGGAGTAAAACTAGAATCTTACGAAATTCTAACAATCATGATAAGTCAAGGGGAAGGTCCAAATTCAGAAAATAGATCAAATATTTTTATTGTGGCAAGCTAGGGCGCATGAAAACAGAGTGCAGAAAATTAAAAAGAGAGCAATCAAAGAGAAGATGTAAAGAAAAGGAGGAAGAAAATGATACAACAATAGTTGCATCTAATGGTGATGTCGGTATTATTTGTGATGATGCTTATGTAAACCTTACATGTCAGGATTGTATTTGGATTGTTAACTTAGGTGCCTCTTTTCATGATACTTCTCGACGGGACTTCTTCACATCCTACACTAGTGGTAATTTTGGCAATGTTAGAATGAAAAATGATGAAGTAACTAAAATTGTGGGTATGAAAAATAGTTTTTTGGAATTCAGCATTAGGTATCAACTATTGCTGAAAAATGTGAGATATATTTAAGATATCCAACTCCACTTTATCTCTATTAGAGTACTTGATAATGAAGGTTACCATAACCACTTCAGTAAAGAAAAATGGAAGCTTATCAAAGGTTCTCTAGTGGTAGCAAGAGGAGAGAAATCAAGCACATTTTACATGATGTAAACAAAATTGTGCAAGGAGGAGGTGAATGTAGTTGAAGACTCCTCTATTGAATTATAGCATAAGTGACTTGGATACATGAGTGAGAAAAGACTTAATATTTTGGCCAAAAAGAAACTTCTTTCTATAAAAGGTACACCCCTAAAAACTTGTACTTATTATTTAGCTGACAAACAATATAGAGTTGCTTTTTATAAATCTCCTCCATATAGAAGATCACATGTTTTGAATTTAATTCACACCGATATTTGCACTATGGATGCTAAAACTCTTGGTGGTGCTTTGTATTTTGTTACTTTTATTTATGATCATTTCAAAAAAGTATGGACCTTATTTTAAAATTTAAAGACTAGGTGCTTGATGTATTTAAGCATTTTCATGCTAGTGTTGAAAGAGAAATAGGAAGACAGCTACAATGTATTCGAGCAGATAATGGTGTAATAAATACAGAGGTCCATTTGAAAAATATTGTCAAGATCGTAGCATCAGACTTGAGAAAATTGTTCCAAAAATACCTCAACATAATGGATTTGCTGAGAGAATGAACCATACTATTTGTAAAAGAATTCAGAGTCTGCTCTTTCATGCCAAATTGCCTAAATCATTTTGGTGTAAATCAATAAGAACTGTAGTGGATTTGATCAACCATTCTCTTTCAGTTCCTCTTTAAAGTGATGTACCAGAAAGGGTGTGGATTGGAAAACATGTGTCATATGATCACTTGAGAGTGTTTGGCTGCAGGGCATTTATTCACATTCCTAAAAATGAGAGATCTAAGCTTGATAGCAAGTCCAAACAGTGTATCTTTCTGAGTTATACAATTAAAGAGTTTGGTTATAGATTATAAGATCCAGATGATAAGAAAGTTATCAAAAGCAGAGATGTTGTGTTTCTAGAAAACTAGACTATTGAAGATTTTGAAAAGATTGAGAAGCCAAAGTTTGTCATGAGAAGTTATGTTGATCTAGATCCAGTGCCTCCAATCATAATGAATGATGACAATAGAAAAGATGTATAGAAAGATAATGGTAACACAGTTGATGAGACCATACCTGACAATGATGTGCCGGATGAGCATGTTGAGAAAGCATCTCCAGAACCACCAATTAAGCCTCAGTTGAGAAGATCTATCAGAGAGCACCAAACTTTTCAGAGATATTTTCATCATGAGTATGTAATGATCACTGATGGAGGAGAACCAGAATACTACCAAGAGGCTATAAATCATGAACAAAAGAGAGAGTGGTTAAAAGCTATGTAGGAGGAGATAAAATTTTTGCATGAGAATGACATATTTGAGTTGATGGAACTACCTAAAGGTAAGAGAACACTCAAGAATAAGTGGGTGTTCAAGTTGAAGTCTGAAGAGAAGAGCTCACAACCAAGGTACAAGGCATGATTGGTTGTGAAAGATTTTGGTCAGATAAAGGGTATATACTTTGAAGAAATTTTTTCACCTATGGTCAAGATGTTTTCAATCCGAGTTATTCTTAGCTTATCTGCAAGCATGAATTTGGAGATTCAACAACTTGATGTGAAAAATGTATTCCTTGATAATGACTTAAATGAAGAAATTTATATGGAGCAGATAGAAAGGTTCATAGTTAAAGTCGAAAAGCATCTCGTGTGCAAATTAAAGAAGAGTTTGTATGGGCTTAAGCAGGCATCTCGACAGTGATATAAAAAGTTTGATTCATTTATGATGGATAGTGGGTATAGTAAAATCGCTTCTGATCATTGTGTGTTTATGAAGAAATTTTTTGATGAAGATTTTATTATTCTCTTGCTTTATATGGATAACATGTTGATTGTTGGCCATGATGCTAAAAAGATTGAAAGCTAGAAAAGAGGGTTAAGCAAGTTCTTTGCCATGAAAGATTTGGAGCCGGCTAAACAAATCCTTGGCATAAGAATTACTCGTGACAGGAAGAATGGAAAATTTTGGTTATCTCAAGAGAGATATATCGAAAAAGTGTTAGAAAGATTCAACAGGAGCAACTCCAAACTAGTTTGCTTTCCACTTGTAGGTCACTTCAAGTTAAGTTCCAAGCAGTGTCCTACAAGTCAGAAAGCTAAAAAGGAAATAAAGAAGATTCTTTATGCATTCATAGTTGGCAGTTTGATGTATACCATGGTTTGTACAAGGCCGTCGGATATTGCTCATGCAATTCGTGTTGTAAGTCAATTTCTTTCTAACCCTGGTAAGGAACATTGGGCAGTTATCAAATAGATTCTTAGGTATCTCAAAGGCACTTCTAGAGTCTGCTTATATTTTGGTAATAGTAAACCTATGTTGGATGGGTACATAGATGTAGATATGGCTGATGATATAGATTCTAGAAAGTCCACATCAGGATACTTAATGACTTTTTCAGGGGGAGCAGTGTCATGGCAATCTAAGTTACAAAAATGTGTTACTTTGTCCACTACGGAGGCCGAGTATATTGCAATTACAAAAACTTGTAAAGAACTTTTGTGGATAAAAAATTTTCTACAAGAGTTGGGCCAAGAACAATAGAAATATATACTTTATTGTGACAGCCAAAGTATCATCCATTTCTCAAAGAATCCAACATTTTATTGAGTTCTAAGCATATTGATGTGAGATATCGTTGGATTCGGAACGATTTGGAGTTAAAGTTATTGTCTTAAAAAAATCCATACTAATGATAATGGGTCAGATATAATGATTAAAATCTTTCTCGTGAAAAAAATTATTGCTTGTAGAGATAAAGCGGGCTTGGTGGAACCCCTTATATGAGTCGGAAGGAGAGAATTGTTAGCATGGTCCTTCCTCACGTGGGACCCACATTATTTGATTTAAAATAAAATAAAAGATAAGAACAAAACTGCTGCTTGGGTGAGGGAATTGCAAAAGAACCGGGAGTCTTGGGGCTCTAGGGGGAACGGAAGAGAGAAAAAAAAGAAAATAGAGAAGAAGAAGAGATAGAAAAGGTGCCGCTTTGTCGAATGATCGGATAGTTGATTGTATCCAGATTTGGCTGAAATTTCAGTATATTGTTCTTGGCATTGAGAACTATAGATTGAATGGTTTGGATCATTGAAAAACCTTTTCTATTGATTATTTAAAGTATCAACACTTGCCTCTAGTTGAACTAGGTAGGATCTATTATTATTCTATCATTTTAAATAGTAGATATTTTTGGTTAGATTAGATTCCATAATTTTTTATTCACGTAGAAGAATTTTCTACCTTAAAATTTGTATTATCTTTTATTTATAGATTATTTAATTATTTTATTTGTTAATTATTTGAGTAGATCATAGGAATTGTTATTGTTGAGTGGCACTCTATTTAATTATACGAGAAAAAAGTTTGCAATACTATTAATTTTTTTTTCCGACACAATCTCCATCCACTCATCAATTATTAAGCCGTCGATTTGACACTGGCCGCTGCAGGCCAACTTTTAGGTGGAGACGACATCAGCTATGGTACCATCCTCATCTGTTTTCTTATCATTCACCACCTAACGATGGCTTACCAACCTAGCCAGGTGCTGTTCTTGTCGAGCTTTCCTCTCCAATTGGATGCAGAAAAATTAATTAAAAAATCACTCAACGGCCCTCCATCATTCACATGATGTCACAATTCATGACGTAAATACTACGGGAGCAGTGCATTTTAGTCGATAGGTTATCCCACATGGCTAGAGTTGATTGTTAGATGAGCCTCGCCCTAAACTATATTTATTTTAGTCGAACTTCAGATCTAGCCTATTTAAAAACTATAGTTTAGAATCTCACATTGCTCGTCTCCGGTGCAAGGAATGTCATTTTGTGGCCTCCGATAGTATGAGCCTTGCATGCACAGAATATTACTATTTCATAAATTACACTCATTCTCGCATGCTCCAAAAAGCAAAGCTTTGGGTCTGAGGAGTGCAGGTGATGACCACCCTGTGCTTCGTGACATCTGGGCTATGACGAGAGATGAAGTGACTTTTCAGGCCAAGCATATCTTCCGTAAAGTTAATGGGGCTGCAAATTGAACCACCGTTGGGATGAAGAACTGTGTCGAACACTCCAAAATACTCTATTTTCTAATTTTATTAAATATATTTATACTTAACTAAATATAAATTGCTCGTCTTAGCAACACACACAAATACAAAAAGCAAAGCTTTTGTTCTCCTTCTCATCGCCGAGATGAGAGAAAGGGTCTCTTTATAAAGTCGTAAAAAGGTAAAAAGGATACGACACAAAACAGTAATCAGCTTTTCTTCGATCCATAGTTGGAGAAAGTAAATAAATATTCAAAGCATGTGGAAAAATTATCTCCTTTTTTTGACTGTTTAATTATGTCATGTATGCAGACAACGTTCATCATATTTTATTTTTTGAATATTTAAATATTTTTATTTAATTTTTAATAGATTTTTTTATTGTATTATGAGGGGTTAATTCTTATCTGCTGTACTCTGTACTCATCCCACTCTTAAACGCATTCGCTGTCTGAGTGACAAAAGAGACGGTACCATCCGACTCATGGCATCTTTCAAAAGATATTTATGAGTGCAAATTTTGTTGAAAAAGTAGCTATTTTTATAATGCAAAGATAGCATTTTTTTTCCTATTATACCATCTTATTTTTTATTATAATAGTATTTAATATTTTGTAAAGAATAATTGTTTGAATTTTATATTTTCAAATAAATAACAGTCCTTGCATGTAACGGTATGCGGCCGCGAGGCGTGAGCACGATGGAGTTCAAGTCTAATTCCGACAAGGAGCAAAGTGGCCTCTCTTCTTCACCTCCCAAGCCAAGGTGGTAGAGCTAGCAATAATTAATATATATACACGTACTCATCACTCACGCTATAAAGAGTCGAAGCAAGTATACATACATTGTGGCTACAAGTACTACTATTACTAAAAGTATTTCTTTGGTTTATTTGTCATTTTTTGTGTGGTCGGATCTTGGAGGAGAGGACGAGGTGAACCCATCGGACGTCTGCAATATATATGGGAATGATTTGATTCACTTATTTTGCTTCACAGATACGCCTAAATTTTAGCCCTCTCAAGACTTCCTTATTTTGGAAATTAAGAGATATCTCTTTCCTTGTGTGACCAATAATAGTTTGGAGTTTAAACCTCCAGGTGACCGCTCGGACAGGAGTTAATTGCTCTCCATCATATTCCCTTGGGAGCGGAGATCACGTCTGTGGAAGAAAACAAAGCCATCGACTTCCACGCTGTTTCGAGATGCATCGCCCATGGTTGTGGGTCTCTGCGTTGACGCATGGTCAAGGACGGGCAGCTCCTGGAGGCAGGAGGCGGGAAGGGCCCGGGACGTGCTAGGTCGGGCCCACTGGAGCTTGGCGTGGGAGAAGATGGCCTAGAGAGCCCAGGGTGCGTGGACCAGCATAGTGAGGACGCGTGTGCAGATCCTGGTGTGGGTGGGCCAGCCCATGGGGACAGCCCGGGAGGAGGGCCTGTTGGTGGTTCACTCTGGGTCTGGGCTAAGTAACAGGGGAACTGTTATTCGATGTGGAGCCGCTGGGAAAGGGAGCCCTTCCCCAGTTGTTGTGGAGGTAGGGGAGAACTTGGGGCGGCGGAGCCTAGTCTGTCTCAGGGTCCGGAGTTTTTCCCCGCCATGCAAGGAGGGGGTCGAGCTGCTTGATGTGGACGGTGAGGCCGCCTTTGCTTATTCGTCCTTGGTGGCTATGGGAGGCGGTCAGGATAGCGGAGAAGGGAGGAGTTCAACAAAAGAGGGGATGGCGTTAGCTAGTGGGCAGGGGCTCAGTCCGGATAGTGGAGTACCGGTGGGAGGTGAGAGTGCGCAACCTCATGAGCGGCTCTTCCGACTCCTGCAATGGATTCTGCAGGACAAGATGCAGAAGGAAGTGGCGAATGGTGGGGACCCGTTCTGCAGTGGAGGAGCTGGATCCGAGGAGGTCCTGGATGCTACCCTGGTTGATTGATGAAGATCCTGTTATGGAACTGTCGGAGGGCAGGGAAACCCTCCTTCGCCCCGGCTTTTCGGAGGTTGGTGCAGATTCACAGTCTAGAGGTGTGCATGTTGTTCGAAAACCGTTTGTCAGGGAGGAGTTTGCAGCATGCCAGGCATACATTTTCGAGTTCGTGGGATTTTTATGCAGTGGAATCCCATGGGCTGTCAGGTAGGATTATTGCGATTTGGAGGCTGGAGGGCGGGACCTTGGACATCTTCAATGTTTGTGAGCAACACGTGGTAATGGTGATCTCACAGGACAATAAGAGGCCATGGGTACTAGCAGCTGCTTATGTTAGTACGGAGCTCAGAGAAAGGAGGATCTTGTGGGGAGAGGTTGCGAAGCTATCTCAGGTGGGACATCCCATGTTGGTAGTAGGTGATTTCAACTGTATCGATAGCCCCTAGGAGAAGATGGGGGGCAAGTCCTCCAACAAGAGGGAGGTCATGGAGTTCTAGGACTTCACTATGAGCAGCGGGCTGATTGATCTCGGCTTCGACGATCCGAGATTCACATGGTGCAACAACTGGCAGAGGCAGGCCAGAGTGTGGGAGAGGATTGACAGAGTCTTCGCCATGGTTAGGTGGATGCAGTGCTTTTCGGACCATCGTTCCTGGGAGGTGGTTTGGGAGGCTTGGCGGGTGCCCATCCGAAGCTGTGCTATGTATAGAGTATCTCGGAAGTTAGAGATCACCAAACGAAAACTATGGAGGTGAAACAAGGAGGAGGTGGGTAATCTTTTCAAGAGGGTTAAGGAGTCTGAAGCAGCTATCTCAAGATTACAGACCCTGGATGTGCAGAGGGGAGGCCTGTCGGCTGAAGAGATGGCGGAGCTGAGGTCCCACTTGTCCATCCATGACTCTTTTCTTCACCTGCAAAAGACATTCTGGAGGTAGAAGTCCCAAGTCCAGTGGATCAGAGAGGGAGATCGGAACACCATGTTCTTCCACCAGTCAACTATCATTAAAAGATAGGAGCAGAATCAGATGTATCAAGAGCACAGATAGTCAGATGACTGAGGACTCGGAGACTATCAGACAGGTGCTGGAGCAGTTCTTCTGATCCAGATGGACAGATCAGTCAATGAGTGATAGCTCGTCCTTCATGCCAGTATCAGCTTTTCAGATCTTGAAGGAGGAGAACTTTGCTTTGTTCAGGCCTATCTCTGTCGAGGAGATTCGAGAGGCCATTTGGTCTCTCGGAGAGGATAGGGCCTCAAGTCTGAATGGATTTCCACCCTTTTTCTTTAGGAGATATTGGTCCCTGATTAGGCAGGATGTGATTGAGGCGGTTCAGTAATTCTTTAGTTCAGCAGCACTATCAGCTGACTGGAAAAGGACCTTTGTCGTCTTGATCCTGAAGAGACAGAACGCCTTGGAGCTGAGCCACTACAGACCGATCAGTTTGTGTACCACATTGTACAAGACCATGACAAAAATCATTGTTGCTAGAGTGAGGGGTATCCTACCGAGACTCATTAGGCTTCCAATCACAGGGCGTAGGCTTCGTCATAGTGATTGTATCGATGTTGTACAGGGCATCAGGCATAGACTGGAGGGATAGAAAACAGAGGTTTTATCCATGATGGATAGAGTCACCTTCATCTGATCGGTGCTGAGCTCGATATTAGTTTACCTATTGGCGAACACTTCAGTGTTGCTGTTGCTACTGAGGTCTCTGGAGCAGATGTTCATGAGCTTTATCTGGAGTAAACGAGACAGTAAGGGTAGTGTCCACCTGGTGGCGTGGGAGGTGGTTTACTAGTCGTCCAGACAGGGGGGTCTTGGGATCCACTTGCTGGTGGAGAGGTAGGATGTCCTTGTTGCGAGATGTACGGTCAGATTTATTCTGAAGTCGGACAGCCTATGATGCGCCTGATAGTTTGCGTGCAGAGGGCTAAGCATGAATTTCAAAAATTTTATGCGGAAAGAACGGGTTAAACATTTTAACCC
>JAOXJJ010001462.1:0-11218 GCA_025769935.1 Phoenix roebelenii
CCAAACTTTCTTAGTTCTGGTCTTGCAAACTAGCAAATGAGCAACATGATACTTTTCTCTTCAGGAGTAGTGTCCAAATTTTTCTTGCCAATCTGAGGTTCCTGTTTGACAATCAAAAAACTATTAACTATTCATTTTAGGGCTTACTCAATACATCTCTTCACGGATCAAATTTGGTCTGCCATATTATCTCTACAAAGATTGGAAATAATTTACTGACATTTAGTTTTAATCAAAGCAACTCAAATACTACAGTCGTATTATGATATGCTATGTTAATAATGCAGCAGGTTGTCAATTGATCAAGAGCACAACATGCTACAGAGGACAGATTGCTTATACATATGATCTACACTGATGGTGGGGGAAATTGTGGTCGACCACTTCTGCGTATAAGAATAAGAAATTAGGACACTGACAAAAATGTTATTCCCATCCCTTGATTTTGATAGTCTGATTGGTTTTAGTCTGTGGTTTGTATATAAGCTGCATTGATTATAAAGCATGGCAAAATTGTGTCTAGAACATGGATAACCGTACGCCGACAGAAACATGAACCATTCATATATGAAAGACTAATCATTGATAGAAAATAATTATGAACTATGCAAAATGCCAGTCTTTTACCTTTTTTCAGAGAAAGGAAGGGAGACCTACCTGCACTTATATTACCTGAGTCCGTGATATTCTTAAAGGACATTGTGATCTCCCTACGAGAATATTTTTGGTTTGAGCTGCCATGTAAACTTGGGAATACATGCGGTTTGCTGATAGTGAAATTGAGAGAAAGGATGGATTTGATACCTTAGGTGGTGAGCTGCGTTGCAAGTTTGTTTCTCTTTAGCCGTTACTCGAAAGCAATGGCCACAAATCATTCTCCTACACTTATTCTCCTATCTTCACCTACACAACATGCTTCTAGTTTAAAAGCAGGGAAAAATCTTATGCACTAGCATATTGACCTCATATAGGATTAGGAGTGGGCATTCGAGTTCAAGAAGCATCTAGGCTAAATTTATCTGATAGATCATGCAATTAAACTTCTATGAACTGTTGCCTTTCAATGATGCATCAACATTATGTCTTTATCAGATCTAATGGGATCTATATTACACCAAGCTCTTCCTTTTTTTTTTTGTGAAAGGTTTAAATGCATGTGAGCTATCAAAGGATTGAAGAAATTGGTCAATCAAATTAGGGCACGCTTTCGTGTTTCGATCCTAAAGCATAATTTTGCCTTTATGCCTGAGACCCAGAAGCCTGAATAATTATGGGTCTGACCTATGTTGGAAAGTTTTGCACAAAAATCACCTTAGAGTTGGGTCGGCTTGAATTTGATCATTAGGTAAAGTTTGAGCCTAAGTGTCAATTCATTTATGCTTAAGCTTGAAGGAAAAAGCTTATATTTTCTAGGTTTTTTGTTTATTTTTGTTAGAGAATTGGCTGAAGTCAGTTTATTGAGTTTTGTTTAATCTAAGTATGGAGTCTTCTCTTATTTTGATGTATAAATAAGTCAAAAGCCATGCAATGCATTGATACATGTTATGGAAAAAACAACAATATTAGTAAATTAATTAATTTATAGTAATCAAATTTCATGAAGAATTGTTTCGTACAAATACACGAGTTCAAATTTATATAGTCCAAGCATGCATTTTGATAAAAAAATATAGTATATTAAATTTAAAATCATTTCATTATATGAAAAGAAATCTCACGAGTTGCATCATGATGAATGAAAAGCTATAAAATTTTCCTAAAAAAATAAAATGAAGGTATTAAATTTCGATCAATTAAAACCATGAAATTAATGAATTAAAATTATCCATCGAGTCCAAAAACACTGGACACAAAATTCTTGTAGGGAAAAGAATTTGTTAATATACCAAACTGGATTTATATTTCTAATGGAAGATAATAATCAACCAGTTCTCTATCGTCTAATTTAAATTTTAGTGTAGTTGTAAAAGCACGAAATGACTTTCTAATTAATGCTTTTATTAAAATTTTGAATTTTTTTTAGTAACTTACATAATTAAGAGAGATGTCTAGAGAGAGTTATCTAGAGAAATCCTTTTTACCGTAAAGCTATTTTAGCAGGATAGTTGAGTATAACTCGAGTTATCTGAAGAGTTGTCTAGAAAGATCTTTTTTTATTGGATGATGTGAGAGAGCTATTTGAGTGCACTAGTAAAAGTGTAGCATGGTTCATGGATGATCTTCTAGGACCTTTACTAAATTCTAGGAATTTTTGCAAACCTCTCTATAATATATACGATTAGGACTTTCAATATTCTTATTAACCATAGGAGTTTATGGTTATAAGGAATCGTCCAGCATTGCAAACAAAATCAATGAATGATCAATAGACTTGCAATCTTTAGGAATTTATAAGTTATTTTCCATGTTCTGCATTATCTCTCTAGTTATAATGCTAATATTTGAAGGTTGAACTTGCCCTCCTCGACCGACTCCACTTTATTTTTTTCCCTCTTTTATTTTAAAACACCCAAGTAGAGTTCTATCACATGTATTCTTTTCTGGTTCTGAAAATTGTGGCTTTTTTACACTAATCGTCTTTTTCTTAATCTTATTCTTGGTTTATATATATAAGGTTATCAGCGTTGCATCTGTGGAATGTTAAGTATGATATATATTGTTGAGTATTGCACTATCAACTTAAGCTTTTGGGATCATCTAACTAATTATTATGGTATCAAAGCTCGTACTTAATAGCATCGTTGACTCTTTCTCCATCAGTTTAAACTTTTGGGATTATTTGATTGGTTAACATAATACTAGTCTGGCAATAACTGAAGGCTTCTAAATTACTTCCTGAGTGAAGACATGCTTCTAATTATTTGCAGCAAGAGAGAAGAAGCCTTGGACTAAATGAATTTTTTTTACTATCAAAAAGCTGCATGTTGAGTCTTGGGGCATAGTCATCTCATCATTTTTTGAACAAAAGGATGTGGTTTCATTAGAGATAAAAGTGAACACAAAAGAGACTTGATAAAAACGAAGAGGGAGGGAAGGAAAATAAAATAGATACAGGAGAGTTCAAATAGCTCAAAAATTCCAAGCACACAAAAAGTCCCAACCGACCAGACAACTAAATTCTACTTGACTTAGCCCTACCCAACTAAACATTTAAAACCCCAATTTAAAGTGTAGTCGGGGCATGGTCCTCCATGATAAACTATAGACGACTGGAAACTTTTGTCCCCCATGAATCCGAAAACCACAGCATGTAGACCACGAAATCATGAACTAGCAATTGTGGTGCTCCATGAATCTAGAAATCGAGATAGTTCTTCATCATCCAAGATTTCTCGCCACCATTGTCATGTTCCCCCCTTCTACATGCGCCTTTCATAACCAAAGCTCGATCAGTCATTGACGACTCATGCCTCCATGAACCAATCGAGCTGGAAGGAGAAATTTTTTCGATCAACCTGCTCAACTTGAACCTTTCGGTAAGAATAATAGAGAATAAAAAGAATTGTAAAATTTCATTACAATGCCCCTATTTATACTAATGAAATTTGGGTTAGAATATTCTTCCAAGTGGAAGAGGTTACATCTTTGTTAAAGTTGATTAGTAAAGATAATCATGTAGAGCTAAAATTCTCCTATAGCTACTAGTTCTTGACTCTCTGCATTAATTTTATCAAACATGGCATCACCCAACTCTTCTAAGATTGAGAAAAGCACTTGGTCAAGATTTTTTCTAACAAGGAAACTTGACTTTGACGAACCTGTTTGGAGGATCAAACATATGGCAGTATCCCCCCAAACATTGTGCGAGTCTGACTCTTTAGGATGGATGCATCTGGAAAAGTTACCTAATTTTAATAAAAAATAGCACATAAATCAAATATTGTATGCGGAAGCTATAGCTTAAGGAAGTTTAGGTACACAATTTGGGGTAGATTTTGCCCTGGGACACCACTGATCTAAACATACTTGAATTGGTCAAAGTGGTACCGATGATCTCCTGGACTAATGGCCAGCCATGATCGGACTGCGAGCGTCCCGTACCTCCATTGCTAGTGATCTCCTTGTCACCTCATCATAATCAGCATGATAATTGTTTATTAGACCCTAAGTACGTAAACTCATAAGCTTTCATATTTTGTAAGACTGGATCGTCCATTGTAAATACTATCTTATTACGGTTTCGGAAATTTTACAATATTATGAATCTAAGCTGCTAATTCTGCATTGTCCTTTTATTATTTTGTTACACCATAGCATATTGTGCTATTTGGAAGCTAGTCCAGAGGTGGAGATAGCTTTACCCATCCATTCCAAACCGCATCAACCGCTAAGCATAGATGTGCAGCTGTCTATGGATGCCCGACTAAATCTGTTGAAATATTTGGAGAAGAAGAAGAAAACAAAAGAGAAAAAGAGAGAGAAAACAAATTTTATTTCTTTGTTCATTCATATTCGATACATCTCAGGGGTTATATATACTCATGTATAGATTCCTTACATGAAAAATAATATAGACTGATATAGAATCCCACTAACAATGAAAACATATTGTCATGTGATCCCTAAAATCATTCTAACAAAATTATACTAATAAAGAAAACTAATATAGGTTGACACAAAATTAAGCTGATAAAAAAAAAATATTATGAATGATGCAGGTTATTGCATGATTTTCTTAAAAAGCATATTGTAACAAATAAACAAGAAGTGGAAGGACCCTCTTGTGATCCTACATTTAGAGTCACAAAGTTTTGAAAGAAAAGCAATAACAAGTACATTCATTCTCTTAACCTATACATGCAACGAAATCCATGATTCCGCACACATGCATATGCTTTCTTTCATCCGAGACTGTCTCTCCCTTGCATTGCACTGCGAGATCGATGTTAAATTAAGTTATTCAAACTCTGAAGCTTGCAAGATCCGCTTGGGAGTTGGGTCTCATTGGTCATTAATTTGCTTGTGGTCGGTGCAAGAGCACTTGAATGAGGACTGCTCTGAGGCTCTTCTTTGGAACTCCCCTCACCGACCCAAGTACAGAAAGAAAGCTAG
Source organism: Phoenix roebelenii (assembly GCA_025769935.1). Classification (NCBI taxonomy): domain Eukaryota; kingdom Viridiplantae; phylum Streptophyta; class Magnoliopsida; order Arecales; family Arecaceae; genus Phoenix; species Phoenix roebelenii. The sequence continues at coordinate 5,053 of JAOXJJ010001462.1, forward strand.
CAAACGGAGAAATCATAAGATAAGATGGGATTAATCAGAGGCAGGGATGCTCGGAATCGTGGCCCAACGAGGGGCACGTGGGATGCACGTGAGATGAATGATTGGTTTCGAAGTTTGAGAGGATTGGAGCATCATGGGTGGGCCCTCCTTATGACGCTTTTGGCTTATGGATCTCGAGGTAGCTTGACATGAGAGCATGTGGCTATTAAATTTAAAAAGTGCTGCAAGCTGCTCGCAGAATCTTTCACATTGGCAATGGGCAATGCAACAAGCCCCACAAAAATAAAAAACCCTCCAATTATCATCTTTAATTTTGGCCTAGTTCTTGGTTTCTGAAAGAAATTGTTGTATATTCTATATTGCAAATATACATCCCACCTTAAGGTAGAAGAAGAAGAGGAGGAGGAGGAGGAAGGATGCACCTACTAAAATTTGGAGTGCATTTATAGGACATGCGATCAAAACTATCAGTAATGTTATTCACACGATCGCAATCATTCATTTTCACATTATATATGCTTATCACTTATTTATAAGGCATCAAGGAACTTAGAATCATATGCATTTTATGTGCATTAATTTTTACAATCCATACAGTATAGCAAAAAGTCTTTAATAATAAGCATGCTTAAGCAATATGGATCATCTGAGTTTTTCGTTTTGGCTAAAATATAAAGCAATATAATATGTCTTATTTAAGAAATTACAACTATAGTTTTCAAGATAATGAGTTGCAAGATTAACCTCTCTAGAAACTTGCGGCATTCTCTCTATACTTGATGATTCTATAAAGATGTTTTTTTTGGGTAAAGTAGATGAATTAAATTATTCGAATATAGATATATCCGTGAGAATCAAAAAAATAAAATAACTGAAAATGGAATGGGAAGATTTGTCGAAGAATTATAAAAATGTATTTTTCAATGAGATGTTATCCACCTTTCCATTTTTGTGCTCGATAAAGTCATCCATATTCTATTATCTCATACAGATTGGGGATGCCAATAAAAATCTCTAGCAGTTGCAAAGGCAGCAAAAGAATTGGACAACCAAGATCATATTACAATAAAAATAATTTTTATTGTTGATATTATATTATAAGATCTTAAATGCCAGCCTTTTCATCCTTCTAAACTGCAACGGCGGTTGGTGTGACTTCTCCATATTCTTCCAAAATGCAAATGCAAAATATCTTTGATATAAGGAAAGTGTAAAGATTATACTATAAATATATTATTGGATATCTTGGTACAATGGAAAATCAAGGAAATAGACTGGATGTTGCTACCGACGGTACCAAAGTTTTTAAGTTCCAATCTTAGAGTGTCCATTCTTCCATTCGAAAAAGGAAAAGGTTCAAATGTTAGTAGATATCTTATTAATTTTTGACTTGAATGAGTAGCAAGTCATTTCTTTAAAATGATTGCTGGTGTTTTTATATTGTTGCAAAAAAGAAAATATCTACACTGATGACAAGTAACAAGCACAGATCTCTCAATCTCATACTACAAAGCAAAACTTTGAACAACAAAGTTACTATAAGAACAAGATACACAATTTGCCATTAGCATTTGGCTTGATGTCCATATATTCAAGGATTTTGCAAATATTCCTAACATAAGTTTCTTATAATGTGTGAAAGAGAAAGAAGAGAGAGAGCATGCTCTACTAACAATGATGCAAAACTAAGATTAGAGCCACCTTACATGTAGCCTATCATAAAAATGTTTACTTTCTACCCCCTGATACCGTGGTATATCAAGGCATAGAAAGTAAATATATTATGATAGGCTACATGTAATCTTTTATTATATAAACAAAGAAAGATATTTGATAGAAGAAGATGCTAGAGTTTGTTAGGTGCAAAATGCAACTTGCTCTTGGTTGGTGTCGTGTTTTAAGTATCTTATAACTTGTTCACTCAAGTCCATAATAATTGAATAATGTCTTCAAAGTACCAGTGGAGCTGCTCCTGTCACATGCGTGGTTCGGAGAGGCGAGCGAGCAGTTTGACCGGTTAACGCAGAAAGGGGAGCCTTCTCACGTAGCCGAATTCGAGGTTCATTCCCTTGCGGTGAGATTACCTCCCTTCAAATTTTCACAACTCAGATAAATGCCATATTATCTTAATTTTTCAATGGCTGTATTTGGCACGGGGGATAATTTTTGGATGGTTATCCTCTCCACCGTAGATTGGCTAGTCTATTTTGTGATTTTTTTTTTAATGTTTGGTTTGAGGGATGAAATGGAGGAGTAATCCAGTTCATCATCGGTTTTTATGCTTGATTGTTTGGATCTTATTACAAACAAAATTTTTCTGTATTAGAAAAGGAAGTAGGAACAAGTTGCAGTTTAGAGGGATAGATTATCCTATTCTATGGAATAATTCTATTTCATCATTTTGGCATGGTAGAATTATCCAAATAAGTCTATTTTTGGAATTTATCTGAATAAGTGCTATTCCATCGCTCTTTTTGAGAGTTTAGCAGGATAATTCATACTTGGGAGGATAATTTTCTACTTATTCTCTTTATCTAATGCAGCCTAATAGATTAGTAACTTACAAGAATGATATCCACATGCGATGTGTGGGGAGATATTAAAAATATAAATATAAATCATACAATAGAAGAATAAATAATTTCTCAAAAAAATATAATGAAAGCTAAATTATAAGTGGAATTTTTGCATTTGCTAAAATGATTAAGAAATTTTTGCTCGACTGATGTATATTTTTTTGAGGATTTTTTCGCATGTCAATAGGGCTTATTAAGAATAATTAAGAAGGGTTTCTATTTTTCCTAAAATAACAAATAAGATTTTTTGCATTTTTTAAAATAATTAAAAACTTTCTAGGTGGAAGAACGTATTTTTTAAAATAATTAAGAAGCAAGCTTCCTAAAATAATAATTTTCTCTGAGAGATTTCTAAACAGACGGCTTCAAATAATTTTTTCCTCATAACTTCTTTTCTAAAATAATTAAAAAGAGTCCAATGCCTAATAATATTTTTAGGCGGCTCTAGGTAGATGTATTCAAATATTTCCTAGAATTTATACGTTCCTAAAATAATTTGTGCATTTCCTAAATAGGGATTCATAAAAATTAAATAAGAAGAGTTTCTGCATTCCCTAAAATAATTAATAAGAGATTTTGTATTTCCTAAAAAAATAAAAAAATCTACATTAAGAAAAATATTTTCTAAAACAACTAAGAAGAAGGCTTTCTAATTTTTTTTTCTTTAAGAAATTTGTAAATGAATGGCTTCAAATTTTTTTTCCATAATTTTCTTCTAAAATAAATAAGAAGATTTCAGTGCATAGTGACACTTCCAACGACTTTCGATGCATGAGAACACTGCATAGGGATTCTAAATAGATGGCTTCAAATATTTCTTTAAATTTTTGCATTTTTCTAAAATAATTTATGCATGGGGATAGATAATTTTTTCTAAAATAATTTCTACGTAGGATGCCTTTCTAATATTATTACATTTTTCTAAAATAGTTTTGGATATTTCTAAACATATTTCTAACATATTTAGATAACTTTAACATATATAGATATGTTTAACATGCTTAAATAATTTTAGCATGCCTATTTAACTTTTTATTAATTTTTTAGATATTTTGAATAATTTTTATATATTTTTTTCTTCTTATTGTTTTGAATTTTGGAGAGGGGTTGAGTTTTCTCTCTCCTTTCTATTTAATAAGCATATAGAAATTAGTAGAAGTGATTCCTTTTGGCCAAAAATATTTTAAAATTTGAATGCACAAACTAAACTCGTATTAAAATTCTTTGCTTTATTACGTGATGTGTGCAAATATTGATGGTCTTGATTTTTTCATGGGGCCACTAGAGACTTTTATATGAAATAGAATAATGAGAGTTTATGACTGAAATATGGTAAGAAAGACTTATTTGAGACCTGTTTTGTGTGACAAACCAAGTTTTGCAAGACTTTCTCGTCCGGTATGATAAACCCTAAACATGGATGAAATTGGAAACAAACTTCTTATATTTGATATGTGGCATAAACTTCATAATTTTCTTTTCTAGATTATATTTTTACTGACCTTATATATCAAAGTTTTCCAAATAACTTAGCAGCAGGAACTTTTTTATGGCTTGTGTTCCCGAAAATTTATCATTGGTAGAACCGGCTATCATATCGTCAGATTAACAACAAAACTCAAGAAAAACCATGAAAGTTCTTATTTTCGTTACCGGTGACGAGAACCCCAGTCCCTCCTCCATTATAAGTTGACAAAGTAACGTGGCCAGAAGGGTTGTAAACTGACACAAGACCACTCAGAAACTAAGCAATTCTCCTCCACATCTCTTAAAAAAATTTAACCCGCAGCATGAAGCCACCCCACGAGTGCACGGTTTACGTATCCCAAGGTCTCTCTCTCTTTCTCTCCCTCCGATCTCCCAGCCTCCCAAGTCCATCCAAGAGACTACTTAAATGCGACGCTCGCCCATTTTTTCTCCCATCGACCTCGTCTTCCTCCTCATCCGCACCTCTACTGGTGCTTGTGTTACTCCATTGTGTTTTTTCCATCTTTCTTCATATATCCTTATCCTCTATCTCTTCTTCCATCCCTGTAGTCTCACTCTCTCATCTCTGAGACTTGGAAACAGCCCACGGTAAATTAAAAACACACTCTCCAAAGCGAATAAGATGTCTAGTAGGAGATCCCGTTCAAGGCGGCCGAGTTCTTCAAGGATCACAGATGACCAGATTATCGATCTTGTCTCCAAGTTGCAAGCTTTACTCCCTGAGGCCCGCCGTCGGAGCACTGATAGGGTAAGTTGGAGTCATCTATTCTCATAGTTGTAATTGTGTGGTTATTGATCTGCAAAACTATCTCATGAATCTTAGTTCTTGTAATACAGAGGGTTTAGCCGGTCATTAAGGTTTCTTGTTGGTGTACGTAGGGGTCGGCAGCCAAGGTCCTGCAAGACACATGCAACTATATTAGGAGCTTGCATCAAGAAATGGATGGCTTAAGCGAAAGGCTTGCTGAATTACTTGCCACAAACGACACAACCAGTGATCAAGCTGCAATCATTAGAAGCCTTCTTATGTAATAAAACTATTTAGTCCTTAAAATATCTTCACTCCTAGTTGGTCACCCATCTTTTTTACCCATTTTTTTTATGATAATTAGGTTGTAGCTAGCTAGATCCAATGAGGGAATGTTTGGTTCAAATTCTGGTAATACTGTTGGAAGTCCTCTGTTGGCAGATTGATGGCTTGATATGGTCATCCATGCACTTATGGTTGATCTCTTGTTTTTATCTTCCAGCTAAATTTAATTTTGAAATAAAAAAGACTGTTGGCCCTAGTTCTCTATCTAAATCTCTAAATTATTTGTTATTTGGATAACAGCTGCGAGCTCAGCTGATGGATTCCTTCTCTCTCAATGAAAAGTCGTAGGTACAAACTTGAGTGGTGGCTAATAACTACAGTATTCAAAAGATGTATTTGTAATTTGTGCGAAATGATTTACTGGCTCTGTTATTCTGAGTGGTCTAATAACTGCAGGTGGAGTGATCAGATGATGTTCTATCAAAGACATTAGTGGGATGAATTTTCTCTTATTTTCCATTTATTATTTCTTTCTCCAAAAATTATCGAAGTATGAGGGGTGGAACATGAGGACTTCCTTGGATGTCACCTCTTCCAATTTTTTCGCCCAAGCACATCTATATGAGATTTTTATAATCCCACACCACCTCTCACTCCGGCATATCCGGCAGTCATCTCAAACAGGTCCTAAATTGCAAGCTTTTATAAGATTTCTTTGCTCTAGTGCTTGTTATTATGTTACACCTGTTGGGGGAAAAGTTGTAATCGAGCGTCCCTCCGAGCAGGGAGCCACCGAGCGTCCCTCCGAGCAGGGAGCCACCGAGTGCCCTCCATGTCGCATTCTCTCACCGTACGCCCCGCCATTCTCGACGACCATCATGTACGACCATGGCGGATACTTCGCCTACGTAACAATTAAAGCGTATGGCTCTCCCAAACGCCAAGTCCACTCGACGATTAATGCATATGGCCTCCGTGGACACACAACTTATTCAACAATTAAAAGTGTATGGCTCCTGTTATCTACGGATATCCAGTTTTATACGGCAAACCTGCTCAGCCATAAATG
>JAOXJJ010001463.1:0-11208 GCA_025769935.1 Phoenix roebelenii
CTCGGACGATGCCCCAACCGCCGCCGCCGCCCACCGCCCCCCCATCCACCATATCTATGAAGAGGACACTGTCTTATATCATTGACGTCTTCAGGGCTCCTGAGAGGGGAGAGGACCACTCCATTCTGCAAGCCTTAGTGAGTATAGACATGGTAGTACTCTTCATTGCGATGATTTGTGGAGTTGGTGGCACTCTAACTGCGATCGATAACATGGGTCAGATTGGGGAGTCATTAGGCTACTCATCTCAGACCATCAGCACCTTTGTCTCCCTCATCAGCATATGGAACTTTGGGGGGAGGGTGGCCGCCGGGTTCATTTCCGATATCCTTCTCGAAAAGTATAAGTTACCCCGCCCTTTGGTGCTTGCCATAGTCCTGCTCCTCTCCTGTGCCGGCCACCTCCTCATCGCCTTCGGTGTCCCCGGCTCCCTGTACATTGCTTCGGTGATCATCGGCCTGTGCTTCGGAGCAGAGGTACCATTGTTCTTTGCTATCTTATCAGAGGTGTTCGGTCTCAAGTGCTACTCTACTCTGTACAATATTTTACCAATGGCTAGCCCAATCGGGTCATATGTACTAAATGTGATGGTCGCCGGGTACTTCTACGATGGAGAGGCGGCCAAGCAGGAGTCATTAACATGCATGGGGGTGCGCTGCTATAACTCCTCCTTCCTCATTATCACAGCGGCGACGGTATTTGGGGCTCTTGTCTTGCTGGTTTTGGTGCGGAGAACCTGGGACTTATACAAAAGGGATATATATGCGAGGTTCCGAGAGGGGTCGCAAGGTAGCAACCAGGGGGGGGGAGAGGGAGGAGTGGACACGTAATGACTTCAGGAGAGGGTAATGGGAATTGGGAACACAAGTTGATGTGGTTGCTACATAACTCGCATGTAATCTCACCGTGACCCATCGTTTTAAGAGATTCTACGTTATATAAGTTGAAAATTAACTATATGACCTTGGACTGAATTGTATGTCTCGGTTGGCTTGCAGGGGTTCAAGCATTTTGATATCCAAATCTTACAAGTCACAGTTTACATTGAAGCTCTCTCATTTCTCCTCTTATTACCCTTCCATGCACTAGATGGTGCAAACTTCGGGGAAGCTGGGAGAAAGGGTTGGAGAGAGTCGATGAGGCTAAGAAAGCTAGATGTGGCCATGCTCGCCAGCGAGGAAGCATGGAGATTGGAGAGGAGGGGAAGGAAGACAGAGAGATTACCCCTTTTTTAACCCTTTTCCGTTTACTCTGTATGGAGACAGATTTCCATTTCTTGGCCCTGTTTGCCCTCGTAGTCCATCAAATCCGCACCCAAAAAAGAAATGCTGCAAAACAACAATATGAACGGAGAAGATACAAAGCAACTACTATTTTTCCCCCTGTTTTCAAAGATTATATTTAGGAGTACCAGTTTCGGGACGGCCGCTTGTGGTTTCCACTTATTCTAACATCACAGCGTGTTTGACGATAGACTCGAGGGAGAAACAGTTATGCCGATCCATCTAATGGTGAACTCAGTGGTTCCTTCTACCATTATTGATCACCTCGAGAAAACCATGAGGAACTTTTCATGGGGAGGAAATGTCTCATCTCGAAGTCCTCACTTTTTTGGTGGCTGGGCAACCAGTAAATGTTCCTTATGGGTGTTCAGCATTGCCAACAACATTATACCTCAGATTCCGTCATCACTTTAGCCATGGAAGGCGAAGGTTGTTGATCAGTCAAAACCCACAGAAGCAGTGGGATGTCAAGCTTGTTTTTGAACTGTTTGATGTTGACATTGTTGATCGAAGAGTTATAGAGATCAGTTTTCATGATGGATCAGTATCGGAATGAGGTTTTATGGGCAGTTCGATTTGGCTTATTCGTGATCGCCATGGCAGCGCCTTAGCAGCAGGAGGGAGGTGGTTGGCGTCGACCTCGGTTCCATGGCTGAACTTCGAGCAATATGGAATTGTAAGGTCTTCCTTGGTGACCCTTTACGTGTTTCTCTGAAGTCTGGCTCGAGAGATTCCTAGAATGCCATCTCATGGACATGGAGACTCCTCTCACTCTCATTTAATTCCTCCTCATATCCGTTAGGGAGCTTTTCCTTCTTGGGTTGTTTCTTTTCTCCCTAATTTTCTTTCGAGCGGTGAGGGGAGAAGAGAAGAAGGGTTATCTTGCTTTTAGTCTCCTCTTCACCGATCTCTCTTCGTCTTTGGCTCTGAATCTATTGTGTACGAGCATACAGAAAAGTCCCTGCTAAGTTTAAGAAATTTTGTAGTATTGTGCACGTCTACAAATTCGACGGTTCATTGTTTCTTGGAGAGGGATCGTCAAAATCTGGTACATGTAAGGAAGCGAATCTCTTTTAAAGACAGTGACTACACACCTCAGACTGATCTTCAAGTATGTTGATTCTCTGAGCGACCGAAAGAAGGAATACAATGCCTACCCGAAAGCTCGTCGGAAAAGATGGGAGGACAGAGAAGAAGAATATTCACCGGAAGAAGAAGGCAACGGCCGGCGCGAAAGCTGATAGAAAGCTCCGAGGAACGTCCGAAAGGAAGCTCCCAACACCCCGGCAATGGCGGCTAAAGAAAATCAGAAGCGGGAGAGGGTCAAGTAATGATCCTAAGACCCCCTTTTTCAAGCTTTATATAGGCCACTACAGCGGCTCCAATCAGACGACCTAAATGATCAGACGACTCGGGATTCGACACATGGCGAGCCATAAAACGGCCTCAACAAATCTCCCCGGATCGCCCCACTAAATGCTGATCATTATGGAGGGCGCTTCGGAGCTCGAAATATTGATGATTGACTTCTTGCATTCCGCAAGACGAGACGCTTCGGAGAAGGAAGCATTAACGGCCGGCTTCTCACATTCTACCAGACGGAGTGCTTCGGGGGACGGGGAATTAATAATCAAAACCTTCCTCGTCCTACTCCAGCAACCCTGCAGAAAAAAAATGCCCATGTGGAACACTGAAAAATTTCCACGACGGATTTTACTCAAGAAAATCTGGTAACTCGGACCTCCCAAGTCCGACGTCAACCTCTTGGCCAAGAAATATGCCAAGCCTATGTGATTGAAGTACTGAACGATCAGGAGTCTGCCTACTTCCATCGTCCAAGCAGCTAGGCACCTCGACCTCGGAAGCGGGGTGCAAATGATAGGAGAAAAAATAGATCGTTCAGCCCACAACTAAAAGGCCGCCCAGTTTCGGCCTAGTAAACATCAACGACAATCAGTTGAATTTTCACTTCGACCCAGGGTCAGCTCATCCTCGGGACTCCGTCGAAAGCTCCACCAACTTCAGATATTTGCCGACTCCCCCGACCAAGCTCAGGGCGCTTACCTCGATAGTATGCTCCGACTTTTGAGCTCGGGGTGTTCCACCGAGCACGCCTCGGGATCCGAAAAGCCGAGCTACTTCCAGCACCTTCCAAGCCGACCCCGTCAAACGTGTGATGCAACTACTTAATGAGCTCGGTCCCGCCATCGACCGCACCCATGTGCGGGCCTACGCCCACCTACGTGGTCGTACTTCGCCACACTACCGTATCATGTCTCCATAACCAACCTATAGCAGTCAGACGACACCTTGACTACTCCGGCCATACCCTGTCGTAACTGTCAACACCCTACCGTTCTTAAGAACGGGCAATACTGCACGTCACCAGGCAGCCTAAGCTGCGTTCCATCCAGCTCAGAGCCACGCCCCCTCATGATGATGGCTGACAGTACCTCTGCCATCTGGTTCACTCCACCGAGGCTATAAATAGCTCGGTCAGGTAACTTTTAAGAAATTTTTTAGCTGGACCAACTTTACCTCACTCTAACTTGATCATCGGAGGGCCCTCACCAGAAATACCAGTGAAGCTTTGTGCAGGTCCGCGGCCGTCGCGCAGGAGGTGGCTTCCGTCTTCTACTTCCAACCACCGACGGCTTCCTCGGCTCCACCGGCACGATAACCCTTGGTCCAAATTGAACCACAACATTTCTGGCGCTAGAGGAAGGGCCTAAGTCGTGACCACAAAGATAATGAGCCAAGGGGGCCCAAACGCGTCGAGCAGCCGGGAATCAGCGCCCAACTGTTCTCTCCAAAGTCATAAATAGGTTTGGATTTGGCCTAAATAGGTTCGAATCATAAACAGGTTGACATGTTTAACTTGTTTATTAATTGGGCTGGATACAGGTTTAAGATGTCTAACCCGTTTAACCTGTATAACCTATTTAATAACATGTTTAATATATGGGTCAGGCTGGATAAGGGCCACAGCTCACAGCCCACAAGGACCCGTCACCCATTTAAAATATTCTCTCCAAGTTCACCTGGGCACCGGTGCCCTTATTTTTTTTTTGGTTCGACCTCTCCCTTTAGTCCACCTCCTCCCCCACCCTCGAGCTCGCCGCCTTCGATCCCTCCGACGGCGCCGACGACCCCTCCTGCCTCCCCGACCCCCTCTTTTGCCCCCACAAGCCGTCCCCCTCCCTCCCCTCCCGTCGATTCATCGCCGAGCCGGTCGCTGCCCGGTCGCCGCCCGATCCAGCTCCTTCATCGGCACCCACAAGTACGTCGCCCACGAGGTCACCGCTGGCCGCTCCCACAGTCCCATGGCAGCGCCGCGTCCTCCTCTACGTGCTTCTCTACGGCCGGACCCCCTTCGCCGGGCCCAGCAATGAGGCCACCCTCCGCAACATCGTCAAGCAGCCCCTCGCCTTCCCCCCAGCTGGCGGCCTGACCGACATCAAGGCCCACCCCTTCTTCAAAGGCTTGAACCTAGCTCTCCTCCGCTCCTACGGCCCCTCGGTCATCCCCCCACTCTCCGATTCGGATCCAAAATCTGAGAGGTATGAAACCCTAACTCTTGATCTCCTTCAAGGATTCGGATCATCCCTTGGTCCGTGATCTTTGCGAAGCCATGGCATCTGGGTTTCCAGGGCGCAATCTCCGCAGGGGCTTCCAGTTCGGAGTCAGATCCGTGATCCAGATGCCACCGTTGCCAAACCGATCGATGCCCACCAGCGGCGAATGAGGAGCCGTGGTGGCCGGAGGTCTACTGAAGCGGTCGCTCAACGAGATGGAGAGGCAGTAGCGGTTGTAGCTTCAACACGCTCTTTTTCTCCGATCGGTGAAGCAGAGGACCCATCTCGTCTCTCCCATCTCCTTCGACGACGGGCGGTACGTGAGGCTCGACAACGCATCCTCCGAGACTCCGATCTGTTGAAATTTTTCAAGCTGCCGAGGTCCCCGAAGACAATTGTTAAACAGGTCGAGTCGGGTCGGGTAGGTGGGGTCGGGTTGGGCAGTTTATTAAACAGGTTAAATGGGTCGGGTTGGGTTACACGTTTAATAAATAGGTCGGGTTCAGGTTGTAAATCCTGACCTGTTTAATAAACAGGTCAGATTCAGATTTATGATTTTCTGATCCGACCTACATCCAATCCGACCTGTTTATGTCTGATCTGACCCGATTGCCATCCCTACCAATAGCTCCATCAAGTAACGCCTAAGAACTTTTGCCTGCTCGAGTTAAGATCCATTCTAACTTAGTCATCGGAGGGCTCTCACCGGAATCCCATCGTGAGACTTTGTGCAGGTCCGCCAGGGCATAGGAAGTGGCGTCCCTATTCCATCCCAACCGGCGTGGCTCCCCCGACTCTCCTTCAGTGTGGTCACCCTTGGCCCGAATTTGAACCACAACATTTGGCACTAGAGGAAGGGCATGAGTCGTGATCATGAGATTGAGGAGCCACGGAGCTTCAAACACATCGAGGAGCCAGGCACCAACTCCCGGCAACTTGCTTCAAAGTCCACCCATGCAGCACCTGCATCGGCGGACCAAACTCCTCATGTCCAGCTAGAGCAGTTTAATCTGCTCATCCAACAAGTCCAAACGTTTGCGGCGGCCATTCAAGGCCTGCAGCAGACGGTAGCCCGTCTACACTTCCTCTTCGCAGGCGCTAGCCCTCAGGACAACGCTTACAACATTACTCCCATGCCATGCGGCATATGACGGTCGATGAAAGGGAATACGACCGACTAAGGAGTAGATCTCTCCAGCATGAGAGAAATTTTTCTCGGCCCAAGAGCTCAGCTCGTTCGAGGTCTCTCCAGAAGTTCAGAAAATACACTCCTCTCACCTCTACCCGAGCCAAGATCCTCATGAAAATTGAGGGTCAGGCTTACCTTCGACCACCACCAAGGATGCGACCGTCCGAGTCGCAGAAGAGCTCGGGCAAATATTGCCGCTTCCATAAAGATCACGGCCATGATACAGAGGACTGCTACTAGCTCCAAGATGAGATCGAAGCATTTATCCGCCAATGTATGTTGGGTCGGTTTGTCCATGCTTAAGCCAACCAGGGGGAGACCGAGGAACAGAGCCGAGAGCCGCATGAGGGGCAGAACGACAACCGCCCCATTGCGGGAACCATCAATGTCGTAGACATGTATCCTACGTGTTGGTGGCTCCTTGACCTCAGGGGGCAGTGGCGAAGGCCTCATCCCTACCAGCCCGAGTTTAGCGGCCCCAGGTCCACAAGCTGCCATCCCTAGACAGAACTTTAGCACCTCCAGGTTAGAACTTTGATCTCAAAAGTATATTATCAATGAAAATTGTCTTTTAGGCCTTAAAAAAATGTCTCTGAAATGCCTTGACGAATTCAACACAACTCGGTTGTTTCCACGACATGAGCCCATAATTGCAACATAACAGCGCCGAATTTATCGACGACGCACCCCAACCCAAGCTCGGGGTGCCAAGTATCTCCGTTGTGCCCCCTTCTGTCATTGGTAAGGGCAGCTCGGCCTCAGCAGATAAGATCTGCTCGAGCTTAGGCCGAGCAACTTCAGCGATCTCGACTTGAGCGGGCTCGCCCCGCGACGACGCATCCCTAGCCTTCTTCAGCCTCCGCTCGAGCCGAGCTTCACTCGAGGTGGCCGCCCTCTTGTGGTACTTGGCCATCAGGGTCTCAGCATCGAAAATCATCCCTGCAACTTCTGACAATAGGAGCCTTAATGAGAATCAAATATGAAAAAGAGAAGAGAAGGGAGAAGGATGACTATGCTGCCTTTACTCTCGGGATGAGTCAAGCTTAGACCAAGATTTAGCAAGGCCTCCTCGCTGTGCAGGTCGGGAAGCCTCAGAGTCTCTCCCAGTTCGAGCAGCCTATCTAAAACTATCTGCTCGGACCATGACAACTTGGGTGTCTTATTGTTCGCCGTAGTCACCGGCCAACTACAGGTTGGGTCGAACCCCTAGGCTACTCGGAGGAGAGGAAAAATAACTTGTCCTTCCACCCATGAATGGAGGAAGGAGTACCTCGGAAGAATTTGCGCCCCCCCTGAAAGGAGAAATACCACCACCCTCTGTCTGCAAGGTTAGCTTTTAATACAAAGCAACCTCAAAAGACGTTCACCGAGGTGGGAAGATCGTGAACAAGACAGAGAGCGAGGAATCCAATGATCATCCTCCATGAGTTTGGAGCGAGCTGCGTGAGAATAAGGCGATAAGTCACCAGAAGCTCGTTCCCAAACCCATGAAAGAGAAACCTCAGCCCCGCTCGGAGTGTCTCTACATATACTCTGATCCGACCTCTAGGGGGATTGGTGAGTCGAGCCCCAGGTCCTAGGAGCTTAAGAATGAACTCTCTGGGGACGAAGAACCAAGCCCGAACCAGGCCCAACTCCTCTTCGGTCATGCTCGAGCCAACTCCACCCGGACTATGGCCCACCTCGAGCTCGACCTCCCCCGTATCTGAAGGAGCCCGAGATTGGGACGGATCTATGTTAAGCACAAGGGCTCTTGTGGGCGACCCCATTGCCTTGCTCACAAAAAAAACAAAGAAAAAGGGAAAGGAAGACAACTCCCCGAGCGATCGAGAAGGAAAAGAGCACCTACTCAGGATTTCGCTGGAGAAGACAATCGGAGAAAGAAAGGAATCCGCCGCAAAATACTTCGGAAGCCTCCCAAAAAGCTCAAGAGCGACGATGGCGGCCGGAAGGAAGGGAAGCAAGAGAAATCAAATAAGGGCCCAGAGGTCTCTCTAAGGCCTTATATAGCCTACCTCAACGGCTCAGATCGGGTTAACCAAGCGGCCAAGTAGTTGGATCTTGCCGCATGGCAAGCCCAGAAGCCGCCTCAGCAAATCTCCCCAAATCGCGGTACTAAAAGCCGATCATCATAGCGAACGCTTCGGGAGACGGGGCATTAATGATTGGCCCCTCGTCTTCCACAAAGTAACACTTCGAAAGGGAGTGTGCACGCAACACATTAAAGAGCCCCCGTAGCCGTTTCCGCTTGGAGGGATGTGACAATTAAAGTCACCCAAGCTCGGCTCATGAAGCCTGCCTTGAAGCCATCAGCCCCAATAATACACCATGTATCCTACTCAACGCATACATTATCACAAGCACCCGACTCAAGATAGGACGATCTACGGCTCAACTACTTTCTTTGTCCAAGCCAAAAGGTGGCTCGGACTCGGAAGTCGGGGGAGCTAATGATGGAAGGCAAAATGAATCATCCTACCTCAGCGTGGGACCACCCAATTTCAGCCAAATAGACCTCAGCACCGAGCAGGCCAGACCTTGGTCCTGCTAAATGCTAGTCCAACCCCGGACCTTACTAAAGGCCGAGCCGACTTCGGCCAAATCTCTTCGCTGCCATGAGCCCGCAGGATCAACCAAGAGCTCCGGCCCAAGCTCGGGGCGCCCTACCGATCTAACTTTAGAGCCGAGGAGGCTGGGCCGACCTCAGAGTCTGCCGAGCCGACCTCGCTAAACATACTAATCGACCGTAGGTAACAGCGCCCCGATCTGAGTAAGAGCATCCTGCAGAGTCAACTAAGAACCGAGGATGCTAGGCCGACCTCAGAGTCCGCCAAGCCGACCTCACCAAACATATCGCAGCCCCTAAATTGGCCCGACCTCAGTACTCATCAACCTGACTTCACCAAGGCTGCAGCCTCCAAGCGAACCCAATTTTACCTACGGCCGCATCCACGTGCGCACTTTTGCGCGTCCCTACGCCCGCATACGTAGCTGTACATTACAACCTCACCGCGCCATGCTTTGCTTGCTGGTCAATCTACGACATGACGATCAGGGGCCATACCTTGATGCTAAGAGCCATACCCTATGAACGCCCGCAATGCCATACCGTACGCAGGAACATCTCAAAACTTGTGCCCTAAGTGAGCCGTGGCCACGCGCCATTTAGCCTTCGTCATTTCCTCCCATGATGAGGACGGACCATACCTCCGCCATCTGGGCACCTCCGCGGGGACTATAAATAACCTCATCAGGTAATGCTTAAGGACTTTTGGCTGCTCCAGCTAAGATCCACTCTAATTTAATCATCGGAAAGCTCTTACCGAAATCCCATCGGTGAGACTTTATGCAAGTCCGTCGGCGCGCAGGAAGTGGCGTCCCTACTTTATCCCAACCGGCGTAGCTCCTCCGACTCCTCCGACGTGGTCACCCTTAGGCTAAATTTAAACCACAACACTATATATATATATTTATGCAAAGTTTTGCCATGTATTCATCTACGTTGCGTATGGTGCAATACATAATTATATTTATCAAACCAATTCAATTGAAGTGCTCCAAAACAAAATATCTCATAATAAAATGAGATCTTAAACATTACTACTGCAGATAGGAATGTGAAATAGGATGGTAGAAACGAATAATTTTTATACGTAGAACAGCACAAGTAATATTTCATATTTTGTCATCGGAATTTGTCCCCATAAAGAGCATGGACAGGAGTTGTATCTTTCACAATTGGACCACCCACTGGTGGCTTTGAGATCTGTGCACTGGATGAACGACAGATGTAGCTGAGATAATTAGCCATGATGTGGTCAGCATGACATTTGCTGAGCGACTTATTTCGTAAATCATGGAGATGGAGCAGGTCCAGCCCACTTGGGTCCTACCAGCAGGAAAACGACAAAAGAGAGAAGAGGAAAACGACCAATCTCCTGCCAGAACTGCAATCAATTAAAACTTTGAGAGAAAACGACAAACCCGCCCTTCTCACCGTGGATCACGGAATCGAAACGAGCGTTTTAAGCCGACCAGTCTTCCGTCATACGGCGAACGGCCTTTCCGTTACACGTGCCAAGTATTGGTTCGTCAACAAGTTGGGTCAACAGTGTACCCCCACGAGAACCCGATGTGGGCCATGTATATATAGATATATCATATAACAATTTATATATCATATAACAATTTATATAATATAGATAGCAACCATCTCCATTGAAATGGCCATTTTATTATATAATATAGATAGCAACCATCTCCATTAGAATGGCCATTTTATAATGGTAATAATAGGCATTCTTTATTTTTTGTGCTTTTTTTTTTTTTTACTGGAACAAACATTTCATACATCACGAGTACGAATACACTCAAAAAAATCAGAAAGCAAAAGGTTCCGAAGTGCTCCGGACATCTCTCTCCAAGCTATAAGGTACCTCCTGAATGACTCGCTACATAAGCTGCCACCTAGTCGGCCGCCCCATTGGCCTCATGATATACATGCATAGCCTGGACTGTGACATCCTCCCTCCCAATCTCCCAAATATCGCAGAGCAGGGGATGATCTCCTCCATAACTGCTCGGGCCCTTTTGGACCCAGCTGATCATCATGGCCGAATCTCCCTCCAGTAAGACTGAACTCGCCTGAAGCACTTGCCGCACATAACACATACCCATCCAGGCTGCCCGCAACTTTGCCCTAGGAACCGAGGTGTCGAAAATCTGACAGCCTCCCACTGCCACCGCACAAGAACTAGGTCCCCTGATAATGAATCCAGCCCCACCTCTCCTACCTCCATCCAAGACTAAGCAGTCAAAATTGCCAGAGCCCGCTCCATCACGAACCTCGGTGACGGGCTGCCCTCACCAAAAATTCGGGCGTTCCTAGCCAACCATACCTGATAAGCTATACAAGACACTCGAATAGCCATGCAACACATCTGAGGGATACTAGCCCATCGCCGAACCTCCTCCAAAAAACAATCCCTCCGACTCCAAGCGTCCCCCAGGATCTCAGTCAGACTCCAAGCACCCCTCGCCCATACGCACTGAAAGAGCACATGATCCACCAACTCGTCCACCCCTGATGAGAGTACAAAAGTGAAATTTTTATATTATCTTAATTAGTATTATAGCTAATTTTTATTAATAAAATTAATTA
>JAOXJJ010001464.1:0-11206 GCA_025769935.1 Phoenix roebelenii
TATAGCGGAAGCATGAATTAAACTATTTAATTCCTATGCATGCTAGAGATCATATCTCTACAACAAAAATAGATCCATAATTTTAAATATTTATCCTAAATAAGTATGCATGATTCTATGTGTAACATGTAGTCATGCAGAATTTTAGCAACCTAGTTGATTTCTAATCCTAATTTTTAATAAGATCAGATATCATACCATTTTGCTTTGAGGACTTTGATGATGCCTTGATCACCTTTTGTAACCACACAAGCATCCGGCCTCTACGGATAGCACGCGAAGCTCTAGAAAGTTCTTCCTCTGCGGGAGTGCCAGCTCACGCAGAGGTGCTGCAATGGCTGATCCTTTTTCCTTCGAAGCACTCAACCTTTTATTTTTCTTCGAAGGGACGAAGGATGGAGATGAAGGAGAGAAAGGAGAAGAGGGGAGGAGGCTGGTTTCAGAATTTTTTAGAACCTCTAGGTCTCTCAAAAAAATCTCGTACTCAAATCCTAGGCATGGGGGTCCTTTTATAGCCAAAAGACCCGCACGCCACACACCTCATTTAGCCAACAAATTTTGGCTGATAAAAATTCTAAAAATTTTGTGAAATACGGAAGCTAAGAGAAGATGATTATCCCTCTTTTTGGTATGCTTTGAATCCCTAAAAATTAGGGGTTCATGCACCCCAACTTCAGCCACACACCACCTTCTCTTCTTGCACCATACATCCCTACAAATTAGGGATTTCATCTTAATCTCTTTAAGAAGGTTTGAGGTGCCATATTTCTTCAGAAAATAGCCCCAGACCTCCTCTTTCCTCATGCTAAATATTGGCCAAAAATAAAGAGGAGAGGAGCTACTAATTTTAGGGATAAGAATGAGGTGTCTTTCTTCTCCAAGAAAGAAAGCTAGGGTCCTAAAATTAAGGGATTCTTCTTCTTATCAATTTCTAAATTTTTGAACTTAGAATCCATATCAAATAAGAAATTTTAATATGCTCAGATCAAGTCCAATCCAATTGGATCAAGTCGATTAATTAGGTCGAGCCTAATCAACTCGAATCGAACCCAATCCAATTAGGTCAAACCTTGATGTAGCCAAAATTGAATCTTATTCAATTTTGCTTAACCTAAGCCCAATCATTCAACCAATTGAGTTCATTAGCAATCTAATTGCTAATTAATCCTTCAATAATTCAATAATTATTTTACTGTAACTTTTTCTTAGGATAATTTATCAATCGAATTGATCGATGTACCTCTGAACGATTCTTAATCGTCGATTAGCCATTTGATCAACCTAGAAACTTCTATGCATGTGACCCCATAGGTTCGAACCTAAGCTGGTAGCACAAGAACGACTTTCTATACTAATCGAACTGACAATCTAGCAATGGTACCCGATATTCGGATAGGCCGAATAATTGCAAAGCAAAATTTTGGAACCCTTGGACTATGGTTACCGTATAATTAATCTCTATGACTTCAAATGCCTAGGATGACTTCAGAGTTCTGTCAACTCTTTACTCAGTGCATCCAAAATGTGTTTCAACATTACAAATTCTGTGACTCCTAACAAGGATTACCCTAACCAAGGTTTTGCTAAATTGAACATAGGGGCATTATCTCTTGTCACCAGGAGGAGTCAATTCCATCTTGACTTACGCACCGACTTCACAAGTACTTGACTGCATTCAGTAGCCTTCCATCACTGAATTAGAAATTCAGATAGTCCGATACGAAAATATAGTAAGTTGCTTGTAGATCAGAGGGATACTTATACCCATATCCATTCGAAACATTTTTTGACAGCAGAGCATTCCGGAACTGATCACGTTCAGTAAAATGTACTCCTATACTTCACCTATGTGCTATATCAGTGTTGTTACACTCCTTGGTTAAGAGGACAACCAACGTATATGGCACACAACGATCTATTCTTGATAATGCTATTGTCCTAGTGATAGCATATCATTGGGTTGTGAACTAATTTAAGGACTCGTAGATAAATCCTCCTTTATTATTTAATGAAGTCCTAAGGACTTCATTACATTACTTGAGTCCACGAAGATGCAAAATATGTAATGAAACATTGCCAAATAACTCTTATTAATTTATATACAATTCAATCATCAACAGGCTGACGATTGTCTTTCAGGACACAATTTCCAACACCAAAAACTTGAGAGATAGAGAGGAAGAGTATTCTCTTGTAAAAGGAAGAAGGTTGTTTCTTCTTTGTTCGAGCAATCAGTTTGTAATTGACTCTGGATTGTGTTCTCCATTGTAATGGTTCTACTGCAATAGATTCAGGTGTGTTTTGAGGACGTAGGCAAATCTTTGTCGAACCTTAGTAAATTCTGGTGTGTCTTGTTTTATTTTTTGACTCATAAGTCGGTGTAAGATCCTGCTATTCCGCATCAGGATTGTCCTTCCCAACAAGTGGTCGAAACTTGTTGGGGATTCGGGCTCCTCTTGTTTCTCTCCCTTCCTACAAGTGATATCAGAGAGCGAGGTTCATTACACACGTCGAGCGAAGGCAAAATGCAGATCGAGAAGTTCAACGGTGCAAACTTTGGATTCTGAAAGATGCAAATAGAGGATTACCTTTACTAGAAGGACCTCTATTTACCTCCTAAAGGGAATGCATGGAAACCAGAAAAGATGTCCGACGCGGATTGGAAAGTTCTCGATCGGAAGGCGCTCGGCACAATCAGGTTAACTCTCTCTCCACAGGTTGCGTTCAACATAAAGAACAAAAAGATGGCGATGGATCTGATGGCAACATTGCCGAAGATCTACGAAAAACTGTTGGCATCAAACAAGGTTTTTATCATAAAGGCCATTCAATCTGGACATGAAGAACGGCGGCGGTGTGGTGGAGTACCTCAATGACTTCAACAGACTCACGACTCAGTTGGAATTAGTAGAAATTAATTTCGACGATGAGATTCGGGCATTGGTGATTATGTCTAAATTATCGGATAGCTGGGAAGGCCTGGTGATGGCAGTGAGCAACTCGTTGTCGATGAATAAACTGAAGTTCGATGACGTGATCGGAGTACTTCTGAGTGAAGAAGCAAGGAGAAAGTTCACAGATGCAGCAGAATCTTCAGGGTGCGCATTGAACACATATGAGCGCGGTAGATCACAAAAGAAGGATGGTCGACATCGAAGCGGCTCGAAGTCGAGAAGAGGCAGATCTAGACCACCTTAGAACAAGGAGGCAGCGTGCTAGAACTACGGTAAGAAAGGGCATTTTAAGAGGGACTGCAAAGCTCTTAAAGAAAAGCAAGGCGACCACACTGAAGGAATCAGCAGAGATTCGGTCAATCTCACTGAAGGCAGTGATTCGGATGCCCTAGTCCTATCTTTGTCTATCGGTGATGAGTCTTGGATGATAGACTCAAGCACGTCTTTCCATGCTACATCCCAAAGAAAAATTTTTAGAGAATATCAGATTGGTGACTTTGGCACAATCTACCTAGGCGATGGAGAGCCTTGCAATATCGAAGGAAAGGAAAGCGCGGAAGTGAAGATCAATGGTGGTACTTCAATAAAGCTGAAGGATGTGAGGCACGTTCCTCAGCTGCAAAGGAATCTAATTTCTGTTGGACAGTTAGCGAGCGATGGGTATAGGACGACTTTCACGAATGACCAGTGGAAGATCTCGAGAGGCTCGCTGACGGTGGCTAGTGGCAAAAGGGTTGGGACTCTTTATGCCATCAACGACACGCAAAACTCCATTGCTGTTGTAGCTGCAGATGTGGATGCCAAGGTGTGGCACCACTGATTTGGACACATGAGCCATCAAGGCATGGTGGCTATGCATCAGATGGGCAAGCTGCAAGGTCTTAAGGTGGTCGAGCTAGATTTCTGCGAGGACTGCATTCTCAAAAAGTAGAAGAAAGTGTCTTTCAGCAAAGATGGTCAATCTTGAAAGCTGGAAAAGCTTGATTTCGTGCACATTGACGTGTGGGGACTCGCTTCAATTTCTCTCTGCTTCAGCCCACTTCAAGAGCTTTTTTATTTTTTTCAACTGTAGTAACCCTTGTCCTTGATTTGCTTGAGAAACACTAGTAGGAATGATTAATATACATAACAAAGCATATAGCAGGGATAAATAACCAAATATGAAAGATTGTAAGGACTAATTGTTGGAAAATCGTGCATGCCACAGAAAATCAGATCTGCAGCGGAAGAAGCATGCACGGATCTGTTCATCACATGAACGTATTTTAAAACCATTCGTACATAGATTAGGATTAATTGCTTTAGATAAGGAAGATCTGATCTTCATCTTGTGCTGGTAAATATTCACCACAATCTGATGATCGTGGTTATCTTGAAAGGCTCACTTGAAGCCGCACATGTATCCGGCCTCTACGGGTATCCACATGAGGAAGAGAACCAATTCATGTGTGTAGACCTCACCGGGGTGCTAGCTTCCTTGCAGAAATTACTTTTGATGGCTGAAATCCTCTTGAACAATCAACTCTTGATTGCTCTCAAGAAAAAGGAGAGAGGGAAGAACAGGAGGGCATGCCCAAGAAAAGGGAAGGGAGGTCGCACGCACCAAGAGAAAGAAAAAGAGAGACGACGGCCCCTTTTATTTTTTCCTTCTTTTTCTTGCAGTCAAGATTGGCCCCCAATGCCCCTAGGCCTTCCTCTCATGCACACCCCAAAAAAAATCCGAAAATAAAAATAAATAATGAGGGGCACACACCCCTCCTTTTATTTTGTGGTGAATCCTCTTCTAAAGAGGACTAGGTAGCCCAATCCTACTCCAATTAAGATTTCTTTAAATCATGACTCAATTGGACTCTTAATCCTTATCTAATAAGAAATCATCCTTATCTATTAGATCAAAATTAATTAGAACTCTAGAATTCCTAATCCAATTAGGACTCATATAATTTTAGTCCTAATCCAATTAAGACTTTAGGAATCCTACTCCAAGTAGGACTCTAATAATTTGCAGTCTTAATCTAATTATGACTCTAGGAGTCCTACTCTAAGTTGGACTCTTGAACCTTAGCTAATAAGATCAAGCCCAATCAATTAAGTCCAATTAATTCAATTAAATTACAATCCAATTGTAATTATTCCTTCTTCAACTCACTAACTCTTAGTCAGTTAAACCAATTATTAATCGAATTGATAATTATGAACTATTGTAATTCCAAATCACAATCCAACCATCGGATCGGTCAATACCTTTAATGTGTGTGACCCCATAGGTTCTATTCTATCTGGTAGTGAGATATATTGTGATCTCTATCATAATATCATTGAAAACTTCTTTCAATGGGTTGGAACAATTCTAACTCATCTCACGAGGGATCATTGACCATCAAAATAATCCCTATGAATCTCACTATCCACCAATGACACATAGCAGCATGTAGTGGCAACCCAGCAGAATGGAATAAATAATTCTCTAGGTGAAGTATCGTATAATATAGTCCAACTATCGTGGATCCCTACAAGATGGAAGTCATGGATAACTCGTCAAACCCCATTGTCGGTCGTATGTCAGGATTTATTCGACTTTAGTTTCAGAGTGAAAAACTCCTTTCTCACTTTACATACTGCCCTGGCCAAGGTCTTATGAACTCAGTCTTATAAATCATATAGGATCACTCCTTATCTACAAAGGTTGATAGATTCCATGTAGGTGCATACCCTACTGCTATAGTAAACCTATTGCAGCCAATCTACACCACAAGAACTCATATGGCTAGAGACAATGTATATGTGCAGTCAATTAACTACAACAATCTTACTGTGAATAGCTAAAGCACCGCATGTCAAAAGACCAGTCACACTACTACAATATCAAGTATGTCACTGACGAGTGGATAGACATCCAAGTGGCTTCTTGCTTTAGTCACGCTCAGTACCCTTGTTCTCTAACAAGCACTTGCACTATCACTCCAGTGTTCCTACACTGTAGACTCGAGACTCGTCCATCCAAAAGAGAAGCGATCTGTGCACTAATCTCGTCGAATTAATCACCATCCTCGTAATGATCTATCGATCAGGAGCATTCAGAAATTAATTACCAATGACACATAGCTCAAATTTTTAACTCTTGAGAATATGCATCATTATCCTATTAATTTCTTGGATGATTCATAGACACATACACAATATGAATGAAAAGATGCCCATTTATTATTAAATAATAAAGTCAAGTCCAAAATTAGCATACATCTAACACTAATATGAAAAGAGACCATCTTTTTAATGTACTAGCACCATAGTTCCCTTCTATTGCATGGTTTATATATATATACACACACACACACAGCCATACACACATTTCATTGAAGAAGTGGCATGTGAATGTGAAACAAGCTGCTTAATATTTGGTTATTTATTTTTGGAGCAGGCTAAAAGAGATCCAATACCTTTACACCGTGCTGCAAAACTGTTGATTAATATGCAATTGGAGAGTGGTGAATTTCCACAGCAAGTAAGTCACCATTACTTATCAGCTAAATAATCATATGGTAATGGTGCCAACAATTAATTGGTAGCATGTCAAAAAACCAATATATGCATTTTATTAAATGGGGCCAAGTGGAAACAATTCAATATCCTTTTGACAATTATGCTTCATGTTTTTGTTCAATAAACTACTAGGAAAAATTGAATGATAGGCTATCTACAATAGGCCTTGATGCGCATCATCTGAAATGTCTAGAAACCAAAATCATATTTTTGCAAAGGTGTCCTACTTGATAGCTACAAGGACAGAACTTAGAAAATTTCAACGGCTCTTTTTTAACATTTTGCTTTCAATTCTGATTTTAGGAACATGCAAACCTATTGAATTTTATATCTTAAATATGAGATTTGTAGATCATGCTCAAAAAGATCCTGAAACTGTATCCTCTGCTAGATGCATAAGTAAGAGTTCTTTAAAATGATATGATTTTTTTTTTCTAGGCATTTTAAACATAATCAGCCATAATCTTCTACTTAGATGGCCCATAATGGGTTCTCTCTCCCTTTGTGTTTTCACTTGTTGCCATCAGTTGGTAATTATTTATTAGTTGAAGGTTGTTTACTTATGTTTTGACGGCCATCGCAAAATTTAAATCCTTTATACAAAATTCTAACTAAATAACTTATTTATGGATTTATATGGTACGGAGTGCTGTCCATCCAATGTGGGGTACATGGCAAAAGATAAAAGAAAGTGCTCTCTTTTTGTACATTGATTCCATCATCCTATTGTAAAACTTTAATTTGTCCACATATAGCTTAATTTGCCCAAACTAGAAGGGAATAGGATGGTAGAATGGTAAAATATTTCATCTGTTTGTCTTTGATGAAGCTCAATAAGCTTGGCATATGAAAGGATGTCTGAATTGAAGTTCTGAAATGTCAAGTGATAATAGTTACTGTAAATGACTCTCCTCCTCTATATACTGGATATGACCATTTCTTTTAAGTGCAGGAAGTTACAGGGTGCTTTAACCGTTATGCCATGATCACTTACGGCAACTACAGGAACATTTTTCCAACGTGGGCTCTTGGAAAATATTTGACCGAAGTCTTGCTCCATGCCAAGAAATGAAGAGCCTGCATGTCTACTTATATCTCTGTTGTTGCCTGGATACTAATAGTAGTTCTCCATGTCATGTACTTTCTCCCAATGAAAGAACTATAGTATGCTGGAACAGCCAATAGGCTATAATTATATTTAAAGTGTGGAATATGGCTACAAAATCTGCATGGAAAAAAGAAAACAGGAGTGATATACATAGTCTCTTGCCTCCATATGTCACGCTCCAAATCCGGAGCATGACAAAGTCGTGCTACTGCTGGGTACAACTCACTATAATATGAAGCCAAATATTTCATTTAACTTCCAAATTCATCTCAAAACAAAGTATAATAAATAAAATTTAAATTTATTATCCATTAAATGCAACTCATACTGGTTCAAAGCATCTAAATTCATACATAATACCAAATCCATAACCCTCAATATTCAAAAAATTATTAACTACAAATTCATAGCCAATTTAAAATACTAAAATTTTTCTACAAAATCGCTAAGCTTGTTCTTGCGAACTCCAAGAATGGATCATCCTTCATTCCTTGCAACCTTATTCGTCTAGAGAGAGAAAATAAAAATAAAGATATATGAGCGATACAGCTCAGTAAGTAAATCTTATATTATCTTATTGAGCCAATCTTAAGTTTTTTTATGTTAATGCATCATTTAATAAAAATAACAATTATTTCTAAAATAAAGCATTTTATAGTCCATTATATTAAAACAAGCCATAAAGCTAATCATGCATGCGCATAAATCATTCATGATTTCATAAAATAGTTCAAATTTTATATTACACATAAATTCATAAATTATTTTTCATGTCATTTAAACCTAGCATGGATCAAAACATTGCTCACAGAAATTCGTGCTATGATCATTATAACCCGTGCAGGGCTATTTTCGTAATCAACAAAATATCATAGTTCATATTCGATACTAACTTTAATCCGTTGGGAGAGGGCCAGTTTCGCTGGATACTAACTCCAAGGTGTCAATTTTTTCAATTCTAAAGATCATACATAGCTATCTTAAAGCTTTTAGAAAACTTATATCTTTTTCTTAAACATACACATATATAAATAAAAAATACTAAATGGCATAATCAAATTCATATTCATAACAAAGTTATTTTATTAAAACATTCATGGAACTATTTTTTATAATAAAGTATGATTTTTATAACACATACACTGATCCATAATTTTAAGAAAAATATGACATTTCCACAAATAAATCTTATGCAGGAAAAACATGATAATTTGAAAAATAAATAAGGAGTGTAAAATATACGTACTTCTTTTGCCTTAGACCATTAAATATCACTAGGTAAATCTGCTAAACCAATTTAAAAATATTAAAAGAAAAATTAATCTCTATTCAATGACTTGAATGGAATTAAAGTAATAAGAAATATGGATGATTAGCCGGATGATGGCGTTCGACGCTTTCGGGTGGATCAAGTCTGAACGACTCGATCAATAAATCATAGGGCATGGACTCGATCAGGGCCAAGGTCGTTCAATAAAGTTTAACATCAGTAGATTCCATGGACACTTAACAAGGCTAGGATGATTGGTCTAGTGGGCATCCCGAATACCAGGGCAGTTTAGGGCCTCTTTTTAGGGATCGACTTGAATTCATAGATTAGGTTGACAAGACTCTATACTGGGATCTATAGGCCTTCGGTCTCCTCCTCCGCGCAGAATCAGAGGAAGAAGAGGACTCCTCTTCGGAGTCCGATTCTTCCTCCTCATGCGCACAGGCCATGTGTTAGGAACCCTTGCATGCTGCAGAAAATTCAAAAATTTTTTAGATCTACAGCGGAAGGGCATGCGAGGATCACGTTCATCGCATGAACGTATTTTAAAATCGTTTGTAGATAGATTAGGATTAAATTCTTTTAGACCATTTTAAAATTATTTGGAAGATCAGATCTTCACCTTGTGAGGGTAGATGGTCTCCGCAAATCTGATATTCGTGGATTTGTTGAAGGTTCGATGGAAGCCGCACATGCGTCCGGCCTCTACGAGTATCCACACGAAGTAGTGAACAGATAGAAGCTTTCGTATCTCCCCGGGGTGCTAACTCCCTTGCAGAGATAGCTTTGGATGGCTGAAGACCTCGTTTTGAATCAACTCTTGATTGCCCAAGGGAGGAGGAAGAAGAAGAAAGAACCAAGGAAGAAGATCTAAAGGCCCTTTCGCAACCTTTTCTTTTTCCCTCGCGTTGAAACCAAAAGGAGGAAACAGGAGGGCCGCCAAGGCTCCTTTTTTTCCTTGTTGCTTGCTGCTCAAAGGAGGATAGGAGAGGAGGAGTTTGCTGCCAAAATCTCAAGAAAAAATCATGAAAAAATCGTAGCCCCTTTGAACCCCTCTTTTATGGTGTGTGGATAGAGATGAGCTCCTAAATTTTAGGAGCTCATCTTTATCCCTTTGTGAATTCAAAATAGGAGGGGCGTGGCCCCTCCTTTCTCCCTCACGCCACCAGCTAAGGGAGGGACGTACGCCCCTCCCTCTTCACCCATTTGGTTAGCCCCCACTTAATCTAATTAAGTGGGGAGGGTTGGGTCCAAGCGCTAGGATTCAATCCTATTCAAAATAGGATTTGCATCCCTTTCAATTTTCTCCAAATTCTAATCTAATTAGGATTTAATTGAACCATAACTCAATTGAACTCTTCAATCCTAATCTAATTAGGAGTCATGAGATTAATTAGATTAAAATAAATTAGGACTAAAGAACTCCTAATCTAATTAGGACCACTGAAATTTCAGTCCTAATCCAATTAGGACTTTAGAAATCCTACTTCAAGTAGGATTCTAATTTAATTTGAAATCCTTATCCAATTAGGGCTTCAAGGATCCTATTTCAAGTAGGACTCATGATCAAGTCCAATTAATTGAATTAAATTGCAATCCGATTGCAATTATTCCTTCTTCAACTCACTAACTCTTAGCGGGTTAACCAATTATCAATCAAATTGATTATTTGTGATTCCTAATCACAATTCAACCATCGGATCGGTCAATACCTCTAATGTGTGTGACCCCATAGGTTTCATTCTGACTGATAGAGAGATATATTGTGATCTCTATCATAATATCATTGAAAACTCTTTTCAATGGGTTAAAACAATTCCAACTCAACTCACTAGGGATCATCGACCATCAAGATGGTCCCTATGAGTCTCACCATCCACCAGTGACATCTAGCAGCATGTAGTGGCTACCCAGCAGAATGAAATGATGAACCTCTAGGTGCAGTTATCATATGATATAGTTCTTCTGCCGTGGATCTCTACAGAACGGAGGTCATAGATAACTCATCAAATCCCGTCGTTTGTCATATGTCTAGATTTATTTGATTTGAATTCGAGAGTGGAAAAATCTTTCTTTACTATATACATTGCCCTGGCCAAGGTCTTAAAACTTAGTCTTATAAATTACATAGGATCACTTCTCATCTATCAAGATCGATAGATTCCATGTAGGTGCATATCCTACTCCTACAGTGAACCTACTACAGCCAATCTACACTACAAGGATCCATATGACTAGAGACCATATTTATGTGTAGTCAAACTACAATAACCTCACTGTGAGTAGCCGAAGCACCACAGGTCAAAGGACCAGTCATACTACTGCAACATC
>JAOXJJ010001465.1:0-11201 GCA_025769935.1 Phoenix roebelenii
GGCATTAATCCAAGGGTGGGTTATAGTCCCATACTCCTAATAAGATTAGGAGAAGCCCTAAACCCAATCTATAAAAGAGGAGGCATGTGCATTGCATTGATAATTCTAGTCCCCCACGCCTCCTCTCTCTCTCTCTTCTTCCTTCCTTCTCTACGGCAGCAAGGGGACCTCGTCTTCCTCTTCATCCACGGGAGCAAGGCAAGGAAGATCCACGCTTAAAGCTTCATTCCTTACTTCCTTCATTGCGAGCAAGGTTGAAGAAGAAAGCGTTCTTCTTCAAAGAGGTATGCTGCAGATTTTTATCTTCCAATATTTTGATAGTCATGAGAGGTCTTTGCAAGGAGCTAGCACTCCGGTAAGACGTATTCTCAGATGATTAGATCCTCGTGTGGATACCTGTAGAGGCCGGATAATTGTGCGGCTCGAACAGAAACCTAGA
This sequence comes from Phoenix roebelenii, assembly GCA_025769935.1. Classification (NCBI taxonomy): domain Eukaryota; kingdom Viridiplantae; phylum Streptophyta; class Magnoliopsida; order Arecales; family Arecaceae; genus Phoenix; species Phoenix roebelenii. The sequence goes on from JAOXJJ010001465.1 coordinate 440, forward strand.
ATAGATCATTAGGCTGCGGTGTTTTACACCTGCAGAATTTTTGAAGATGAGATCTTCAAATTAATAATTTCTGATTTTTGTTTCAGTTTTATAAATCTTAATCAACCCTCCTCAGATCCTAATCTCTCCTCCCTAATGAGTTCAAAGATCTTCTGGATTTGGATCCAGAAAAATTTTTGAATTCTACGATCCAAGGCGCGTTCGTACAATGAACGACGTCCTGTGCGAATTCCGCTGTGAATGTCACATCGCACGGGGCGTAACTCAGCAGCGATGACTTTGGGGAGATAGGGGCCTGTTATAAAACATAAAATTGGTTGGAAGGAATGTAAGCTGCACTGGCAGTTACACAGTTTAAGATAATGCAACTAGCATGGAACTCCTAATATTTCTATAGACATGGCAATGGTCTTGACAAAGAGGAAAGATCACAAGGCTTGTTATAGGGAATCCATTCAACAATGTGTCTACAAAATTTTTAATGTTACATATAATATAAAATGTGTTCTTTTTTTATCTGCAATTTTTTATGTACTGATGAAGGGACTTTAGGGAAAAATATCAGAAACAAGATATATTTTATATGTAATTGTAGCAATCAAAGCGGTGGGAAAATTGTATAAATTTCAATTATGATTTCTCATAATAATTTGCAGTTAGCTTTTAAAACAAGTGGGTTATGGTATGGCAGTTCCTGAGTTAGACAGCAATACTGGTCTAATATGAAGAAAATGAAAATGTTATTGCCAGGCACACGGATTCAGAATTCCAGCAACAAAGAACGATGAGTGCAGATAGAGTTCATAAATTAAGGAAAAAGGAATTTGAGCTGGGTTTCTAATAATTATACTGAAATTTTATGCATTTTGAAGGAATTCCTTTTAGAGCAGTAAGGCCTTTTAGGCGGCAAAGAAGTTGATTGTTGGAAAAGAAGAACATGATGAATACCAGACTGCTAGGTAATGTGGAAACTTAAGTTTAAGACTAAGTGTACTAGCTATTATTCCATCTTGTCAAGGAATCAGAAGCAACAATTTAAATGCTACAAGCGAAGTAATTTAGTTTACTGTTTGAGATTTAGCATAGGTGTTGCATAGCAAAATAATTTGTCAATGTGAAAAAACAGTTGATATTGCATAATTCTGGAGATGGATACGCAAATAATATAGACCAAATGTGGCAGATGGGGATCTCACTGTTAACCTGCAGCTTTGTTGCTTCTACAGGTTTGCAATCTGCAGGGTAGGATATAAGAACATACATCCCAGTCAAAATAATTGATTGCGGCTTAAAAATAGTTGAGCTTCAAAAAGATGGGTGATTTCTGATTTGATGTGTGTTTTGTTAGGGTTGGAGAAGTACAGTTGTAACTTGCGACAAACATCAGTTGAAGCATATGGAACTTATGTGCTTGTTAGTGGGAACTAGCGTAAACCAACCTGGATTTTGAAATGATTTTGGAGGAAGTTGGGAAATGGTCATCAATGAGAAGACGAATTGAAATTCTGAAAGTTGATCCCTCATCTGGAGTAGAGGATTTTGGAAAGATACAGGCCTCTGAGTCTGACCGCTAGTCATTCTTCACAAACAACAATGTAAAGATAATGCAGATAGGTAAGGGTTATATGAGATCAAAAAAAGCTTGTTAAGAGCAATTTTGTAGATCACGGGATGTAATAAAGTACAAATGCTACAATGAAAGGTTTGGTAAGATTTATTTGCATTATCTAGCAGATAAGGTCTCTTTTTGGCAAGTTCAACAACTCTTATCTTAATATCTGCAGTCATTAAGGACACATTTATATATCCTTATCTATTTAGGTGTATTACCTCATTTTGAAGTAAAATCTTGAGTGATGTCTTTCTTTAAAATAAACACTTATTGTTCCCATTATAAGTTTAGTTAATGAGCAACATCTAATCTTGTTTGAGGAAAACTAGATCCAAAAGATGAAATTGGTGAAGCTATCCTTTTCTAAAGGCTTTTCATTTCTGGTAGTTCAAAACTTCAAATATTTGTAGTATTACTACAAGGCATGACTGCATTGATTTAAGCATTGAAGTAAAAGAACATATATGGCAACTAAGTTTGTTTTGGGAAGCTATAATCCTGTGTTGTTTAGCACTAATCGAGGGTAATTGAATGAGGTTGATTATCTTCATTTCTTGCAAAAAATGGTATATGGTTAGGAGTTTGGGTCAAGTAGTATAAAAAATGAATTTAAAATAGTAAAAATGATTGTAGTTCTATAAGATCATAGCAACATCAACTTTCTTTAAATGTTCATCCATGATCCATGCAAGGTTTCAAAGAGTGACTGTGACATGTGGGTGGTTTGGGTAGAGTGTAATGCCTAGGTGGTATATGGTTGTAGGGAAGGAAGAGGATGGGAGTGGGAGAGAGAGGTGGTTGAAGTGAAGTAGGAGAAATAGGAGGATAAGGGGAGGTGCAGTTGACAAATGGATAATCAGAATGATGTGGGATGGGGAGGAGACAAGAGGATGGTGAGAATGATGTGGTGGAGGTGGAGTACCGCTGCGCTTTTCACCGTGGTTGGGATCTTGATTTGTACAAGTATTGTTTTATTGGGCACCCCCTGATATAAGAGATAGATGATCTTGGCCTCTATTTCTTAATGGATGAAAATAGATGAATCCCAATATATCAAGTGATGTGATATCAACATATTGATCTATGTTTTGTAATCACATTGGATCATGCAGCAAATTTCCTATTTTGATAATCTAAGCCCTCATCTAACTTCTAGGAGCATCAATAGAATATATTGGAGCATCAAAGTTATTTGACGTTCCAAATATAATCATAAAGTAAATTTATATTTGTTTTAGATATGTGAAGTAAGATTACTTGGCCCTTAAGTTACTTGATATACAAGTTGCTTGGTTCTCAAGGTGCTTCTTTTTTAATATATTGGTTTAGGCACACTAGTTTCTTTTTTTATTCTATTTATTAGTTAGTTTAGAAGTGGTATATATATGTGGTTCATTGGATGGTGAAAGAATGGTGATGAGTCGTAGCTTATGAGTTTGTTTTGTTGAGAAAGAAAGTAGTTTCTTTCCTCCCCTCTAGTATGCCTCTCTCTTATCTCCCTCTCACTCTCCTCTCTCTCTCTCTCTCTCATCTTCTTTTCTCTTCTTTCCTCTCTAGTCTCTTTATTTCCATGATTTTCATCATCTGTTTGGCCCATTTATGCAAAGCAAGCCATCTCCTAGTATGTCATGCATCACACTTTTCTTACTTTCCTTGACAAAAATAAATCAATATTCATGCCTTGAAGTAATTGCTAATATTGGATTTACAATATGAGCTGAGATTTTGATTTAAAAAATAAATATTAATGCCTTAAAAATAATTTCTAATCATGGATTTTCAAATCAGCTGAGATTTTGATAACTTGATACTAAAATATGAGTCAACATGTTGCAAAATCTTTGATCTTTTCAAATATTCCCATCTTCATCCCAAGCCAAGGTAAACTAAGATCTTGGTTCGTCTTTGTCTTCGTCACCCACTGAGATGACTAGTATGAATATTGCTTTGAGTATGGGGGTTGCAAGCCTTTTGTGACTTCCTGACTGATAGTTATGCAAATTGGCCACATTGATGACCACCTAGGCCTTGTGTGTTGGCCAGGTGGTCACATATGTATTTGCAGGTACCATTAAATGTCCCAAATATTGCTGCACTAAACTGGGAAGTCTCTTTCTCTATCTCCACATACTAATTTATTGTCCATTAGGCTCCAAGATAAGCACTCAATTGTTGCCAATTAAATAATTGTACACATTAAGTCTCCAACAACCTTCATATATTTTTTTCACCTTCTTGAATTCTTTTGAGCATCATCCATGAAATTTGGATATGATATTGGTAGTTCTAGTTGGTTAAGAACATAAATTGAACCACTATATCGTGTCAAGGCAAATTATATAGTATGTACCATGTTACTGACGCACAGACACAGTACAAGGTGTATACCCTAGTGTGACGTGTGCTTGTTCATGCTAGTGCATGCCACTCTAGTATGCATCAACACGTTCAATTGTAGGTTGGCACAAAGTTGTTTTGTTTGCCATGGTCCTTGGCACGACTGATGTGGCTCTGCATAGCATGAATATTTATCAACCAAGTTGCAAACCGATTAGGTTTAAGAAGTTATAGTTTTGGCTTTATGCGGTACAAGTTTATTCATGGAGGCTTCATCTTTTTTTTTTATTAATATAAGAATAGTCTAGTGACAATCAGCCATGAAGAGGTAAGTGCATTGTCATTATGACACACCTGACCATACTGGTGACTTTTGTTGGAAGCGCATGGCACGAAGTTGTAATCCAAGTGCATGCATTCTAGAAAGAATTAAAGCACTTGTATCAAGGTAACATAGTTGTTCGCATATTTGAATTCACCTATTTGATTTTTTTTGTGCGTATTGCTGTTAATTAGTTGGCAGTTTTAGATTGTCAATCACCTTATTTATTTCCATGTTTGTGTTGCCTATATTGTGAGTGTTTACATCAATTCTTTTCCAATTCCTACCTTGCTTGTAAAACATGTTGTGTTTAGCTGATACTTCTTGCTTTACTTGTTTAGGATTGTGAGAATTTTTTAGAAAACAACATTGGTTCTCAATAAAAATTTAATTAGCTAACCATGGCCTTTTCTTTTCCCATCAGTTCTTTCCACGTCTATCTTGTCATAAAGATTATGATCTTATGTAGGAGCATCTATAAAATATGTCCCATATGTCAAAACCTAAAACAATTTAATATTCATTGTTTCATTGTGAACTATCCTTCAGAATAACCTTGCTTTCTGTTTTGGTCGAAGTTATAAACATCATATCATTTAGCTTCATGAACTATACATTAGTATATTCAGTTGAATTGTCACCTCATAATTAAGTGATTCTAAATATTGAATTCTAGATCTGCTAAATTTGTTTGCTTAGCAGTTATAGTTTAAAAGGCTTAACCGTTCCCTTGACCTTTGTATGTACCTCTTAGGTTTGTTGAACTTTTTCATGCATTCTTCAGTTGATGTTCCTTGCCAAAGTGTGCCCAGATTTTTAACATGGTTCCTTATATTTTGGATCCAAATATCCTTTTTTCTGCCTATGTTTCGCATCTTCTCATTATATTATTTGCGGCAACATAGAACTCTAAAGCTCCATAAAGGAAAAAGGATGGACTAAGGAGAAAGCAATGAGATCATTGAGATGTTATAAATTAGTTTTAGAAAGTATCTTAGCACTAAACTCAACCTTATTTTAAGCTTAGATTAAATTAAAAAAATCTAATTTTTGCAAAAAAGAAATTAAAAAATGTAAACCAAGATTCAACTATACAACTTGTTCTGTACCTTTTCCTTTTTAAGGAACTTGTTAGTTACCTTTGCAACTTACTATTTGCTATCCTACTTCTTCTGGTACAAAAAGTATGTAATTTCTGCAAAAAGCAAGCAAGTATTAATAAACTCTCAAACCTGCTTACACTAGGAATTATGTGCTTTCTCATGACTGTTCAACCAATTTCTTTCCTTAATCATTGCCCCCTTGTTCCATGTCATGAAAGGTCTAGACAGTCCAAAACCTTATACAGGAAAAACACAGGAATATCAACCCAATGATACTAGGCTTATTCTGATGACTTATGTGGTTAAATAACATTTATATACTAGGTAATGTTACTTGATTGAACTATATATATGGTTACTCTACTGGACAATATGTTAATTTCATGGTGCTGCACTCTGGAAAGCTTTAATGGTTGGTCAGTCCTGTTTTGCTCCAAGTGTTAAATCTCTATGTGCATTGCAGACTGATGGTGCACACCTCACACATCTTCCCTCTCCCTCCCTCTCTCCCCTTCTTTTTGGCTGTGGTTTGGCTTGCTTTTGGAGAAGGAATTCTAGATCATTGTTTGACATTGGTTTGATTTCCTGTTCATGAACAGCTTGGACTGGGTTGATCCCTGATTCATTTGGGTTCATGCATCTTGGAAATGTGCCAAGCTCAAATGTCTTTTAAAGTTTGATTTGTAAAAGACCTAAGCCTGGATACACGTTGGCTTGCAAAAAAACTTTGCTCAATTCACAAAGGAGCTGAACTTAAACATATGTTCTCAAACTTAGCTAGCTTGAATTTGATTTCCTGTTTCATGTTATGGGCTGAGCGTGAACATCTAAGTTTGTCTTGTGTGAACCCCAAGTGCTCTCATTACCGCAAGTCTTCATATTCATGGTATTTGTCATAGATCAGTGATGAGTCCTATTCATTTAGAATTTTAATATCCTTACCACTCTTTGGCTTTGCACACTGTCAACTTGGTCTTATGTTGGGCCTTCCTTAAAGTTTCTCAAACAAATAACATTGAAAATACAGCTGGCAAATTCACTTCTTTGTTATGAAATTATCCATCCATGAGCTCCTTGCCATCACAAATTATTGAGAAAAACTGAAGTTGATGAGTGTGGTTTATCCATACAAAGGCCTTCTCCAAGAAATTTTAGTGGCTTACCATGACAATGGAATTATTACTACCTTTCTTTTGCTGCTTTTTGATGTTTTCACCTTGACATATCCATAATTGTAGGATCTTGCTTAAGGCCTAAATAGTATCTAGTGCAAACCTACAATTCAAAAAGGATGAGGCAAAACTTGGACAATAATTTAGTGGAGTGAGCCGTTATATCTGAAAGTCAAAATTTATGATGCAATCATTTGTAAAGCTCACAATTTCCTTTTACCAAATGAAGCACCAAGACCAAACAAGGACACTGATAACCATCCTACCCCAGTAAGCAAAACCAAATAAGTTATATTATTATTATTTTTTTAACCTAAAGCATCCTGATATGCTGGTATTCCAAACTTAAGCAGCACGGTTTGGGTTCAAGAGTACGACTAAATGATCAATTACATAGTCAGCTTGTGTTGGATGCATGCTGATCTTGAACCTGAAACCTTTATTGCAAGAGAATGTTTAACAGGTGTCAAATTTTCCTTGTTTGTCTTGATAGTTCTTTCCCCACTTTTAGTGGCTTCCTGTACTGTATTTGATTGCAGCTTTATCAGCTGTTCTTGTTATGTGATCTTGTTTTAAATTATTGATTGGAGAAACATGCTTTCTTCCTTTCTTAGTATTGATTAGCTTGGCCACACTTTTTAATACGTACAGGCGGTGAGGATACCAGCCAGCAGAGAACAAAAGATAATGAGAATCATATGCTTGATGATCATGGTGGAACTGTCAGATCTGATGGTGGAAAAGGTACGTGTTCTTAGATGGCTGATGCTTTCTACGAGTGTTAATCTGTCTCAACATTTGGTGAACATCTTATAGGATAGCAATCTTGCATGACTTATTACTCCTGTTTTGGATTATATGACTTACAGGCTTAGCACATCAGGGTCTATTCAGATAATTATCTGCTTGCATGAATATGTCAAATTAACAAATGTTCCTTGGTAATTTCAGGAGCTAAACTTGATAATTTATGCTTCACAAGAAGTTCAAACCATGGATTCAAAGAAAAGAATGTTATAAAGCTTCGAAAAGTTTATGAAAGGCAAGGAAAAAATAACAGTGGCATTGGCGAAGCTTGTGAACTTACTACGGCATCCAGAAGCCCTCTTGTAGTAGGAAAAGGGAACACAGAAGAAGGCCCTGCAGCAGAGACTCTGGCACTAACAAATGATGTGGTTCTACAAAAGAAGCAACCTGCAGATACACCTGTTAATTCCTTCACTCACCCAAAGCCATTGCTGAAGTTGAAGTTCAAGAATCCATCTTTTGAACAGCGGAGCTCTTGGGCTCCACAGGGAGAGGAAGTGAACTCTGTCAAAGGGCAGAGATCAAAAAGAAAGAGATCTTCAGCAGAAAAGGTCAGTGTAGAAGATGATGAGAACCATCGACAGCTGCATCGGGAGAATCCAATGGATGAAGCCATGGACGCAAACTGGATATTGCAGAAGCTAGGCAAGGATGCAATTGGAAAGAGAGTTGAAGTTCATCAATCATCCGACAATTCGTGGTTAGTTTTTCACTCTAAGCATTCTATATTAGCTCAAATTAAACACCCCCACCCCTTCCTCCTTCAGTCTTGCCTCACTTTTTCACACTCAGGCAAACATGAACAAATACTTCCTGTATAGGTAATTTAAAATGCAAATACTAATTTATCATTTGTTTCTATGATCCGCAGTTCTGGTTTGCTAACTGATTTGTGCTGATAAGATTGCAACAACACTGATATCTCTCAAAGGGTTAACATGCTTTATTGATCCTAAAGTATTCTTTCTCTGCATCAAGGCTTCAGTTAGCTTTTAAATATTTTACTTGCTCGATGAATATTATAAGTGAACATTCCAATTCTGTAATATTAATCTTGCTGTATGATGATCATCCTCCTGTTCCAGCCAATATTAACATTCAATGAAAGGTTCTGTAGACTGAAAAGATGCTCAACTTGTAGAGACGACATTGATGTCTGATAAATCTTGTGTAGGCATCAAGGAGTGGTTTCAGATATCAACCGAGGCACGTCATCTTTGTCAATCTGTTTTGATGATGGAAGATCTAAAACCTTGTTGCTTGGAAGGCAGGGGATTCGTCTCATTTCTCAAAAGCAAAAAAAGACCAAAACGTGAAAAATTACCTGGTGATTGATGCATTGTTGTGGGAGAAAATTCAACTTGCCAGGTATGGAAACATTGGAAAATTGGAGCTATTCATGTTTAATTCTCTCTGGTTTAGCTGTTCATGTAGGGGTTGATCCGTCTTGATATAGGTGAATATTGAGAACCACCAACTTGTGCTGAAAAGTCTTAAGTACCAAGCGGCTCCCAGTTGTTGTAATCATTAATTGTATCATCTGTTCTTTTCATTTTTCAGGAATCAATGGTCTTTTTATTAGTCTGTCAGGGATGCCTCTGAACTTCTATAAATAGCAACATGTTGGAACTTAATAGTTCCATCACCTTGTAATTCTCACGAAGGGAAAGCCCTTATCAGCCCCATACTAGTTTTCCTGAGGTTTATTGTAATATACGCAGACATTGCTGGAGTTGCAAATGAGGATGCATTTTATAGACAGCTCCTTATTTAAGCAGGGAAGGGAAATGGGGCATAATTTAGAAGGTGGCGTTGTGTAATTCTAATACAGTGGTGAATGATGAACAGAAATTAATAGTATACCTTTTCTGCTAGATAAAGTTATCACTTATGATCATTTGTGAATATTCAAGTATTGTTTATAATTCTGTAGACTGCTCATCACATGATGAGAAAACTGATGGCAGAAACATGATTGTTTGATCTTACCGACTCGGCAATTGTGACCTATGGTTCCTTGAAAGAAATCTATTTACCGGACAAACAGGTGACAATTTGGTTTGCCTGATCGCAATATGAGTTGAACCATTATATTCCAGCTCACCAGGTATTTGGAGACTTCTCAACTTGGAAAGCTGATCTAATGTCTAATTTAATTAGTGTAATAATTGTTTGCTGCCTTCACTATAAAAATAATGATCTGCTGCCATAAGTAATGTTTGTTGTGGAGCATGAGACTTGGCGTATCTCCCACTTACCGTTTGCACAACTTGGAAGTCCTCTGTATATAGTTACACCTGGTACTATTTTAGTTGTTTTCCACGTTATTTATTGGTGACATTTTCTAATTCGGATTAATCCTGCTTGAACCCACTCGAAATGGTTTTTTTTTTTGTTCTTTTTTTCTTCCTTTTTTTTTTTTGGCAAAACAGACGAGATTAAAGATGTCTGAAGGTTGTAGCAGATGCATCCGCAACTACCAAGCGGGCAAGATCTGGAGGCAGCTCACTAGTTCTGAACCTTTCCGTCTGGGTCATAGAAGCTTCCTTCGCCAAACAATCCACCACTCGATTCCCTTCTCTGAGAAAATGGTTGCAGGAAAAACTTAGAAGAGTCCCTGCGATGGTTTTGATATTCCGGATTGCCCGATGTGAAGAAGTTTCTCCATTTATTTAAGAAATCCCCATCGCAGAATCTCCTTCCAAAACCAAAGGATCAGTCTGAAAGACCCGAATGGCTGCTCTACTACTGGAATAGAGGTTGGCCGCAGGGGAATTGAGGCTGCTAACAAAGCTCGACCTTCGTAATTCCGGATAACAAATCCTTTTCCGGCTCGATTGTGTATGCGCTGTCCGTCGAAGTTTATCTTCAAGAAATCTGGTTGTAGAGGGCTGCCATGAAACCAAAGTTTGTTGATTGATAGTCCGCAAAGAGATGTGTGAATGCAAAGGCCCCGGATTCCAGTTCCTTCCAACTTTCTGCAGCTGTCAACTCTGCGCGTAAATGAGTTGGGTCTAAGTTACTCAAGGCTGCATCGTAGTTCTCTTAGCCCAACCCACTTCGCCCTGTCAGTCTAGTCCAATTGTTGGACGGTCTTGGCCCACTTGGGCGAGGATTTCTGAGTAGCGTGGTCCTCGTTGTTCGGAGATCCTTAGACCTGGTTTTAAGCAGGGCTCTGGTTGGATAAAACGTCCATTGTCTTGCTTATACCAAGGATGGTATATATGATATGCGACATTAATATCGTATGATATATCTATGTTTATTAACCAGTGCCATAAATCCCTCGCCCTCCCACCCGCCCTCTCCCCCTTGTTTAATGGTTTTATTGGCTCCTTTCCCGCTTGCCCCCCTCCTCTCTCTCTCTCTCTCTCTCTCTCTCTCTCTCTCTCTCTCTCTCACCCGCATG
>JAOXJJ010001466.1:0-11197 GCA_025769935.1 Phoenix roebelenii
CAAACTACAAAAACGTCCTAAGAAGATATATATATATATATATATATATATATATATATAGAAATATCAATATACGCGCACGCTCGGCATCCATCGATATACTTGGTTTTCTAACATCCCATTTTCAAGACCCAATACTTGATTGAAGTATTTTGCCTCTAAATAATGCGACAACCAACTCAATAAAAACACCAATAATTTGCATGGACTTCTTCACAAAACAAAGGAAATGCAAAATGCATAAATGATTTTCGATAGCATTCTCAACCATCAAATGCTTCATCAATGCATGAGATGGCAATGAGCATGATAATCCAACTTTCCACAAGAAGTCATCAGAGCAAGCAAATAGTATTTTGATAAAGCATTTTTAAAACTTCTCACAAACTCAATCTTCACCATCATTAAAAACTGAAATTTTAATTTCTCCAAGTGCTATTAGCAACATTGTGCACTTCTAATTTTCCATTCTACAAAGAGGGAAAGAAAAAGCTCGATAATAGCTAGTATGTTCACTATTGAACTTAACCAAGTTTCCTCCACCCGTAGTTTCAAAAGAACAATTTCGGTATGACAATACATTTTGTTGTGCTCTTTGTTCTCATAGTCAAAGAGTATTACTCAGAAAACTCCAAACCAAGAACCTATCTTATGTACTCTCTTCAGATCTTTGTTCCCAGACTTGATAGACACTATTTCTCCTCAACTCTGAAACATAAGGCCATATGGTATTCAAAACAAAGCAAATGAACGAGCATTCAGTTAAGAGATGCATGAGAAAAAATTTAAAACACAGCCAGCTGGCTTCTTCTATTCACAATCTTTGGCTTCATGGAAATCGGTAGCCAATTGTTCTTCATGAAAAGTTTCTTAGTATATTCTATACTAATATAAATAGCTATCCTGTAGTGTGAATCGTGAAGTAGATATTCAGACAGATTAGGCAGCCATACTGAGGAAGTAGAGAAGAAGGCAGTGTAGAATTTACCTCAACTTCCAAAACATTTGATGAAGAATGTGAGTAGAGGAAAGGCTGGCAAAGACGCCTAAATCGTGGCTCCCCTTCACAGTGGACAAAAACCTCCAAAGCAAATGAAGGAGGGGATGTCGCGCTGCATGAGAAATTTTCGAACACAAGCAACATTCAGAATGATTTTAAAATGTCCCTTCAAAATTAGCCATGTAAAACAAATCTAGAAAAATTGTCCTCGTTGAGATGAAGATCACGCATAGACTTTGCCAGTTGAAATACCCATAAAATATCAAAAATGAAAGAAAGGTCTTCCAAATCACAGTTTACCTGAATGACTACGGAGAAGGTGATAACTTCGTCGAAGATGACAATACTAACATTTTATGAGGTTATGACTTTTACTGATTTTATGAGGATTTATTCAACAAAGGATCCATGTGCTTATTCAGCAAAAGATCCATGTGCTTCATCCACCTAACATGGGTAAACAAAGGTTGCCAGCGACACTGAAATTTGATAACCCCATGGCGTTCCAAGATGTCCCCATTGTAGCAGTAGGGGGAGATGACTCTTCCGCATAAATGGTCATGAGATAAGCTCCACAACTCATGAGCAAGCAGAGAAGTGGCAAGATAATTAAGTTGTGCTCTCACTATCTTAGGTAGATAAGCAACTTTCAAGCTGAATTGTCTAGTCTCCAGCAATCTATCATTTGATTTTTATAGGTCCTTGCTGTCACGCAATCGAAATGCATTTACATACCATCATCATGTAATGCTCCTAATATACAGGACTACATGGATGATGGTGACGACAAAGACAGCGATGATTAGCAGATAATAGATTGGCCACTACAGGTTGTTTTTATTTCTTCATATGCCGTGTACCTTTTATTTTGTTTTTATTTCTTCTGTTGCTGTGTACCTTTTATTTTGTTTTTTTCTTCAGATACTGTGTACCTTTTATGCATAAATACTATGAACGAATAAAAAATAAATATAATTCAAAGGATCAATGTCGAAATATATTTTGTACGTGTTCTTAAATTCCTTAGACAATGTTCTGGATGCTCATAAGCATATGCATGCACAGACTTGCATTCAAAAAAGCATGATTTCCATCAAATACCCTAGCAGACCAATCGGATATTTCTTCACAAGTTTGAAAATCTTCGTGCCAGCGAATGCAATATTTCGCATGGTATTTGATACAGCATCAACCATTCTGTAGCACAAGCATGACACTTGAATACCTTTTTTCTTTTTTATTTTCCTGATAACCTTGTTCCAGCATACCGCCAAAAATCGCAGAAGTTTCACTCAATGACTTTTCAGGTTAAATATATATCAAATAGAGATGACCTACCCAATCTACACCAAAGATCAGAATTCAGAAATATGTTACCATCACCATCTTAAACTTTCAGACTGGCACATCATAGTTATGGATGCAAACAAAATAGAATGCAGCTACATGTGGTTACTGTCTTGATGAGATGATGCAAATGGCAAAAGGCTATAATATTTATTCCCATTAATAAAATGAAAACTTTTGACCACATTACATAGAACATCTTCGCATGCTCCCTTTCTTTCATATGATTTTCCTAAGAAGAACCATATCTTTTTTCCAACTCCAGATTAACAAATAAAAGACAAGGTAAAAGTCATCAAACTACTTTAATCAGAATAACTGTCATCATATATGTATGCATTTCTGAAAAAAAATGGAAGGGGAAAAAAGCTGTCAATCATACCCAATAAGCGATAAGTTTGGTGTAGACGGAGAAGCATTCTGCTCAAGAAACTCACAAGCAGTTATGACAACAGGTTCTGCAAACAGCACCTGCATGGATATGCAAAACATCATTAAAAGTATTGAACAAGAAAAAGTAAACTGTTAGAGTTAATATTCAGAAAATATTCACACTTTCTTCATAACTTTTGTATACATCATTTGTCCTGCTGAACATTCAAGAAAATTTATGCCTTGCATTTGCGCATAGAAACTATCAAGCAAATCCTTATAGATACAGACAAAAGTGAAACAAAGATAGAACAAATGGTGCATGAATTATGTAGTGAGAATAACAATTGATTCCACAAAAGATAAAAGAAATGTTCGCAGTGCATTTTGGTGTACCAGCAAGATTACAATGTTCAGCGATCTTACACGGTTTCTGAAAATGGAAATTGTAATTTTCTATGCTAAGGTGTTTAATGTGTTGAAATCAAGGAAATCCCTAAATCAAAGTGTTGGAAGATTCTACTTGGAGTGAGATTTTCCGAATTCATCATTCTGACATCGCACTCAGCGATCGTTCTTCTGATTTTAGTTTAAATCTTTCGCACAGGGGGATATCAACAGGCTACGCCACACCAGATTTCTGCATCAGACTGGGTCTTTGGGTCAGTCCTCTCAAAATTGTATATTTTCCTAACCAAAAAACAGACTGTTCGTATCTATTGTTTCTTTTTTTGTAAGAAAAATGCATCCATTCTTTTAAACAACCAAACACTTTCCAAAAAATCTCACTTTCAAAGAACCTCTCTACTTTTGAACAACCAAATACCTTTTCCAAGAAAACTTCGATCCAAGAGAACCAGGAGTTTGCATGTAAAGAACAACCAAATATAGCTTCAAAAAACAACGAAAGATGGCATTGGAAAAGAAAATAAATTCCATAACTAAAATATTGACTATTATTCTGCAAACTTAAGATTAATAAGAGAGACTGTCTGACCTCATCGACATATTCATCAAGCTGAGAATGAACAAATGATTGAGCAAATAAGACACATGGCTCGGGGCGACCCATCCTCTCTTCTTTAACTCTAGATAGACATAGCCTGAAAAGAAACATAAGCAACAAAATGAAACTAGAGTTTTAAAAAGGAAAGCCACATCAACAACCAAATCAAACCTTCCTATCGATAAGTATAGCATGATATGAATACGAAAACCTTGATTGACTCATCTTGCTCCACCCCCCCTCCTTTCTCTCTCCTTTCTGGGAGGAAAGTAGCAATAGTACTGCTATCCATCAATATTAAGAAAGTTCATCATCCATACGTTACATTAACCATTCCTTTAAACAAAGGATCATCCCACACCCACGAGCTTTCTGGGATCCCGAGTTCCCTAGCTCACTTGGAATAAGATGAAAAGGACGGCAATACTAGTCCAACGTCGGTGGCACCTCCATACATGCAAATAAACCTTACCCAACCAGGCTTGGCTGCACGCCCTTCACCAACTAATCAAGTTTTCTAGAATCTTGAGTTTCCTGGCTCATCCAAAATGGGATAGAACGGGCGTCAACAAGCTTTCTGGCACGTTTGGTGGGACCTGCGTAGTCATTGTGGCACTACTTATAGTGGAACAACTGCATAGTTGTCACCCTGCCGCTGTCAAAGGAAGCTACGAAAACAGCTGCAAAGAACGCGGCCACTATAAGAAGGCCACTTTTGGAGTGGTAAACCACATCTTTATCTTTAGTAGAGGGACGGTTTGAAAGACTTGTTTCCATAGTTGAAGGTCGATACGCAAAGCCATAGTACATTTCAGCAAGTTTTACGGTAAAGACAGCTAAGCCTATTCTTGTGATGGATGAATCAGCTTATCAGCAGCGCGTTAAAGTACTGCAATGTAGGAAGAATCAGAGATGGAGACTTTAGCTCATCAGAAGATAACAGCCGCATATGATAGCATTAGGACCCCAAAATCTACTGACCAACGTATCGCAGAAGTCACAACAGCAAAGTTGCAGTAGACCAAACTATCGAGGGATGTTTCAATCAATACCTAGCCAAAACCCAAGATTGTCCGTCATAGTAAGCTACAAAGGATCGCTAGTGAAGTAAACAAATCATTGCCGACATTAATAGCTTTGTACGTATCACGAGGGTTGGGGGTCAACCGTATCGAAGGAAGCTTCCAAACGTTATTAATGTGATGAATATTCCCTACGCTGGGGGGCAACATAACAACGCAAGAGCCTATTTGGCCTGGTGGCATCATGAATGATCTAAGATCCTCAAATGGAATATGGAAAGTATGGATCTTATTGTTCTACAAAAATCTGCTAAAGGATCGAAAAAATGCTAAATTCGATCTAAAAGCGGAGATAAATTAAAACTATATATCCCTAAACCCTAAACCCTAAAACTCCTAAAACCTAAAAACTCTAAACATTAAACCCTAAAAATCCTAGCACCCTAAACCTTAAATCCTAAACCCTAAACCCTAAACTCTAAACCCTAACCCTAAAATCGAAACCCTAGACCCTAAACCCTAAAACCATAAACCCTAAAGCCTAAACTCTAAAACCCTGAACCGAAACCAAAAATCTTAAACCCTAAACAATAAAACCTTACAACCCTAAAATCGTAAACCCTAAATCCAAACCCCTAAACCCTAAACACTAAACTCCTAAATCCTAAAGCCAAAATCCAAAATCCTAAATCCTAGACCCTAAACCCTAATGCCGACTTCGCTTAATTTTTTGAAGTTAAAAAAAGGCCCCCCAGGGTTGTGGTAGCGGGAGGCTGTCAGTTATTCGATTGCACAGTTTTCGATGCGGACTTGAGGGCGGCTTGGGCGGATCTTCGACATGCTCAGCGTGTGCAATCAGCTAGCTCAGTCATCTTGGAGGGTGACAGCCACGGTCATCAATTGAATCTAGAGGGGTCCGAGGGTCGCTGTCCGTGACCATCCAATGCTCCGTGACATCTGGATGATGATGAGAGATCGAGGAGTTGTCCAGGCTAAGCATGTATTTAGAGAAGCCAATGAAGTTGCGGATTGGGTGGTCCAATGCGTGGCCAATCACACCGACAGTACCGTGTCGATAGGAGGTGGAGAGCTGCCTCGGAAGCTCCATGATATTTTGTTTTCTGACTTTCTTGAGTGTATCCGTGCATGTGTTGTATGAATTACCCGTCGCAATAGGAAAAAAAGGCCCCTCAGGATCCCTACTTCAATCGAAACAGAAGAATCAGAGGCGGAGCCTCTCCTTTGCCCCTCTATGCGGCTCCACGGCCCTCCATCGGTCTTCATCGACCGTTTGCCACTCTCCCTCCCTCTCTGCCTCCCCCCTCTCTCTCTCTTTCCCTCTCTTTCCTTCTCCCTCGCCCCCTCTAGCAACCCCTCCATTGCTAGTTTCTCATTCTGCTCCTTGGAACCATCCCATCCGCCGCTTGTACAGCACAGTACACTACGAATCGGGCGACTCGAGGCAGTTCCGCCATCCTTGGTTCAATCCTTTGTATAGGTGTACATATAAATATATATATAAGAAATTCTTCCCCGCATTTAAAATTTTAAGCATATATCCAAATCCAGATCCGAATCCGATCGAATTCGGAAATAATATAGAAATGGATTTGATTGGATAATATCATGCTCATTCTCAGAAAGAATACTTGATTTTGAACGACAAAAAAGTATCATCGCTAATAGCCATCTTTCTAGGATAAAGAAAAAATTATTACTAAAATATTTTTTGATGAAAGTGCTTCCGTCATAGAAAAAATTACTTCCGTAGCAAAAAAAAAAAATAGCGCATATGACCCTTGGAGCTGACATTTCTTGATAAAATAGATGTTTTGGCAATGTCATCTACATACTTTTAGTGGCAAATTATTTTGTCGTGAAATATATATATGTTAGCGACAAAATTCATTTCATTATAAAATATTGAATATTTTGTGATAAACTACTATTTCATCGTAGAAGACTTTTAGCAATGGGGAATCAATTACGAAACCTAGCGACGAAATTTTTTTCATCGCCAAATACTATAAGCGACGAAATCATTTTTTAGCAACAAAATTATTTTATTGCTAAATGTCTAAATTCTTGCAGTGACCCCAGTGCCCTCGATGCGCTCTACAAGCATCCTTAACTAGTCATCTCTCAACCTCCTATCAAACTCTACGTTGTTCCTCAAAGAGTTGAGCACCATCAAACTCCCGAGAAGCTTCTTGTTCTAGAAGATCTACGGCATGGCAGCACTCCCCGACCATTCAATCAACTCCTGCTCTAGGAAGCCATCAACATTGATCCTGACGCACGATAAGACTAATGCTGTGAGGAGTCCGTCGTCTCTCCACTAGTCCCTTCTCCAATGGGAATATTTAAGTTTCATGCATCCTAAATCTAAATGCAATGGAAACATAAGTTTCCACTGTGTAGAAGATCTAAACTGCATCCTTAGTTAAAACACTTGTTTATAATACAAAATCAATTTTGTTATAATCGGTATGATTTTGCATCAACTTTATTCTAAAGAACCAGAAGAAATACTTCAGCATTTTCCTTATATTCAAGGTTTCATTCTAAAGGCTAGTGGATCATGTAACCTAGCATCTTTCATGTCTTTTGTACCAGCAAACCTTAAAATGTCAGCCTTTTCATTGTTTCAAAGGTATCCCTTCTTTAATCATTAGAAATTGGCAAATATGTCCAAGCAGCAAACAGAATGACAACCTATACACTAGAAGATAATCATGGAGCACCTACATGTTCAAGAACGATAGGCTAGTTACTCAAGTAAACCAGCACCTCCCGTGACTATTGTACCATTTGTCCCTAAAAGTTTTCCTTCAAAGCTATCCCTCCTGCCATAATCTGAATTTGGTAATTTGTTCAATCAATGAACAGAATGTTAATCTATACATAAGCAAATAATCATGGGGCACCTAATCAAAATTTGTAGTATTGTATTAAAAAGACAATCTAGCTGTCCAGTTATATCAATGAAATAATAAGTTATGCTGAAGATGAAGGGGCACTCAAATCAAATGGTTGAGTTGCCAACATATTTGCCAAGCCATTCCAATACCTAAGGAGGCATCAGCACTTCCTTTCTTGCTATGCAAGTTACCATGAACAATTACTCCATCCACAATTCAAATAGCAACATCATCATTTGCTTATCATAGGCTACTGGGACCAAATAACACCGAGATTAGAACAGTTGTAATGAGGTTTTTGCCTTCTCTTTTTCAGCTTGCTCACTCTAAAATAATGCCAAAACAAGTTTCTTTCTGAGAAGCCTCACAGATAATTGTTACTCGCCTTTCTCTAAGATACACTCAAATATTGAAGAAAAACTAATGCCTTGCGTTCTGAAACATTTCTTCGAGATTTAAAAGAGCACATGCTCAAAGTGTCTATAGATCATATTTTAATAGATAAGGGGCAAATGACCTAGACAGGGCTAAAGAAATTCTAGCAGAGAGAGAAAGAAAGAACTGACACAGTAGCCGCAAGCTCTAGCTTTTTGCCATCCAACTTCCGTTTTGAAGCATAAGCAGAAAAATAAGCATCAAGTTTAACGCAAAAATATAAAACAGGGCTCCAGATTTAGAAGGGAGAGAGCAAGAGCCCGTACCTGAATGGCACTGCTGCCATAGTTTGGCATCCGTCGAGCAGCACGGCCATCGGACAGCCTTGTTCGATCCATGTCCTCCTTTTCGTCAATCTTCTGCCTTTCGAGGAGTAATGGTGATCGAAAACCCTAAAAATGGGGGAGAAAACGATGCGGTGAGAGACCAATGGCAGAAGAGTATCGAAGAGGGATCTCGGGAAAGAGGTATTAGGTTAAGGTTTTGAAGGAGGAAGAGGAGCAAGAAGAAGAGGAGGCATCGCGGCCAAGCGGAAACCTGCAGGAAGCCCGGAGAAAGGGGGTCGCTACACGTGCGAGGTTTCGCCTGGATGAAATAGCACCGCCTAATGATAGGGAGAAGGGGGATTTGACAGCAGGAGGGAGGGATTGAGTAGGAACGTTGAGAAGAGAGAGGAAGGGAGTAGGAACGGAGTGGACAGGAGACGATGGAGGGAGGGAGGGAGGGAGGGAGGAGGAGGAGGAGGAGGAGGAGGAGGAGGAGGAGGGACGGCGGTACGTGGGACCGGGGGATGGACGCAGTAAGGTCAGACTCCAGAGACGGTAGGGGAGGACACGGTTAGGGTTGGATCGGTTTATAAACTTATTCGAGTAACAGATCCCACTTAAATCGGACAATCTTTCCCCGCTATCGTACCATGTTAAAAAAAAAAAATTGAATTGAGGTTAGTTGTAACTTGGGCAACAGTAAGAGAAATCAAAGTTTACGCTACTTTAAAAATAGTGTTCCATTAGCAAGTAGAGTGCAAACTAAAATAAAGCTAAAATAAAATAAAATTTATTAATACGTTAAACACCGAAAAGTCCGTCATTTAACACATTTACACTTATTTATATGTGGTACAACAATTGTAATACATCTGCTAATTTTTGTTACTACCCATGCCACCATAAAGCGATTTCACAGGTTTGCTTCCATGATTTTATATATACTATAACCGCAAACTAGATCACGATCCAACTTCCTCTAGCTTGTGACTTATTATGCCCCATGTATTGTGGTGGATTACAGCCAATTTTTCAGTCTGTTTATCAACACCGCAGCTAAATTCGGCCTCTTTGGCCTCTATCTCCATGTCTAGTGGGATATAGCACGGTCAAACCCTGTCAAGTCTTGCGAGGATCACATAACTTTTATTTGCTTTCACTCCGCCTAACCTGGTTCATTACCGCTCGCTCATTGTCAGCGGTTAGATTGTTGAGACAGGGTGCAAACAATTATGAATTGATTTAATTTTGAATTTGATATTTTAAATTTAAAATAGCTGACTCTCAATTGACCTACGCGCAAGAACGTGTACATTATGGTTCTTAATGGGCAGCTAATGGGCCATTACGAATTTCGGACCGTATGATTATTTAGGTCGCCCGATTGGAGCTGCTACAGGGCCTATATAAGGCCTGAAGAAGAGGTCGTATGGTCGTTACTTGACCCTCCCCCTACTCATGATCTAGCCGTCGTCGCCAGAGTGTTGGAATTCTCTTCCGGGCATTCTTGGGAGCACTCGGCTAGCCTTTGCGCCATCCGTTGTTTTTCTCTTCCGGGAGTCATTCTCCTTCTTCGCTCATCCGTCTTTTTCCGACGAGTTTTCGGATTGGCATTTTATCCTCTCTTTCGATCGTTCGGAGGGTTTTTCGTCTTCCTCCTCCTTTTTCCTTTATTCTTAAAAATTGGGCAATGGACTCGCCGACGAGGGCATCGATGTTCGATGTAGGTCCATCGCGAACTCCGTCTTCTTCTGAGGTGGAAGAGGTCGGGCTTGAGGTGGGCCCGAGCCCGTATAGAACCGGCTCGCTCATAATCGATGAGGATCTGGGCTCGGTTCGAGCCCAATTTTTCATTCCTCTGGAGTTCGTCCTTGAACTCCTGGACTTCGGAAGTCGAGTTACCAACCTCCCTAACGGTTGGGTCGGAGTGTACGTAGATACATTCCAAGCAGGGATGAGGTTTCCCCTTCATAGGTTCATAGGTGAGCTTCTGACGGCATACGGCCTGGTGTTTGCGCAGCTTGCCCCGAACTCATGGAGGCTGATCATCGATTTTCTCGCCCTCTGCCTAGCACATGACTTGCCCCCCTTAGTGAACGTCTTCAGGAGTTGCTTTATATTAAAAGGCAACCCTATAGATAAAGGGTGGTGGTACTTCTTCCCTCGAGGGGCCGAAGGCATCTCGAACTTATCCCCGAACTTATTATTTCCGAGGTAGTGGCTTCGGCCCCTCGGATGGATTTCTAAGTCTCAAGGTGGTTTCGGCCCCTCGAGCGAGTTTCTACGTTTGGGTGGATGCTTATCCCTGATCTTGTTATTCCCAAGATGGCTTCGGTCCCTCAGGTGAATTTCTAGATCTCGTGGTGGCTTCGGCCCCTCGAGTAGGTTCCTACGATCGGATGGATGTTTATCCCCGAACTTATTATTTCCGAGGTGGCTTCGGCCCCTCGGGTTTATTTCTAAGCCTCGAGGTGGCTTCGGCCCCTCGAGCAGGCTTCTACGTTTGGGTGGATGCTTACCCTCGAACTTATTATTTCCAAGATAGCTTCAGTCCCTCGGATGGATTTCTAAGTGGAACTATCAGTCGTTCCTTAGCCCAAGTCTAAGGCCTAACCCCTAGACCGAAATCGGCATAAATGCCGCCCAAGCCTTTCGGCCGACAGACAAAGGGATACAACCCTTGACTCTTGCTGGAAATTCAAATAATACATGATCAAAGATATTTTGCCAAAGGGCCCTAATGGCTCCTTTTATAGGCCGAATGCCTTGGCTTATTTTGGACTCTATTCCTAATTGATTGACTGCCTCCTTTGGCCGCAAGGGGGCTA
>JAOXJJ010001467.1:0-11184 GCA_025769935.1 Phoenix roebelenii
GTTAGCTCCGAACCACTATAAAACCTCTTGTGTTTGTGATTGGTTCATTATCTCTTCCTTCCTCTCCACTCACTACTTCTAGCTATTTAAATATTCTGTCTGCAGAAATCTTATTTAGTTAATCATTTAGTTTTTAATTTGCAATTATTACTTAAAACCCAATTCATCCCCCCTCTTGGGTTGTCTTCTTGGGCAACAGCATTGATGTTCGATGTAGGTCTATCGCGAGCTCCGGCTTCTTCTGAGGTCGAAGAGGTCGGGCTTGAGGTGGGTCCGAGCCTGCATGGAATGGGCTCGCTCATGACTGACGAGGATCTGGAATCGGTTCAAGCCCGATTCTTCATTCCTTCGGAGTTTGTGCTTGAACTCCTGAACCTCAGAGGCCGAGTCACCAACCCACCTAATGGTTGGGTTGGAGTATACGTAGATACACTCCAGGCAGGGTTGAGGTTTCTTTTGCATGAGTTTGTGGGCGAGCTCTTGACGGCGTATGGTCTGGTGCCTACGCAGCTTCCATCGTCTGAGCTGCCTTGCTGCTCGGACGATGGAAGGAGACAGACTTGATCGTCCAGTACTCCAGTTATATGAGCAAAAAGATAAGCGTGTTCGAACTGGATATGCTTCGACGCCCTTCTCGGCCAAGGGCTCGACGTCGGGCTTAGGAAGTCCGAGCCACTAAGTTTTCCGAGGTGGAATTTGCCACAGAAATTTTTCAGGGTTCCACATGGGCATTCCTTTCTGGAGAGTTGTTGGATTGGGACGAGGAGGGTTTCGACTATTAATTCCTCGTCCCCTGAAGCATTCCATCTGGCAGAACATGAGGAGTTGGCCATTAATGCTCTCTTCTCCATAGCATCTCGTTTGGTGGAAGGCGGGAGGTCAATCATCAACATTTCGAGCTCCGAAGCGCCCTTCATAATGATCAGCATTTAGTGAGATGATTCAGAGAGATTTGTTGAGCCCATTTAGGGTTTGCCACATGGCGAATCCTGGGCCGTGTGATCATTTAGGTTGCTCGATCGGGTCCGCTGTAGTGGCTTATATAAATCCTGAAGAAGGGGTTGCAGGGTCACCACTTGACCCCCCCCCGCTCCTGATCTTCTTTCCTCAGCTGCTGCTACCGAGGTATTGGAGCTTTCTTCTGGGCGTTTTCGGGATTTCTTTGCTAGCTTTTGCGCCACCCGCTGATTTCCTCTTCTAGGAGTCATTTTCTTTCTCCACCCGTCCATCCCTTTCCGACGAGCTTTTGGGTAGGTATTTTATCCCTTCTTTCGGTCGCTCGGAGAGTCTTTCGTCTTCCTCCTCCTTTCTCCTTTAATCTTAAAACCCGAGCGATGGACTCGCCGACGAGGGCATCGATGTTCGATGTAGGTCTATCGCGAGCTCCGACTTCTTCTGAGGTGGAAGAGGTCGGACTTGAGGTGGGCCCGAGCCCGTATGTAACGGGCTCACTCATGACTGACGAGGATCCAGGATCGGTTCGAGCCCGATTCTTCATTCCTCCGAAGTTTGTGCTTGAACTCCCGAACCTCGGAGGCTGAGTCACTAACCCACCTAATGGTTGGGTTGAAGTATACGTAGATACACTTCAGGCAGGGCTGAGGTTTCCTCTGCATGAGTTTGTGGGTGAGCTCTTGACGGCGTATGATTTGGTGCATGCGCAGCTTGCCCCGAATTCATGGAGGCTAATCATCGGCTTCCTCGCCCTTTGCCTGGCACACGGCTTTTCCTCTTGGTAAATGTCTTCAGGAGTTGCTTTATATTAAAAGGCAACTCCGTAGATAAAGGATGGTGGTACTTCTCCCCTCGAGGAGGTTGTAAGCTACTTGGGGCCTGCCTACTTCCATCCATGGGTGGAAGGATAATTTCTTCTATATCTCCTTCGAGCGATCGTGGGGATTTAATCCGATTTGGAGTTTTCCGCTGGCTTCAGTAAACAATAGGCTCCCACAATTGTCGCAGTTCGAGCATAAGACCTTGGATAATGTGCTCGGGCTGAAGGAAACTCCTCGGCTCTCTGACCTGCTTAGTGAGGATGCCCTGGTAAATCTTGGCCTGATCCTGGCTTGTCCCGAGGGTAAGAATAGTTTGACTTTTTCTTCTTTCCCTTTCATGCAGGGGGTGCTGATAAAACTTATTGTTTCACAGATATTGTAGGGATGATCTTCAACACCAAGATGCTGATGGCCATATATAAGAAGAAGAGAGCCGCCCCCAAAGGGGTCCGTCTTGAGGGAAGGCCAAAGAAGGCAAGAGTCGCTCCCGGCCTCGAGGTTGAGCAAGGAGAGCCCAGGGTTGCAGCCCCTTTTCTGACCGGGCCTAGCCGGGAGCCCGCAGAAGAGGCCAAAGTGCCCCAGTCGACGACTGGGGAAGATCCTCCCATCCGAGCGACGGTCGCACCTGCCAACCAAGTCCCGAAGGTTGCCATGATAATCCAGCTACCCGGGCCGGATTCCGAACTGAGGTGTGAGCCTCGGACCTTAGTCCCCTCCACGATCTCGTTATGCGTCGGGACTGCGACCTACTCCAAAGCACCGACCTTGGCAAGAACTGAGCCGATGCTCCCCGAGTCTGGCGGGGAGCCATCACGGCCCGGTCCTGAGGGCGATTCGGCCCTCAGGTCCGAAGAGGTTGCTCGCAGGCTCGTACGTAGCATCATGCTTCCACACGACCGCGCCTTAATGGAGGAAGACCTTGGTGACCTCGTCCACCATATCTACTCGGCGAGCATACGGGTAAGTGATGTCATCCTTCTGTCCTTTGTTTATTTCTTTTGCTGACACTTCTCTTTTGGTGCCAGTCTCTTCATGTGGTCGACGTGTTGATGTCCAACATGCTCGCCGACCGGGAGGAGCTAAAGGCGCTCCGGTTGAGGGTGGAGCATGCCGAGCTCCGTGGACAAGAGGCTAAAGGACGAGTGGCGTCCGTTGTGCAGCGTCAGCAAGAGGCCGAGAATCGGGCGGCAGTGATCGAACGCAGCAGCATGAAGCCGAAGAGAAAGCTGCTGCCGCTGTACAACGGCTTCGGAAGACCAAGAAAAAGGTACATGCCTTTGAGGCCGTAATAAAGGATAAACTGGCTCAGATCCTAGTCATGTGTTGGGAATTGTATCCTAAATGTTAATCGTCACCATGTTGATGATTGAATTTTGTAAATAAATTAATAAATTAATAAAGTGTTATTTGGCATTATTCATCATTTCATCTTCAAATGAACTTTTATATGATGAAGTCCTTTGGAATTATGTTATGATAAAGGAGAATTTATCTTTGAGTCCTTAAACCTGTTCGCGACCAAATGATATATTGTTACTAGGACGATAGCATTATCGAGATTAGGTCGTTGTGTGACATATACGTTGGTTGTCCTCTTAATCAAGGAATGTGGAGACACTGGTATGCCACACAAGTGAAGTGTAGAAGTACATTTCACTGAACATGACCAATTCCGGAATGCTCTAGTGTCAAGAGATGTTCCGAGTGGATATGGATATAAGTGTCCCTTAGACCTGAGATCACCACAGTAATTAGCAAACAACTCACTGTACTTTAGGATCGGACTAGCAGAATTTCTAATTCTAAGATGGAAGGTTACTAGGTGCAGTCAAGTACTTGCAAATTCGGTGCGTGAGTCAAGATGGAATTGACCCCTCATGAAAATAGGAGATAATGCCTTGTGTTCAATTTAGCAAAATCTTGACCAGCGTAATCCTTGTGAGGAGTCACAGGATTTCTAAAGTTGAATCACATCATGGATGCTCTTATTACAGAGTTGATAAAACTCTAAAGTTATCCTGGCATTAGGAGTCAAATGGATGAATTATACGGTAACCATAGTCCAAGGTTGCAGAATATTTACTTTGCATATATTCAGCCTATCCGAACATCGGGTACCATTACTAGATGGTTACATCGATTAATATAGGAAGTCGTTTCTATACTACCGGCTTAGGTTCGAACCTATGAGGTCACACATATAGAAGATTTCTGATTGATCAAAGAAGGCTGATAAATGATTAAGAATCATTCGAAGGCAATTTGATCAATTCGATTGACAAATTATCCTAAAATAATTAAAGTAATTATTGGAGGTTTAATTAGAAATTGGATTGCTAATTGACTCAAATTGATTGAGTTAACAAAGTTTGGATGAGCCAAAATTGAATTGGATTCAATTTGAGCTCAATCAGGGTTTGACATGATTAGATTGGGTTCAACCAAATTACTTTGTTTTAATCCGGATTTGACCTAATTTGATTAGGTGCAACCCAAGAGGATTAGGCTCAGATGATGTGGCAATTAGTGGTGACATGAAATTGGATTTCATGAATTTTGAATAATCCAAAATTAATGCATGGCGCATGAACCCATTGCTTGACACTTGGCGACATTGCTTGGTGTTTGAATTTAAATTCAAATATTAAGCAATGTGTTAAATGATTTTCATCACTCAAACCATCAACCTAGGTGGTGTATGAGTTTTTGAATGGATTAAATTCGAATTTCAAGAGGTAAGTGCGAAAATATGAAGTCTTTTGCCATGCCGCATGGAATTCAGCATCACTTCCCCTTGCACATGAATTTGAATTTAAATTCAAATAGCCCTTTTAGTTAGGATCAGATTTGGGTTGTTCTTATCCTAATCATGCGCCAACTAAATGAGATTTAAAGGACTTGAATTTTGAATTTGAATGCCTTGATGATTGGCATTAAAAGAGATCAAACATGGGGCTGGCCACTACAATGCATGCTGCCTTCTTCTTCCACATGCCACATTTACTCTTCCTTCTCCCTCTAGCTACGGTTTTTAGGGAGCATCTCTGATAGATTCAAGATCAGATCTGAGTCCTCTACTCTCCCTACAAACCTCTCCTTCATCTGCTTCAAGACCGTTGATCAAGGGTTGATTGAATCCGGGTGAGCAGATTTCAGTCTTCATGTGTTCTGCAGCCGCTAGCACTGTTGCTGAAGAGGATCCTTCAGGGCTTCGCGTGTATTTCTCATAGAGGTTATTCGTGTGCGTGGTTGCAAAGTCAATGATTAAATCTACAAGTTTCTTCCATCATAAAATATTTTAATCCTATATTAATCTTTTATTTTAGTGTCAGGGTCTAGGTCCGATTTTCCGAAGTTTTACCCTCCTTTGGGGCTCCTCACGGAGTTATCTCCAGAATCCATTCGATGGATATTCGGAGATTAATCGGAATAGAGTGTTTAACTTTCAGATCTGATAGTTAATCATGCATAAAGTTTTAGTATAATTATTTAAACGATTCCGGCATAATCCTATGTGTTCTTACAGTGCTGATTTCTAGATTTGATCTTGTAAGTATGCACGAATTAAATTGTTTGATTCGATTTTTCCGTTGCGTTTTTGAAACTTAAAAAGAACTACGTATGGCTTGATCCTCTTTGTGAAGGGGTACGTAGACAACCCGATCAGGTTTAACCATGGTTTAAAAAAAAAAATTCAGCATGCTTAACACCGAAGAACCTAGGATTTACTTTCATCATGGACGCTGAGCATTTTCGGGCCCGCTCCTCGGCGAGCCGCATTTCTGAGCTCGAAACTGCTCTAGTTCGCCTTCGGGGCGAGGCGGAAGAGCGGGAGCTAAAGATCGGGCAGCTTGAGAAATTGGTGGAATCATCCGCCCGTGAGGCCGTCGAGAAATTTCGTCAGTCGAGGGAGTATATTGCCGAACTAGTGGAAGGGGCTGCCGCCACCATGGTCCAAGGTTTCGATAATTGTCGTTTCCAAGTCCAGCAGCTCTGCCCTGGAGTCAACCTCAGCGGCCTTGAACCGAACATGGATGGGGCTGCTGAGGAGGAAGAGGATGCTGCCGAAGTCACTGGCAAGGCCAGGCTGGAGATTGCCCCCGAAGCTGCCAACGGGGTGGAATCATCAGTCGTTCCTGAAGCCGGCGTTGGAGCTGAAGCCATTGCAGCAAGCGGGGACGGTGCTCATGAGGTTGCGACTGAGCCGGAGGTCGTAGCCGATATTAATGCGGAGGTCGTCCATGTCGATTGATTTTTATTCTTATTCTTGTAAGGCTGGCCGTTTAGGCCCTTTGTAATTCTTCCGATCATGAGGTCGTGTGCTCTTGTATGCGACCTTCGGCCTTTTCTGTCAATAAAATCTTTTTTTTTCAGCAAGTGTTTTGAGTTTGCTCTGCCTCGTGCTCAGATATTAAGATCCGAATTACGTGACTCAGACCCGGGCCCATTTTACATAGCAAGGGCTGCACTTAGTACTTGGAGGAATCTCCGAGTTCGGTACACCCCTAAAATAAACCTTATGTGAGACAAGCTCATAGCTCTTCATTTAATAGCGCGGGCCGCTTTAAGCTTTGCCCAGGAGAGCGAAAGACAAACAATCATGAATTATCTAAGGATAGAAGCTCGTCCGGGGGCAACTGTTAACTCAGGGACATAGGCGAGTTCGGGGACAAACATTTTTCCGTGAGCAGGAATTTGCTCGAGACTTAGGAATTCACCCGAGGGGTCGAAGCCACCTCGGAAATAATAAGTTTGGGGATAAACATCTATTCGAACGTAGAAGTCCGCTCGAGGGGCTGAAGCCACCTCGAGACTTAGAAATTCATCCGAGGGGCAGAAGCCACCTCGGAAATAATAAGTTCGGAGATAAGCATCTACCCGAATGTAGAAGCCCGCTCGAGGGGCCGAAGCCACCTCGAGACTTAGAAATCCATCCGAGGGGCTGAAGCTACCTCGAAAATAATAAGTTCGGGGATAAGCATCTACCCGAACGTAGAAGCCCGCTCGAGGGGCCGAAGCCACCTCGAGACTTAGAAATCCATCCGAGGAGCCGAAGCCATCTCGGGAATAATAAGTTCGAGGATAAGCATCTACCCGAACGTAGAAATCCGCTCGAGGAGTCGAAGCCACCTTGAGACTTAGAAATCCATCCAAGGGGCCGAAGCCACCTCGAGAATAATAAGTTTGGGGATAAGCATATACCCGAACGTAGAAACCTGCTCGAGGGTCGAAGCCGCCTCGAGACTTAGAAATCCATCTGAGAGGCCGAAACCACTTTGGGAATAATAAGTTCGGGGATAAGCATCTATCCAAACGTAGAAACCCGCTCGAGGGGTCGAAGCCACCTAGAAACTTAAAAATCCACTTGAGGGGCCGAAGCCACATCGGAAATAACAAGTTCGGGGATAAGCATCTACCCGAACGTAGAAATCCGTTCGAGGGGCCGAAGCCACCTCGAGACATAGAAATCCACCCGAAGGGCCGAAGCCACCTCGGAAATAATAAATTCGGAAATAAACATCTACCCGAATGGCTTGCGGACAGGGATGATGCCCCCCACTTAGATCGGGGGTGAACTCGTAGAATCCTGCGGATGGGGGTGCTCTTCCTTGGCTCCCTGTTGACGCCACAGGGCACCCCGAGCCGAGCTCAAAGGGTGACTTTGTAGATGCCCCCCATTTAGATTAGGGGCAAACTCATAGAATCATGCGGACGAGGGTACTCTTTCTTGGCTCCCCGTTGATGCCGCAGGGCACCCCGAGCCGAGCTCAAAGGGTGACTTTGTAGATGCCCCCCACTCAGATCAGGGGCGAACTCGTAGAATCCTATGGACGGGAGTGCTCTTCCTTGGCTCCCCATTGATGCCCCAGGGCACCCCGAGCCGAGCTCAAAGAGTGACTTTGTAGATGCCCCCCACTCAGATCAGAGGTGAACTCGTAGAATCCTGCGGACGGAGGTGCTCTTCTTTGGCTCTCCGTTGACGCCGCAGGGCACCCTGAGCCGAGCTCAAAGAGTGACTTTATAGATGCCCCCTACTCAGATCAGGGGTGAACTCATAGAATCCTGCAGACGGGGGTGCTCTTTCTTGGCTCTCCGTTGACGCCGCAGGGCACCCCGAGCCGAGCTCAAAGGGTGACTTTGTAGATGTCCCCCAAGGTGAGCTGGGGGAGAATTTCATAAAGTCGTCGGCGTACTACGACTCGTGCTGTCGAGATATCAAACATGTGTCGAGCTTCCTAGGATACTTCAGAGACACCTTGGGAGAATTTTGGAAGATAACTTCATTAGATTACGACCTAAGGAAGAAAGCCCTGACTTGAAGGAGGCTAAGGTCCTTCTTTGGAGGAGTAATTTAAATCTGGGGTCACCAGCCTCGGACCGATGAGCGTGGCCTCTCTTCGGCCCCTTGGGGCTAGGGTGGCATCAACGTAAGGCTCATAGGCAGGGTGTTAGTGTGCCTCCACTGGGTGTCCGTCATCGGGTCCGTTAGATGGTCCCGAAGTCTGCCCCTCAAGCTCCGTTCTGTTGGTTGGCCCACCAACGAATCGGCTCAGATGGCCCTGGCAGCCGATCACTTCGATTCTATCACGGAGCTGATAACAATCCTCCATGTCGTGGCCGTGGTCTCTATGGAAGCGGCAATACTTGCCTACGCGCTTCCACGGCTTGGATGATCACATCCTCGGAGGAGATTGGAGGTAGCCGCAACCCTCAATTCCCGTGAGGATTTGGGCTCGAGAGGATGTAAGAGGAGTATACTCCTCAAAACTTCGATGGGAGAGATGTCTCCCAGATCTTTGGGGAGCCTGCTTCTCGATCGATAACACTCCTCGCGGAGTTCCGCGATCTGATCCCAAAGCATTTGGATTTGTCGCCTCACTTCCTCGACCTTCTTGTCGAGTTCAATGGTTGACGGAGCTCCAGCCGGATGAAGAATTTGGATAACCACGGCCAGGGTTTGGACTTGCTGGGCGAGCAGGTAAAACTGCTCAGGCTGGATTTGAGAAATTTGGTCTGCAGAGACGTGCGATGCAGGAGGTGGACCTTGGAGGGAGCAGTCGGGCACTGATTCCCGGCTGCTCAACGTGTTTGGGGCCTCTTGGCTCATTATCCTTGTGATCACGACTCAAACCATTCCTCTAGCGCCAAAAATGTTATGGTTCACATCTGGCCCGAGGGTGACCACGTCGGTGGAGCCGAGGGAGCCGTCGATGCTGGAAAGGGGAAGACGAGTGCCACCTCCTACGCGATAGCCATGGACCTACACAAGGCATTACCGGTGGAGTTCCGGTGAAGGCCCTCCGACGCTCAAGTTAGAGTGGAGTTTAGTAGGCCCAGCCAAAGGTCCCTTAGAAATTACCTGACCGAGTTATTTATAACCTCGGTGGAGTGGCCCAGGCGGTGGAGATACTGTCAGCCCCCATCATGAGGGAGTGTGGCTCTGAGCTAGATGGCTTGCAGTACAACCCATTCTTAAGAATGGTAGGGTGTTGACAGTCACGGCAGAGTATGGCCGGAGTTGTCAATGTGCCGTTTGACTGCTGTTGGCTGGTTATGGAGACGTGACGCGGTAGTGTGGTGGAATACGACCATGTAGGTAGGCGTAGGCCTGCACATGGATGTGGTTGTTGGCGAGGCTGAGCTCGTTAAGTAGTCGCGTCATACGTTTGACGAGATCGACTTGACGGATGCTGGGAGTAGCTCGGCTTCTCAAGTTCTGAGATGTGTTCAGTGGAGCGCCCCGAGCTCGATAGTCGGAGCATATCGCTAGGGTTGGCGTCCTGAGCTTAGCCGGGGCTGGTCGGCGAATGTCTGGAGGTACCCCGAATTTGATTGGGGGAGTCGGCGAATGTCTGAAGTTGGTGGAGCTTTTGGCGGAATTCCGATGACGATCTAGCCCTAGGCCGATGTGAAGATTCAGCCGATCGTCGTTGGCTTTTACTGGGCCGAAACTGGGCGGCCTTTTAGTTGTGGGCTGGACGATCCATTTTTCCTTTTATCAGATTTAATTTTGATTTTTTAAAATTAAAAGTAAAACTAAACCGACCGTATGAAAAAATTAGTTGAAACTAATCCAAAAATTTTGGTTGGGTTCAAATCAATTTATCATCGATTTATCAAGGTGGTATTCAATAGTTTTGGCTAAGTCTAAACATACAAATTATTTTTTATAAAGGCTTGATATTTAATAAACTAGGCTAAATAGATCGAATCAAATCTAAACATAAAAATTTTATTTTATATAAAAAATAAAAAAATTGAAGATATATATATACATCGTTTGGGTTCAGTTTAAATTGATTTTTAAAAATTTTAAAAACCAAAAGCGAACCATTTTTTGGGTTCAAAGTTTTTTCAAATCGACATCAAATTTGATTTTAAAAAATAATACAAATCGGACCAAAGGGGCCCGTTCTGGTCAGGTTAATAATCCAAGGGGAGGCCACCGGTGCCAACTCCCGGCTCCTCCTCGATCACGTCGGCTACCATGATAGGGTCGCGGTCTGCGAGCCCACTTACAGACCGCCGGCACTCCCATGGCTTCCCGTCACTCTCCCGCTCTCTTTCCCTTTCCCTCTGGTGCCTCTTTAAAATCTTGAAATAGGTAGAGAAGCTGGAGAAGCGGAGATGGAAGCGAAGAATATGGCAGAAGAGAAGCCACGAGATGGGATTCGCACCCAATTCGCCAGGACTTTCTCAACCTCGGGCGATCGGAGGAGAAGAAGAGGAGACGTTCCGACGGATCTCGAAGGGAAGGAGGAGGAGATGAGTGGAGGAGGAGGAGATGGGCAACTGCCGGCGGGGATGGAAGAAGAAGAAGAAGAGGAGACGGTTCGACACCGACGGATCTTGAATAGGTGGAGGAGGAAGAAAAAGAAGAGGATTCCATTTCATCTCCCCAATTTGGGCTTTTAAGCGACCAGAGCTCAAGGTCACGGACACAGTGAATGGAGCCACTTGGCCGGACCGGGCTCAAGTTGGGCTTCAATACGTAAACTTGAACCCGGCCCATTTAACTGGCAGCTTCTATGTCAGGCCCGGATCCCCAGGCTTATGATCGTATTGGGCCGGGCAGCCTATGCGGCCCCTCAGTTCGAGTACGACTGAAGGTACGAGGCCCCTATATATAAGACTATCCGTTGGGGACGCCATTGAAACGACCGCTGGAGCGAGGCTGGGACGCCAAAACCCCGCTCCCTTCTCACCTCAGTGTTCCTACACTGTGGACTCGAGTCTCGTCCATCCATAAAGAAAGCAATCTGTGCACTAATCAGATCAATCACCGTCCTCGTGATGATCCATTGATCATGAGCATTTAGAAATTAATCACCAATGATACATGGCTCAAATTCTCAACTCTTGAGAATATGTATCATCTTATTAATTCCTTGGACGATTCATAGACACA
>JAOXJJ010001468.1:0-11173 GCA_025769935.1 Phoenix roebelenii
AACCCTCGCGTCCGATCGGCGATGTTCTCTCCGGCGGCGAGGAAACCCCACCTCGCCTCTCAGAAGGACCGGAATCTTGGGCACGCTGTCCCCGATTCCCCCGCGACGCCTCTTCCAGAGAGCAGCCGGTCGGTCTTCGGCGCTTCCATTCCCAGCCGGCCGATCACCGGCACACCGGCTCCGTGGTCTTCTCGCCTGTCCGTTCTCGCCAGGTAAAGGGGAGTCTAGGGTTGTGAGATCAGTTTGGATGTTTGAAATATTGTGGCATTTTATTTCTTTAATCAGTTGGTAGCTCTGCCACTGATTAGTCCCATTAGGGTTTTTGAAATCTATCTTGTTTGATATCTATGTCTGTTTGAATGTTTTATTCTGAAGTTCTTGGAGTGTGAGCTTGAATCATAGCGGTGGAGGTGAAAATATGATGTTTACTGATGGCTCTTTGGCTATTTGGAAAATAATCTATTTTCCAATGTTTGGCTGTTGGGGAAATAATCTTTCTTGTATTCTGCTTCTGTGGTCGGAAACCTGTTGCATAGATAGAAAAATCCGGGTACTGGCAGAAGAATGGTACTCTTTTAGATTGATACGGAGACACCAAATCATACACTTCCTGAATTCTGAAGAAGTGTATGTTCATTGTAGGAGAAGGAATTGGAAATATCTCAGTAACATACAGAAAATTTATTCATTCCCAATGAGAGAACAACGAGCTCGTTGATGGTCGAGGTGCTTGACTTGCTACTTTGTTTAGTGGGGTATTCTTTTTTTTTTTCCTTTTTTTCTGTTGTGAAGTGGAGGTTAGCGGTATTGGGAGAAGAAATCGAGCTCAGATGGTTGGATGGGGAAGGCTATATGAATAGCACAGGTGGATTTTTTGTTATGTAAGTGATGAAAGAGATGAATAGGTCATCACTTGGGAACTAATTGTGGAAGACAATGTTTTAGAGGGAATGCAAAGGTTTTTGTTAAAGGAAAATGTTTTGGTGAAATAAATTCACCAACGTACTTCCATGACTGATAAGATGATTTGCAACAATCTTACTTCCACGATAGCCCTTATGTCTTTAAGATGCAAACTTTACTATGAAACCTACCAACTTTGTGATAGATTTATGGACTTGCTGTTCTCCTTGTCTCTACTTGTTAGTGAATCAATTTAAGGAAGCATTATCTAGCAGTTGCAAGCAAAGATAATAGCCATTTTTAGTTAAATTATCAAACTCAATTCCCCTTTTTATGACCCAAGACCATGTTATCATTATGTAACACCATTCCCATCTACAACATACTTGTCATCTTCATCTTTATCATGTAGTCACAGATATTTTTTTCATGTGATGTTATAAAATATCGATCTCCTTATTTCTAAGTCTTTCATTTTAAGAATTATTTGGAAAATCTTGGTGGATCTTTATACTTAATTTAGACAATGCTGTGAGAAAGACCACTTCCTATACCAGAAATGTGATGTAGCTTCAAATGAAAAGGAGGGCTGGCGAAGGGCTGCTGACTGTTTATGTTGTATAAATGAGGTCAGATCTAGTTCAGAAGACAGCTGAGGGCAGCAACAAATAACAGCAAACAGAGGAAGGATAGAGAGAAAATGGAGGATGTATGGAGGAAGAGAGAAGAAAAAATGAGATGACAAGAGAGGGAAAAAACAAGGGATATGAGCCCCTTATTTTCTGCCTTCTTTCACTATAACGTCAAAGTATTCCTTCTATGCCTTTTGTTGCATTAAACTTAATTTGTAGATTCTGTTGCCTATATTACTAAATATAGTTCTTAAGGAACTTAAATTGCTTGCTAGCCAAGCAAATTCATCAATGGAAGATATTTAAAGATTCTAAAAGTCAAATTGGAAACAAATCCTAACTGAATGAGGCCCTTAATAATGTAAATTGAGGCCAACGTAATGGCTGACCAGTGACCTCCTTGGGCTTGGAATGTGGGCTGCAATATGCCCTTAGTTGGATCAGCCCTATGCTTCCATAATCTGCACCAAAATCATAGATAACTACTGTTATCATCCTCTATTACCAAATTGGGCTTTATGTTGTTTTGTTCGTCTACTTTATACATCATGAGGCCTTTGAATGTCATTAGATCATAGTTTCAAGATCATTTTGAATGGACATTCGGAATCTAACAAACATTTGGTCACTGATGTATGAATATTCTATAAATGAATGGGATTTTATAACTATTATCCATCCTTTTTTGTCTTTTTGCTTTACTTGCAATCCCATGTGGTGGTGCACATGCACAAACTTCCCTAACCTTTCAAAGGAAATGATTTTTTGGTGTTCACATTATCTCATTTTAATGGGACACCATAGATGCACAATGCTTTGGGAATTTATGTATTGATGTCTCCAACTTTGCTCTAATGTGCCTATAATTTCATATGGAGCATAATATGTTGGTCCTCCCTTTACACCTCATTAGATGTTCTAGTGATAAATGTACATTAGAGGAAGGCAATTAATTAAGTTTCCGTCCTAACTTTCTTTTTAAAATTAACAAGTAATTCACATTTATTTTTCATATTTATTGAAACTTTAAGGATGCCATTAATGCTAATGTTTCTTTGATTTTATTTGCCCTACTTACACTTGCCTAGATTGCTTAATGCTTTCATTCTTTAATGTTAAGCTAGTCTTCTTATCTCATTGTCATGTTGTCTCTTACCCACCACAAAGCTCAGATTCTCGATAATCAACTTCATGTCTCTCCTTTTTATCCTTGTCCCACTCTTTACAGTGAACCCCTGAGATGCAACCTTGAAATTGCTTCCTTTGCAACATGAGTTGTGGATCCTCCTCATACTCATCGACAAATAGATATTTCATGGCCATATGGTTTGTGCCATCATGTTTGACTGTCTTATTTAATATATCTTGTAATGCTAATTTAATGCATTCTTTAGTATCATGCTTACTCTACTGAACTACTTTCAACTTTTGGGTTTTATGCACCTCTCTGCATCCCCTATAACTCAGGCACCTCAGTTATCCACCAAATTACATGCTTCTTTAGATTAGGCATGCCTAAAAATCCATATGAAAACCATAATGTTTAAAATGCAAGTACCATCCTTTAATAATCATTGCATGCTCCCACCTAATGTTTCCCATCATTCTGTGCTAAAATCTGCAAATATGGGTATCATTTTACCCACTCGGACTGAAGCACCTCAAATATCCGCAGACTACATGCTTCTTTAATTCAGGCTTCCTAAAAATCTGAATCAAATCATTTTGAAGTAGCTTCTAAAACCAACTTGTGTTCTTTAATAATCTTGAGTGCCTCCACCTAGTGTTCCGCACCTTTTTGTGATAAAAATCTATACACATGTTAAACTATTGGCCAGCAGTCATATGATCAGGTAAAATGGTTGCTAGCATAATGACACACTTAAGCTTATAACTTAATCTACTTAAGTAATTTTAACATCAATGGAATCTTTTCAGAAAACTTAATACATTAAGATATCATTGTTAGGAACAGTTGAGATTTTCATTATTGTAAGTT
This sequence comes from Phoenix roebelenii, assembly GCA_025769935.1. Taxonomy (NCBI): domain Eukaryota; kingdom Viridiplantae; phylum Streptophyta; class Magnoliopsida; order Arecales; family Arecaceae; genus Phoenix; species Phoenix roebelenii. The sequence continues at coordinate 3,535 of JAOXJJ010001468.1, forward strand.
TTTTATTATTACTTGCATGTGTTTATCATTTTGTTGCTCTATGATCAAGATTACACCATTCAGAACTAAGAAGATAGATAGTATACATTGTAATCAAAAGGAAATTATTTTGCTAATATGGAATAGCAAGGCCTAGCAAAATGTGAGGAACAAATGTACGAGAAACAATTCCAAGAAATTAGACCAAGCGATCCATTTAGACTAAAGATTAGCAAAATTGATAATGTTCCTACGAACCCCAACATGATATTTGAGTTGGAAGAGTCACTTGTTCATTCCATTCCAAACTCTCCACCATGTAACTTGAACACAATATTCAACCTTTCAACTCCTTGTTTTGAAGTCAAAATTCTGGTTAAATGCCATTACATGCACATTTCCAAAATGTAGGGTGTAGTTTTAGCTTGGAGCATAAACCTAACTCCATAAAGACCAAGAGGTTGATGAAAGAGCAAATGATTAAATATTGTTACCCATACAAATTCCCATTGGTTATTAGTAACTTGAAAGAAAAAAACATTCTTTTGTCCATAACTACAGGTGAGGTTTACTTAGTACCATGCATCTCTTGGATAACCTATTGGCCCATTTAGACCTTTATCCTAGGCTATATAAACAAGGTGGATAAATAACTTTCTGTGATCTGGGCATGTTTTAAGAATGTGGTTTTTACTTGTCTACTTGGGGTGCAATTAGCTTATGCATGCTACATGGTTGACTAATTTTGAGGTTGCTTGCAGCATACCTACATTATTGTAGTCTTAATAGTTGAACATTCATTTCTTTGTCATGATCATTTAAGTTGGTCTTGGATATTGTGCCCTCATAGATTAATTAGACCATAGTTTTCTTGCTTTCAGAAATATGTTTTTTCTTGAGGAAATTCACTTGATCAGATGATTACATTATGGTAGCGGGAGGTGCTCATTATTGGCCATTCAGTTAAAGGGATTCTAAAAGTAGGTAGATGACAATCAATTTTATTTGGGCTCACCGTGGTGATGCATTTGCTTTATGAATGATGGGGCATTGTGATTAGTTTATTTATTTCTTGGCATTTGAGCCCCACCCTTGGCAGCTCTTATTCGGGAGAACAGATTAATTTAAATTGCAGATGGGGTTTATTGTATAAAATTTGTTCTTATCAAGCGAGTAGGTTAAGCTATGCTGATCCTTAGGCTCATACAACTGAAGCCTTGTGATGGTCTTGATCTCAAGAAAGACTACAGACCAAGCCTCTTCCTTGATTTCCAGTTTGTGGGGGTATTTTGCATGTATGTTAGTCAAACCATGGGAGCTTGTTTATGCTGAGATGATTTTTAACTTTTGGTCTAATGTAACATGACAACCGTTTTTCAAAATTGTCATGTTACTTAGTAAATCAGGTCTTTAAATTGTCATAAAAAAGAAAAGAAAATCACTTTGGAATAGTTTTGGAACCATCTATTTTAGAAACAAAGGTTGTTTAGGATGGTTGAGCACATGTTTAAAATGTGAAAAGTGGAGTACAAGCTTGTACCACTTGTACGACATGTTTATTACACATCTATATAAGTTGAGGGACATAGCTATGCCTGCTTAGAGATACCATTCCTCTACCCTTCCATTAGCCAGCTGACATTCCATGTATTATAGATACATTATGATAGGCACTTTTACTCCTTGTACATGGCATAATATAGTGAGGATCTGTGTTTATGCTTACTAGCTAAAATGTTATTATTTGAAGATATTCCTCTACCTTATTCCTGGCTAAAACTTTATTGTTTGAAGATATTCCTATACCTTGTTCTTGTTTCATTTAATTCAGAGTTTTTAAGGGATTTGGTTCTTGAACGATTCAATTACTGCAAATATTGTAAGAAATTATTATTTTTTCTTCCATTCAACTCTTTGTTCTTGAGTTAATTTTCAATTTATTGATTAGACTGATGGACTACAATCTCCTGCAAAAATGTTTTTAAGTCAGTCTTTCTAAAGTGAAGAGTTTGATAATCATTTCTCATTTATCTCTTTCTATTCAGGATTCCAACTGAGAAGAAAACTGAGAAGGGGGTTGATGCAAATCAAACCCAACCTGTATATGTTGGAGAGTTTCCCCAAGTTGTTCGCAGTGCTCAAGCAAATCTTCTGCAAAAGAGTGTTGCTAGTAGGGCTTTTGGTTTTGAATTGTTAGTATGCTGTTCTTTCCAACTACCTCTTGAGAAAATGATTTTCTTATTTTCCTTGCAGATAACACGGTGCTTGCTGGTGGTATGGATGAGGGAACATCCCTTGCTTGGATAATATGTGGAAGGCAGATTTTTATTTGGAGCTACTTATCAGCTGCAGTTTCAAAAAAATGTGTTGCACTTGAAATCCCATCTTCTGCATTTGGGGACAAAGATGACATGAAGTTCATGCATGGTAATCACTGGATGGTCTGTGTTGTCGGATGGGATATTGCATCATCAAGCAGTGAAACAATGTTAGGGCAATGCAGCTCTGCTGGCATAGTCGTTTGTAACCAAATGACTAAAGCTATTGTATATTGGCCGGATGTCTTCTCAGACAGTGAAAACATTCCAATTGCTAGCTTACCAATGCCAGAATCTGGAGAAAGTGATTTGACTAGTGATGGAAGGAAAGCTGCCAACCGGAACCATGGAAGCACTTGGGTTGGAAGTGATAACTTGTCTGAACATGATAGAGTTAATTCAATTATCGTGACTGCAATTCCTGGTAATTATCATGAATGTATTGCAATAGCGTGTCAATCAAATGGTGACTTGTGGTTGTTTCGTTTGACATCGGCCAGAATATGTCCGAGAAGAATTTCTCATGATGCAGTAGGAATTAGTTCTGGTCATTCTCAGATGAATAAAAGGCATGCACGGTCATTAATCTGGCGTTCTTTGCATGCTTGCCCCAAGGAATCTGGTCGGCAGTTTTTTTTGTTGACAGATTGTGAGATTCAGTGTTGGAATATTATGCTTGCACCTGATATTAATATCACTAAACTTTGGATTCATGAAATCGTAGCTGATGATGGTGATTTAGGTATCAAGAAAGATCTAGCTGGCCAGAAGCACATCTGGCTTTTGGATGTGCAGGTGGATCGCCGTGGGAAAGAATTTACTGTTCTTGTAGCTACCTTGTGTAAAGATCGGGTAAGCAGTTCAAGCTACATGCAGTATTCTCTTCTAACAATGCAATATAAGTTTGGTCAAAATTTCTCTTTGGAAAATAGTGGATCAACGAATGAAAGGGTTCTAGAGAAAAAAGCTCCTCTTCAGGTAATAATTCCAAAGGCAAGAGTGGAAGATGAAGAATTCTTGTTTTCTATGCGGCTACGAGTTGGTGGCAAGCCATCTGGCTCAGCAATTATACTGTCTGGGGATGGAACTGCTACTGTAACCAACTATTGGAGGGGTTCCACTCGACTTTATCAGTTTGATTTACCATGGGATGCAGGAAAAGTTTTAGATGCTTCTGTTTTCCCTTCTTCAGAAGACAATCAGGAAGGAGCTTGGGTTGTTCTTACTGAAAAAGCAGGAGTTTGGGCAATACCTGAAAAGGCAGTCTTACTTGGTGGGGTTGAACCACCTGAGCGAAGTTTGTCACGTAAGGGGAGCTCAAATGAAGGCGTTGTGGAAGAAGAAAAAGGAAGCCAGGCTTTTGGTGTCAATGTTGATCCTAGGAAGGCTACTTCTGAGGCATGGATTGCTGGAGATAGACAAAGGGCAGTCTTTATGAGCATTGCACAGCGAACTGCCCAAGATGAAGAAGCAGAAGCATTGCTAGGTTGTTTGTTTCATGAGTTTATTTTGTCTGGTAAAGTTGAAGGTGCGCTAGAGAAGCTAAGGAAAAAAGGAGCATTTGAAAAGGAAGGTGAAATCAATGTTTTCACCCGCATGAGCAAATCTATTGTTGACACTTTAGCTAAGCACTGGACAACAACCAGAGGAGCTGAATTTGTGGCTTCAGCTGTTGTGTCTTCTTTACTTTTGGATAAGCAGCAGAAGCATCAGAAATACCTTCAGTTTCTTGCTTTGTCCAAGTGCCATGAGGAACTTTCTTCCAGGCAGAGTAAGGATTTAACATCCCTTATTTTTGATTATGCTTGCATTTCTGGCTACCTGTCTTAAAATATCTTGCCCTCATCATACCATCTGTTGGACACAATTTGACATTGTTCTCATAAGTATCTTTGATCGAGTTCTCACATATCTGTTTTTCTGCAAATATTTAGGCTGGAATGCAGGTATTTATACAGTTACTTGTTTCTTCATTTTTCGAGGTGCATTTGCTTTATGTATCTGTTTTCTGCTTGTCATTCCTTTCCTTAGGAATTGGACTATTTATTTGGAAAGCACTTCTAATAATTAGATTGTAAAGTGGTTTCAATGATGCTTCAAGCTAGGGCCTAAAGGCTTGTATAAGATAATGTACCCTTGGGCGGATTGAGTGTGGGCTGGTGGGGGCAGGAGAAACAAGTATGACGGCCTAGGGGAAGGCAATAGGGATGTGGTGCGGCCTAGAATATGCAGCAGAAATCTCTCACTCTAATTCTCTTATGTGATGACTTGGGCTGGCGTTAATTGGACGTGGTAATGAAGGGTTTAAGGCCTACGATTGAGGTCTGAAACCTAAGAAAAATTGTGATGGTAGATGGATTGAAGCAATGGTAATGGAAGTGCTATGAGTTGAAAGTAATGAAGATATCTATGGGCTGAATTTAAGAGTTTCACCTATACCCAAAACTCAAGGGGTTTTCCTGGCGTCTCACCAAGAAAGAAGAAGAGCCTTTGGAGTCTCACCAAAGGGGAAGAAGAGAAGCCTCTCGCCTCTAGATCATAAACAATTTGCAAGCCAAAAAATTCTACATTGATTTATTCATCATGTTCACCTCATTAAATAGATGAGGTGTTGGAGCATAATAGGAAATTAATCTCATGATAAAACTCAGGTTAAGACTCATGACTAAACTCAAATACTAAGGGCTAAAGGACTCCTAACCAAAGTAGGACTTGACCAAGTCAAGGGACCAAGTAAGACTCCTAATCAAAGTAGGACTTTGACTAGTCAATCCCATAAACATCTCCATGCCTAAGACTCTTCATGCCATGAAATCCTAATGAGAATAGGACTTCTATGCGGATGGACACCTCATCACGTCCTCAATTGGGTCCACACAAAGTGACTTGGGTTGACTCAATTACAACTTAATTACATGGACTCAATCCAACAAATACAATTCAGCAATTACAAACCCAAAACAAGAACTCAAGTAAACCCAATATAAAAGTTCTCAATGTGACCTAATAGACCAAATTAAAAAGGCTCAATCCAATGTAATTAAATGCTGGAAATCATGAACCTAATGTGTTTTCGGATACTTCCAAGCAAGGATCCAAACTCGACGTACGTCCATTATGACTCGGGCTCATGCTCCTGCATCAATTCTTCCCGGCTGAGAAGAACTCGACTCCGTCGAGTTGGGGCTGAAGAGCTTGTGCAAATCTGAATTCTGGCGCGGGATCTCCTCTTTCTTCAGCCATGAACAATCTGAAAGGGGTCGGTTCTTCTACTTCACCAAGAATTTTTGATATCCTTTTTGGCGTGCCGTAATCCGTTGATTGCCTTGATCTGAATTTATGAATTCTAGAAAGGGATCTTAAAAATCAACAAAGGAATATGTTGTTGAATTCCTGTTTACCTGAAAATGCACTAAACAGATCGTTGTTAGAACCGACAAACAAAGTTTTAAATTAATTATACTCTTATATTTTCTACTCGAAGAATAGTGGTCGCAAGAGGTCGATCCACAGGAAGGCGATTGGAGTTACATAAAAATCAAAACGTTCACTCGGATTCAAAGCCGATTTTTGAATAATAAGAAAAAAATATTACTTCGGGGATATTGAATGATTTTCTAGTCTACCAAAGAATGTTTTCTATTTGAAAATAACGAAAAGACATATACTTAGAATCGAAGAGCATTTATAAATTTAATGAAATATTTAACTATTCAAAGAAAAACTTTGGCATGGATGAAAACCGTGCTTAAGAAGATTGAAGCCTGGAACATAGATTGCATGAGAGAAAATTTCATATATTGCGTGAAAGAAAAATTAAAAGATTGCATAAAAAAGAACCTAGAACAAGGATTGCATGAAAGAGCATTGATGGATTTCATAAAAAGAAAATGATTACAAAAATAAAAATGGAGATTGGAAGTCTAATGCTTCTTCTCTTCTGCAAATAAAAATAAAATAAAAAAAAATAAGAAGCTTCTCCCTCCCGGTGGAACACACATTTTTTTTCTTTTTCAAGAACAGTGCATACTCTGTTCTTTTCCTCTCTTTTTCTTTTGAACAGAGGTCCACCTCCTCTCTTCCCCAGCCGAGCACTCCACCCTTTTCTCCCCTGTTTCTTGGTCCCAATCGAGAGCTTCTACCCCCCCTCCTCTCTTGGACCAGCCGAGCACTCCCTTTATAGATCAACCCCTTGGAAGGAGGGGGAGGATGCTTGGAATTTTGAATCAGAAGGAATCGGACGCGTGATTGGATGCTTGATCAAGGAAGAGGCGGACTCGGAGGCTTGACTGCAGCGTGATCCGTGGAGCTCGGACGCGGAGGAGGCTGGATCATGGGAGGAAGGAGAGGGCGGACACGATCTGTTAGGCGGATGCTTGGGATTTCAAATCTGGAAGAGAGCTGGACTGCCGGTGATGCGTGGGATGATTGCTCGCGGATGCTGAAACTCGGAAGAGGAGAACACGGATCCGGACGGGAGGGGGACACAGGGAGTTAATCCGGGAGGATGTGGATTCTGGACCGTTGGAACCATTGCTCCTCCCTTTGATGCGGAACAGGCGGATGCAGAGGCGGAGTGTGGACTTGCTTCTTCGGGCCATGCTGGGATCACGCTTGTAGTCGGACGAGCGTGGGATTCGGAAGCTGGACGTGGCTGGGCAGAAGAAGATGGACACGATGCTTGGATGCGGAAATGGAAGGCTGAAGAAGATGGCTGGATCACGGGATGCTTCACGGCTGGGACGTTGATCACGAAATGGAGCTGGGATCTCCCGTGATCGATGGAACGCACCGACAGGCTGGACTTGGATGCTTGGGCTAACGCGTGATCCCACGGGTGAGACGTGGAGGCTGCAACGGAAGGATGTGGACAGTTGGTCGGACTCCACTATTAGCTCCCCTACTCTATGTCTTCAAATCGGGCTCGGTTCTGTGATCCTTGGATGGTGTTTCGAGATCTTTGGATGGTTGGTGGGAATCCATCAGATATGACAGATTCCTTGGATTTGGCAGCTCTCCGGGAGGTGAATCAGGAAGAAGGGGATGTGGGAGACGGGCTAATTTGCATGGGCTGGATGGGAAGTCGTTCGGGGGCAAATGTGCTTGACGAGGTCATGGTAGGATTTGGCCTGCGCCATCTGTACCAAATGCGCATTTAAGCTCTAATTTATGATAACTTGTGCCAAACAAAAATATAATATTAAATCAAAAATTTTATTGTTATCTATTAGCAATAATACTAATTTAAACGGTATGTAGATCTTCCTTTTGTGCTCTCATCACACCCTCCAACTAGCTTATTGCTAGTCTCTAGCAATTAACAAGCAAACGATAAAATGAGG
>JAOXJJ010001469.1:0-11163 GCA_025769935.1 Phoenix roebelenii
CAAAAGACATTCACAATATACTTGTCAATGAATCGTTTATTAGATATGCGAGGAATACAACAGTAAAAAACTTCTCCAATCATTCATAGGAGAAGAAAAAGTGCAACAGGCGCTGGAAAATATACAGTAGATCAGAATATCCTCCATGAGGCATGATGAGTATCAATGTACAAGATAGGTGACAATGAGGGCCACAAGCATGAGCACATAAGCTATCCCTTGATCGATAGTCTTGCCTGCGTAAGAAGGGTGACAAAAGAAATAAGCCATTTTGCTAACCGCAAACACATGCAAAAGAAAACTTCTGCCTCAAAAATGGCCATATATATATACTCACCATCGATGCTCCTGGCTTCTGTAACAGACTTCGCCATCGTGCCCCGACACACTAATGGATGCAGGAGGACCGCAGCAAAGACGTAGGCCAGAATCAGGGTTCGGGGCTTGATGGAGCTCGCCATCTCAATGGAAGAAGACGGTGAGTTCTCAAAAACAGCCGAGCAATGTGACGACTGAGGAAGGTGGTGTGGTTAATTGTTAGAGGTGAGGTTGATGGGGAGGCCAACGTATGGGCATGGATATATATAGGCGCGATGATCAAACACCGTTATCATGGACATGTCGTATCTGACATCATCACTTCCACACGTTAATGCAACCTGTAGAGGGAGATAAGATAAGTAACTATTAAAAATAGTTGACGGCCCACCGGTTTTGACTGTTTTATTCGTATTCCGTAGTCTTTATCGTATTGTCTAAGCCCATGCCGTCCAACGTACAGCATACGACTCGGTGTATAAACGTGGACTCGAGTAGACTTTTTCTAGTCTTATTACAACATTGTATTATAATCATTTGTCAATGTCAGCTTTATAACCAGTATCTTCGCTGGGCATTTGAACCAATGACCCAGTGACCCAGCCCCTTGACTACTGGGTTAACTCGCTCAATCAGTGCACACCAAGATCCCCAAACAAAATTGGCTGATAAAAATTAACCATTGTTATTCACGCACGACGCTGTTATGTTTTTTTTTTTGCAATGTTCCCGTGGGGACACGACACGACACAATAGAGAGGGGTTCAATGAGAGCCCGACATCTATGGACTACTAAAATAGTCACAGAATCAAGGGACCAATGAGAGAGGGGTTCTACCTCTCATCCTTCTTTAGCCCAATGAAGCCATTAGATGGAAGGGGGGAGCCTACTGGAAAGAAAAAAGAGTGGCTCAGCATACCCTCTCAGAAGCTTTTATTTGGACCTCCGAACAGCAAGGACTTCTCTTATTGATTTTCCGCATGAATTTCTTCTAAGATGGAGCCGAAGGGGGCTGGAGAAGAGCCAAAGAGGTCTGTAACCTTAATGCACTGCATTGCAAAGGGTTACTGAGAGATCTCAAAGCGAAACATGCAAAGGATTTCTTTCAGTGATTTAACTAATAGGATCAGGACCCACTCTGGTTAATATAGCCCAGATAAAGGCCCAGAGTAGCTTATAGGCCCATATCCAAGCAGCTGGCCCTTTTACCGCTCAAGATACACTGGCCATCTAGTCCATTCAACACAAATAATCACCTGTAAGTTTGTAAGGCGAAGAACAAAGGCCAATAAAGTATCATAACGGAAATGTTTTCAAATTACTAAATTCACAATCCATTTATTGCTGTGCACATATAAAAAGAGACCCAAATGTGAACTTGAAACATACTTAAGGGGCAAGGTGGAGGACAACAAAGGTTCATTTCAAACAAAACCTTTAATTAGACATAGTATGAAAGATTGTGACCAAAAAGAGGGGCTAGAAGGGAAGATAGCTCACATAACCAAAGTAGTTCCAGGACAACTAAGCTAACATGACCAAGTCTTTCTACACAAGTATCAATAGGAATGTATTTTTTAATGATTTTCATTCTTTTCAGTATAAATGAAATGATTTCAAACAGCCATTCTACTATGCGATAAAGGTCAACACATTTCTTGTCCAAGGTTCTTTTAGCTATCATAAACCTTCATATTTACATTTTTGAACAAAAAAAATATTATTTAAATTTCTTTATGCATGTAGTGGGCATTCAGGACATTATTCAAACAATTCGTGATGCTACAGTACCATAGTAACATGATAACACTATAAAGTGGAAAAGAACCACCAACATCGAATCTTTATTTTTCTTTCAAATCTCAGGATAAAGCCGGAACCGCCATTGGAACTGTTGTGTTTGAAATCTAGCTTGAGGGTGACCACATCGGAGGAATCGGGGGAGCTGTCGACCAGGACAGAGAAAGGCTGGCACCTTTTGTGCTAGGGGGACCCTGTACAAAGCCTCATTGGGGATTCCGGTGAGGGCCCTCTGATGCTTAAGTTAGAGTAGGTCCAAAAGTTCCAAACGTTACTTGATCTGGGCTATTTATAGTCCTCGCAGAGGTGCCCAGGTGGCGGAGTTATGACCCGTCCTCATCGTGGGAGGCGATGGCTTTAGCCAAGTGGCATGCAACTAGGGCTTGCCTGAGGCACACTGTGTAAGCCGTTCTTGTGAATGGCATGGCATTGGCAGATGTGGTAGGGTATAGCCCGTGACAACAAGCATAGCTGGGGCAGCTGTTAGAAGTATGCCCTAAAAGCCAACATGGCTGATGTATATTTGTAATCTGGGGCACAAATTTGTAATTTAACTCTTATTAATAAATAAGATTGGGTAATTTATTTTTCATTCATGTTTGTATGTGTCTATAAATCGTTCAAGAAATTAATAGATGATAACACATATTCTCAAGAAGTTGAAAATTTGAGGCATGTGTCATTAGAGATTAATTTCTAAATGCTTCTGATCAATGGATCCATCACGAGGGGCGATGATCGATCCGCTGAGATTAGTGCATAGATCACTTAGTCAGATGGACAAGTCTCAAGTCCACGATGTAGAGACACTGGAGTGATTATGCAAATACTTATTAGAGAACAAGGTATTGAGCATGACCAAAGATAATAGTCATATGGATGTCTATCCACTCGTCAGTGACTACTTATGCTGCAGTTGTATGACTGGTCCTTTGACCTGCGATGCCTCAGCTATTCACTGTGAGGTTGCTATAGTTTGACGAACATGTGAACTTGGGCCCTAGCCATTTGGGTCCTTGTAGTGTGGATTGGCTACAGTAGATTCATTTTTTGGAATAGGGTTGCATCTAGATGGGATCTATCGATCTTGATAGATTAGAAGTGATCCTATGTGATTTATGAGACTGAGTTCGTTAAATATATGGCCAGATATTTTGGAAAAAGAGTTTTTCATATCTCGAACTGGAAGTCGAATAAATTAGACATATGACAGACGATGGAATTTGATAAGTTATCCATAACCTCCATCATGTTAGGATCCATGATAGAGGGACTGTATCATACACTAACTGCACCGAGAGGTTCAGATATTCCATTATGTTGTTTTGCCACCACATACTGCTAGGTGTCACTAGTTGATTGTGAGACTCGAAGGCATTCACTTAGTGATCAGTGAACCCTAAGAGTAGAACTGAAATTGTTTCAGTCCACTAAAAAGAGTTTCGGTGGTATTAAGATGGAGATCTCAATATGTCTTACTACCAGTCAGAATAGAACCTACGGGATCACACATATAGACTATTTAATTAGTCGAACTATTATAATTATGATTTAGAATCTCAATTGAAGTCAATTATCAATATGGTTGGTGATTGAATTAACCTACTAAGTGTTAGTGAGTTAATGGAAGAAGAATTAAGTGAAATTGATTGCAATTGAATTGCAATTGGGATGATTTAATGAGCCAAATCAAATTGGGTTCAACCCAAATTGATTTGGGTTCATTATTGGGTCAATTGGATTAAACTAGTGTTTATGCGGATTTTAAAGTCCACATGTCGTCGTAGGATGAATATGACTTAAGTCGTGTTCACACTATGCGGACTTTAAAGTCCACATGGCGTCATTGGATGCATGCTCCCAAATCAATTAATTCTCCTAATGAGATTAGGAGTCCTAATGTGATTAGGAATTAATCAATTGATTAAGTGGATGCATGTTATGCATCTATGAGTACAAGGATTGGACACTTGGCATTAATCCAAGGGTGGGTTATAGTTCCATACTCCTAATAAGATTAGGAGAAGTCCTAAACCCAATCTATAAAAGGGTAGCAAGGAAGACGTTATGGATTAATCTTATCCTCTTTCTCTCCACGCCTCCCTTTCTCTTCTCTTCTCCCTTCCCACGGCAGCAAGAGGAGTCCATCCTCTTCCTCTCCACGGTAGCAAGGGAGTCCATCTTCTTCCTCCTCCAAAGTGTTGGTGGCGTTAGAAGAAAAGGAGGCAAGAGATACCACACGGCGCCAAGGAAGAAGGAGTTCTTCCATCACGCCTCAAGCCCTCTTCTTCCTCCTTCTCCACGGCAGCAAGAGGACCTCTTCTTCCACGGGAGCAGGGCTAAAAAGATCCACGTGCAAAGCTACCTCCTTCTCTTCCTCCATTGCGATCAAGGTTGAAGAAGAAAGGGTTCTTCTTCAAAGAGGTATGTTGCTGATTTTTCTTCCAACATCATGATAGTCATGAGAGGTCTTTGTAAGAAGTTAGTACTCCGGTAAGACCTTATCTCAGATGATTAGATCCTCGTGTGGATACCTGTAGAGGCCGGACATGTATCCGGCTTAATCAGGAACCTAGAAAGATCATCAGACTGCGGTGTTCTACACCTGCAGAATTTTTGAAAATGAGATCTTCAAATTAATAACTTCTGATTTTTTTGTTTCAATTTTATAAATCTTAATCAACCCTCCTCAGATCTTAATCTTCCTCCCTCTTAAGTTCAAGGATCTTCTGGATTCCGATCCAGAAAATTTTTTGAACTCTACGATTCAAGATGCGCTCATACGATGAACGACGTCCCGTTCGAATTTGCTGCGAACGTCGCATCGAACGAGGCGTAACTCAGCAGCAGCATAGCATCGTCCTTGGTTGACGCATCATGGCATGGCCAGCAAGCAAAGCATGGTGTTGTGAGGTTGTAATGCATGGCCGCGTGTGCGGGCGTGGGTGTGCGCATAGATGCGCACAGGGATGCAGCCGCTGGTGAGGTCGAGCTCGCTTGAAGGCCGTAGCATATACTTGGCGAGGTCAGCTCAGTGGGCGCTGAGGTCGGCCGACTTAGGGGACACGACATATTTGGTGAGATAGGCTTGGTGGGCTCTAAGGTTGGCCTAGCCTCCAAAACTCTGAGGTCTGCTCAGTAGAGCGCCCCGAGCTCGGGGTCGGGGCGTCATTATGGTACCTACGGTCAATGAGGCCTCTTCGACTCTTGGTCGATTCTGCAGGGCGCCCCGAAGTCATGATAGCGGAGAAATCTGGCTGAGGTTGGCTTGGCCTTCGGCGAGGTCCGAGGTCGGACTGGCTCTCAGCAGGACCGAGGTCTGGCCTGCTCGGCGCTGAGGTCTATTTGGTTGAAATTGGCTGGTCCCATGCTGAGGTAGGATGATCCATTTTGCCTTCCATTATTTGCCCCTCGACTTTTGAGTCTGAGTCGTCTTTCAGCTCGGGCGAAGGAAGTAGTCAAGCTGTCGATCGTCCTGCTCTAAAGCCAGGTGCTCGTGAAGATGTACGCACCGAGCAGGGTACACTTGGTGTATTATTGGAGCTGATGGCTTCAAGCCGAGCTTCCTAAGCCGAGCTGGGGTGGCTTAAGCTGCCACATCATTCCACGCGGAAATGGCAATGAGAGTTCTTTAATGTGTTGCGTGAGCGCTTCCTTCCGACGCATTGCCTTGTGGAACGCGACGAGCCAATCATTAATGCCCCGTCCTCCGAGGTGGCCACTACGATGGGATGTGAGGGGCCAATTATTAATGCTTCGTCCCTCCTGGCGGCCATCATGATGATCATCTTTTAGTATGGTGATCTAGAAAGATTTGCTGAGGAAGCTTCTGGGCCTACCACCCAACGAGATCTGGCTGTCTCGCCACTCGGGTCAGCCGATCGAAGCCGTTGAGGTAGGCTATATAAGGCTTTGGAGAGACCCTAGGGGCCTCATTTGATCTCTCTCGCTTCTACCCTTCTTCCTGGCCGCCATCTCTCTTGTCCTCGAGCTTCTCCTTGAGTGTTCTCAGAGCTTTGCGGCGAGTTTTTCTCTCAGTTTCCGAAGGTCCTCCTTTTCTCAGTTACCTTCCTCAGTGAGATCTTGGGTAGGTGTCTTCTTCCTTTTCGGTCGCTCGGAGGGGAGTTCCCCTCTTCTTCTTCTTTCTTTCTCCTTTGATTTTCCATGAGCAAGGCGATGGGACCGCCTACTAGAGCCCTTGTGCTTAGCACGGGTCCATCCTGAGTCCGAGCTTCTTCGAATGCAGAGGAGACCAAGCTCGAGGTGGATCATGGTTCGAGCGGGACCTGCTCGAGCATAAGTGAAGAGGAGCTGGGGTTGATTCGGGCTTGGTGGTTCTTCCCCCGCGAGTTCGTCCTTGAACTCCCTGGGCCCCGGGCTCAAGTTACCGACCCTCTTAGATGTCGGATCGGGGTGTATGTAGAAATACTCCGAGTAGGGCTGAAATTCTCTCTTCACGGGTTCGTGAACGTGCTGCTGGCGACTTATCGGCTCGTTCCTGCACAGCTTTTACCGAACTCGTGGAGGATGATCATTGGCTTTCTAACCTTTTGTCTTGCCCATAGTATTCCCACCTCGGTAAATGTCTTTCGGGGCTACTTTTTGTTAAAGGCTTGCTCCGCGGACAAAGGGTGGTGGTACTTCTCTTTTCGAGGAGGCTGCACACTCTTCCGAGATGCTCCTTCCTCCATTCATGGGTGGAAGGATAATTTTTTTTTTCTTTCTTTTCTTTCCTCCGAGCGGTGACGGAGGTTTGACCCAACTTGGAGTTTTCCATGGGTCACAGTAAATAATAAACTCCCCAAGTTATCGCAGTCCAAGCAAAAAATTCTAGACAGGCTGCTCGAGCTGCAAGAACTCCAAAGTTTTCCGACCTGCTCAACAAGGAGGCTTTGTTGAATGTTGGCCTAAGTTCGGCTCATCTCAGGGGTAAGGCTGGCGTCGTTACTTTTTCTTTTTTTCTTTCTTTTTTCTTCTTTTTTTTTTCTTTTTTTCATATTTAATTCTCACTGAAGCTCCTGTTGTCAGAAATTGCAGGGATGATTTTTAGCGACGAGACTCTAATGGCCCGATACAATAAAAGGGTGGTGGTGTCGGATGGAGCTCGACCTGAGGGGGGGCGAAGAAGCCAAGGACTGCATCACCTTCCGGCGTCATGCGGGGCGAGCCCGCTGAAGTTGTCGTTGCTGAACCTGCTCGGCCTGGGCCCGAGGTGGCCCTACCGGCTAAAGCCAAGCTGCCCCCATCGAATGCAGAAGGGGGCACAAGTGAATAGGCGACTGCAGAGCCTGCCGGCAGAGCTCGGAAGGCCCGCAAGGTTGTCGGGCAGCGCCGATCAAGTCCCGAGCCGGGGAGTGGGCTCAAGGTCTCGTCCTCTTCTGGGGTTGCGACCTTTTCTAGGGTCAATCCTCCTCCCTCCGAGCCCAGGAGGAGGCCATTCCAGCCTGGGTGCCGACTATTTGAGGACGACATGGCCCTCGAGTCTAGCGAGTTTGCTCGTGAGCTCGTCCACTGTGCTACGCTTTTGAGTGATCGAGCTCAATTGGAGCAGCTGGGATTCGAGGGCATCATCGGCGAAGCCTACTCCACCAGCATCATGGTGAGTGATGTCACTCTTGCTTTTTCATTTTTTCTAGGTGCTTGACCTCAGCTAACCTTTTATTTCTTGTGCTAGTTCCTCCACTTAGTCGACATGCTGGCGAACGGCGCATCCAACTTTGGAGAGCGGGTAAGGTCGCTTCAGTCAAAGGTGGAGGCCACAGAGCTACAGGGGGAGGAAGCTGAGGTCCGAGCTGCGATTGTCGAGCAGCATTAGCAGAAGGCTGAGCAGAAGATGGCGGTTGCCGAGCAGCGGCAGCATGAGGCTGAGAAGAAGAGAAGGGCAGCTGAAGCTCTGGTCGAAGTCAGGCTCGCCCAAATTTGGGAGATGGAGGTCGAGCATGCCCGAGCTTGTTCGGCCGCCCAAGGCCGCATCTCTTTGTTTAAACCTGCGCTAGGCGGCCAGAGGCATGAAGCCAAAGTTTTAAGGCTGAAGGTCGAGCGGCTTCAGAGGCTCACTGAGGAGCAGGTCCGGGCAGCCATCCAGAACTTCTACCAGTCCGAGGAATACATGGATGAGCTGGCGGAGTGGGCAACTGATGCCCTGGTCCAGGGTTTTGAAAACTGTCATGATCAGTCTCAGGGGATTTGCCCTGGCGTCGACTTCAGCGGCCTTCACCCTTGCCTATTTAGGGCTACCGAGGCGGCTGTCGCAGCTGAAGTGAACGAGCTCGCTGAGGCGCGCGAGCTCGTCGCCAACATGGTGGATGCCACTGAAGTCGTTGTTGAGGCCGGGACAGAAGCTGCTCCAGAGGTCGGGCCCGTGGTTACCCAAGCTGACAGAGCTCTCTTCCTTCTGTTTGTTTTCTTTTTCCCTTTCATTTTTGTACAATCGGCCACTCAGGCCTTTTTTGTAGTTGACCATTTTTGTATTCAGTCCGACCTCAAGGTCGGCTTCTTTTGTACTCGACCTTTAGCCTTTTAGCATTAATAAAATGTACCTTTTTGGCACTTTGTATCTTTGAGATTTGGCTAAGTATTTGAGCTCATCTTGCTTTATGTCTTGTGTTGAATCTTTATGTTCGACCAACAGGATCTGAACTGTATAACTTAGGTGCTTGCTTAGCCTTCACGCTGCCAAATAAGTTTGGCCAAGTCACTATGCTCAACCCTTGCAAAGTCGGTGAAGAGCTCGCTGCTCCCAAGCTCATCCGCTGGAGCACTTTTGGCGCCCAGGTCGAGCATCAGGTCTTCTTCGGACCTTTTTACGAGAATAGAGCTTGGGGTCTCTTTTTTACTTCCGCACTGTAGTGTGCCAGGGGACCTTTTAGGTAGGAGGTCATCATGAGCTTTGATGCTTTTTTGCCTTGAAGATTTCTATAGGCTTTAACCGGGGCACTCGATCTAAGATCGGGTCGCCCTCAAATTTTTTGTGAGGTCGAAGGAGTCTCGTCAGCTAGCGATCGACGAAACAGGGTGCCTCGAGCTCGGACTTGGGGCATCATAGTGAATTCTTGCAAACAGTCAACGGGGCTTCTTCAGCTCTCGGTCGACACCACAAGGCGCCCTGAGCTCGAGCCCAGGACGTCATTTTCTGCGAACGATCGATGAAGCCTCTTCGACTCTTAGTCGACACTGCAGGGCGCTCCGAGCTCAGGCCCAGGACGTCATTTCCTGCGAACAGTCGACGAGGCCTCTTCGGCTCTTGGTCGACATTGCAGGGCGCCCCGAGCTCGGACCCGGGACATCATTTTTTGCGAACGGTCGACGAGGCCTCTTCAGCTTTTGGTCGACACTGCAGGGCGCCCCAAGCTCGGGCCCGGAATGTCGTTTCCTACGAACGATCGATGGGCCTCTTTGGCTCTTGGTCGACACTACAGGGCGCCTCGAGCTCAAGCCCAATTTTATTAAAAATATAAGATTTATATAATTTTAGGAAAATAAATATTTATTATAAAAAATTATAATTCTGTCGGTATTTTTTATAAATAAAATTTTAATTCAACATATAATCTATTTTGGCAAGAAAAAGACCAAAAAGATTCAACAATATTTTGTAGTTGTCGCTATTTTTTTCGAAAGCTCAATTGTCAAGTGAGTATAACTTGCATCATGGCTTGAAAACAACATCGAAAATCATAAAGATTCGGGAGATTTGGTCCATCTAATAATGCATTTATTGGAGAGGACATATTGTATGGTATAACCTATCATCTAAACTTGACTGGTTTGCCCAAAAATTATAATTTATGCATGAATAAATATAAATAAAAATTGAGATACTTTTAAGCAAATACTTATTAGTGACCTAAAAAAAGTCTTAAAGCACGGTGGCCCCTTATCATGTTGCAATTGGTTATGGATGGCCTGGATCGATGGAAGGCCTGCAAAAGGATGGACATGACCCACGACCCAAAGTGAACAGGTTTCAGGTCAGAGAGTTGTGAGTTCGTTTCTTAGTTTTTGGATTATCTTGTTTGCAATATCGGACCAAATTATGGGACTTGTTGCAAGAGTTATTAAAGTTCAATTTTTGAAAGTGGCCCAGCACCGCGAGCCCGGTCCATTGACAACCCTGGTTGTAACTAACCTTCTCTTAGGGTGTCTTGACTTAGGCCATCACACAACCTTCTTCTCATCCATCTCCTTTTTCATTGAAAAATTTTACATAGGACAAGATGCTCGCGCAAAAATGTTCCTTAATGGTGCTTCTTGATTCAACTGATTTTTCATGCATAAAATATAATGTCCGGGCCCAATACAGATCGGGCCCAATACTTTTAGGGTCCAGTTGGAGAGTATTTGGGCCAGGTGGTTAGTGGGTCATACTAGCCCATGGAGAGCAGCCCATGGAAGGTTGCCATCTCCTGCCTAAGGGCTGAAAGGATAGGACCCCAGCTGGCTATCGAAGAGAAGGCCTTAACCATGCAAAACGAGAGCCTGCCACCTCTTCACCCTCGGTTAAAGGAGAACTGAGCTGGCCTGAGGAGGGGGGGCAGTTGTTGGCTGTCATGCCCCGGATCCGGATCCATGACATGGCCGTGCTATTGCTGACTACCATCCATAATAGCATGCAGACTCATACATGGGTAATAGGGTGGTCAAACTAGTCAAACTTTCATATATTAAAGCATTTTGTGTACACATGCTCAGTGGTACAAAATACTGAGCTTCTACATATTTTATGTATACAAAAGTATATTCGTTTCACCCCAAAAGGGAGAAGACCTGATACAAAAGAAAAAGTCTCTGGCAGCTATCAGTGGTGAGGATCTGAAAGAAAAATACCAGTAAAATGGTATGAGCTACACACCTCAGTAAGTAATACTGCATAATCTTAACGAATCAATTAATATGCCGAACATGTTTAAACAGGGTTTGAGAAGCTGACATGTATGTTGTCTATCAATTCATCATGATAAAATATTACTACTGAATCAATAATCATGTTATGTATGTTATCAAAAATCTTCATGTAAATATACACTGTAAGATCGTATACCGGC
>JAOXJJ010001470.1:0-11149 GCA_025769935.1 Phoenix roebelenii
AAGTCTGACAAATGTTTCTTTGTTGGTTATCCTAAAGAAACTAAAGGATATTACTTCTACTTTGCTGAAGAACAAAACTTGTTCGTAAGCAATAGAGCTGTTTTCTTAGAGAAAGAATTTTTTAGTGAAGGAACTAAAAGCTCTAATGTTGAGCTTAGGAAAGTTCAACATGTATAAGACCCGACACCATCCACTGAACCAATTGAGCTAGATTTGATTAGATCAGATCCAGAACCCATCTTAGATGCACCATTAAGACGATCAGGTAGAGTACCACGTCAACTAAACAGATACTACAGTTTCTTGGTCCGGAACGGGGATCCTATCGAACTTGATGAAAATGATGAGGATCCGATCACATATATGGATGCAATGCAGAGGTATGACTCTGATAAATGGCTAGGAGCCATGCAATCCGAAATGGAATCCATGACGGTCAATGATGTATGGACATTAGTTGATCCATCCGAAGGGATTAAACCCATAGGGTGTAAGTGGATATTCAAAAGAAAACGGAGCGCAGACGAAAAGGTAGAGACCTATAAAGCCCATCTGGTTGCCAAGGAATATCGTCACCGTTATGGTATTGACTATAATGAGACATTTTCTCTTGTGGCAATGCTTAAATCCATTCGGATTGTGCTTGCGATAGCAGCACATTTAGACTATGAAATCTGGCAAATGGATGTAAAGACGGCATTTCTAAATGGAGATTTAGAAGAGAAGGTATATATGATACAATCTGAAAGTTTTATATCTACAGATGAGTCTAAGGTGTGCAAGCTACAAAGGTCCATTTATGGATTGAAGCAAGCTTCTCGAAGTTAGAACATACGCTTTAATAAGGTAATCAAAACGTATGGATAGGGCCCATATCGGACACGGCCCAATGGGCCCGCATAGAGCTGGCCCAATAGGGCCCCCAAAGTTGGTCTCTAATGGATTATTTATGCAACACAGTTCATTGCAAGGACTAATACTTAATTATAGGGTACTGTTCTATAATAAAACTTTAGTGGAGGGAACAATCAAATATATTTGGGGAGCCTTATGTAATAATCTTTCTTATAGGGATCAAATACAAATTACAGAAGATCCTTTTGTGAAATAATATACTGCCAAGGGTTTAACTGCAAAATTTCATTTATTGGCCAAATGGGTTCGGGTTTTGGGTTCGGGTTCGAGTTCCGGGCTCGGATTTGAACTGGACCCACGTTGGGCCCACAAGGGTACTGCCCAACTAGGCCCAATCGGACTAGACTGAGCCCAAGTTGGGCCTGCAGTGGACTGGGCCCAAGTTGGACCTGTAGTGGACTGGGCCCAACGGCCCATCATAGTGCTCACGGCCCATAGTGGGCCTTCTTCCTTCCCGATCTCCCCATGGACAGAGGTGATGGAAAATGGGGGAGGAAGGGGGCGGCAGGGTGGTCGGCCTAGGTGGCCGGACGGTGGCCCGGCCGGCGGCTCGCGGGGGATGCGGCTGTCGGTATGGCGGTCATGGCCAGCGGCAGATTGCTGCGGCGACGGACATCGAGGAACAACCGAGAAGGGTCTCGGTTTGGGGCAAAAATAGAGAAAAAATATCACGTTATTTGGCAAAAGACGAAGGCAAGGAGGAGGGAAGCTCACCGGCGGTCGACGGAGGTGGTGGATCTCGGCCAAGGGAGGCTCGATCCGGTGTCAAGCGGCGGTGGCGACGGCGCTTTTCGAAGAGGAAGGAGATCTCGAAACAGGGGAGGTTTGCGAAGGGGCTACGAGTAGTGCTCGGCCAGGAGGGCACACCGGTCACCAAGGAGAGGAGGAGGAGGAAAGGAGGGAAGAGGAGGAGGAGGAAAGGAGGTGGCCCTAGGGAGGAGGGCTTGGGGGGTTTTTATCACCCCCTTGTAACGGCTCTCCGCCGTGTGAATCACGGCGGCCGAGCGAAATCCGCGGCCGGGATTGGCCGCGGATTGATCAGAGGGGGCTGCCGCAGGATACCCGCGGCGCCCTTGCCTCGTTTGCCCCCGGAGGAGCCGGAGAGGATCGCCATCGCGATCCTCTGTTCCGGCTCTTCCCAAAAGAAGACGCAGCTGAAGTCGGCTGGGGCTGCCAACTTCAGCCCGTATCTCACAGGAACAAATCCTAATCACCAAGATTCCATTAACAGTGGAATTAAATGTTGTTAAAATATCTGCAAAAGAAGAGAAAAACAAAAGAAAAAGAGAGAAAAAAATAATTTTATTTTTTTGTTTTGTCATATTCAGTACATCTTAGGGGTTATATATACTTGTGTACAAACTCCATACAAAAAATATAATATAGACTGATGTAAAATCATGCTAATAAAGAAATATAATACTTGCTGATATAAGTTATTATGTAATTTTTAAAATTACTTTAACAAGATCATACTATCAAAGAAAAATAATACTAACCGATACAGAATCACATTAATAAAGAAAAATAATACTGGCCGATACAGAATCACGCTAACAAAAAAAAAATATGGCTAATACAGGTTATTACGTAATCTTTAAAATTATGCTAACAAATATAAAGCATCAAAAACTGGCGTGATTTTGAAAACTTGTAATGCAACTTCTATGCTTGAACACTTACCGTACATATGGAAAAGCATATGCAATACATGTGCATGACACTGCTGACTCTCCTTGAGAGCCCAGACATCTGCACAACAATCTAGGACAATGTGAACCTATACCCAGCCACTTGGAAATTGGTTCACATCCATTGGTTTTCCAATATTTCAAATTTACTGGATATGAGATTAACGTACCTTCTCTTCGTCACCACTGTAATATGTTTATAGAAAACATATTCCAGTAAATTAATCAGCATTTGTGGCACAGGTGGTTTGGTATGATGAAGCACTATTATATTTTCCATGATTGACTTTCCCAAGGATTGTTATATAGTTGCCTCATTCTTTTCAGCGAGGGCCAGACTAAGAAACTTGCAAATTAAGAAAGTGATGACAATGCATGATCACTTACCTCCCCAAATGCTAAACCATGTTATTCAGCAAATTATCAAGTAGAAGCTTGGCAGCACAAAAATTTGGGGTAAACTAATAACATGACATATACTTCAATATAATTTTTCCTCTAGAATTATTACTTAAGATCCACCCAAATTTGTAAAATTTGTAAAATCAATACATGGAATAAGAGAAAACTGAGTGCAAATACTTGACAACTGCAGTTGCAAAAAGTTCCTACAAGTGAGTTATGTGCGAAAGTTTTATTGGCTCCATAAATTTTGGTGCCTTGAAGTTTAATATGAATTTTACAAATTTTCAAAGTTAATCCTTGCTTGGCATTAATTTTTCCAATACTTAGACGGAAAGAGCAAACCAAGTGCAAACCCTTTAAAACTCTAGCTGCGAGAAATTACTACAAGTGAGGTATGTGGTAGAGTTTCTATACATTGGCTCCATAACATTGAGCCTATATTCTGGTTTGTATATTGAAATGGTCTGATGTAAATGCAAAGGAGGAAAAGATTTTAAAGACTGATAGAAAAGGATGGAACATGCTAGCCCTTGTTATTTGCTTAAGAACCTTGATTGAAAGGACTGGAAGGACATTCAGAGATGAGAAGCACTCTGGGATCAAAACAGTTAGAAGATTTTAAATCTTTTCTTAGAGGCTGCTCTATTTTAGTCAAGAAGAAGCAGCTAACCTCTGTTATGAAATTTTGAGGAATTGGCCCTCTTAAAGCACTTTGGATGGTAAAATAATATGGAAGTTATTTTGTCTTTGCCAGAAAACTGAAAATGTCTACTTGGAAGAAGATCATAGTTACAGTTGGTCAATGGTTTTTGAATTATATATATGATGCTGCTTAGGTGCTAATTCCAATTCTCCAGCTATCTCATCCCTGAAGCATTCCCATTTACTAGAACTAAGAACTCCATCTCAGTGACCTCATAGTGTTAGAATAACCCTAAGAAGCTGCATGGCATGACACAAGTGACCGAGAGAATCAGCTAAGAATCACTGATTCGCTGTGGTAAACCTAAATTTCCACCCCTAATCATTTGGTGCATATGGTTTTTGCTCAAACCTTCATTGATCTGCATCAATCCCAGATCAGTAACCAATATATAATCAGACATGCACAAGTGTGCACGTGCTCGCTTAACGAAAAATGGACGTTATGAAAGTGTTGGAAGAGTGCATTTCAATTAAGCAGGCTGTTATCCATAAATTTCCCAGAAGTCTACTGCACATGCTATACCCCAAGCTATGGCGACTTTGTTTCGAACCATTCTCTCTAGTATAAAATTCCATCTGATATTTATGAGGGAATTCACTCATTCAGGGAAGATAAGATCTATATAATACCATATAATAAGAACTTCTTCACTAATTAGGATAGCACTAACTATTTTTGGGGCAGTGTTTGTAAGTCTTTGTTCCAATAGTACAATCCAGATGTACTGGTAATGACTTGGTTCTCACCACACCACTCCTGTATACCTGTTAACTGTAATGGCAGCTAAGAATGGTATGTAGTGATACAAATTGGTTGCAGAAATTATCAAACAACTATACATTGGAGACGATATTAACAGGCAATAATTGGTTGGTATCAAGACAAAGCTAAACTGATATTGGGGTGAAACTTTGCAATGTGTGGTTAATTTCTGACCGTTATCAAATGAAGCCTGACAAAAGATGCAAGCTGGAGGGGATGTCCTTGCATGTCATACGAGGATGCTAATGCTATCTCAGGGTATACCTACAAGGACTGGCAATCAATTTGTACTTGGATTGTAGTTTTCCAATCTCATATTTAAACATTTCTGCCAGAGTGCAATATATGACAGACTTAAGGATTTATGTATGGCCCAATTATCACTGTCCAATTCATCATTCTACACTTCATTTATATCTTGGCTTGCGAAGCAAGATCATTATCCTTCAAGAAAAAACAAAAAGAAACTTGCTTAGAACAAACATATCGAAATCTGTGGTATATTAATTGCACTTGAACCTGTATTCCATTATGTAACTCATCTAATCCACACTCATTTATAAGAGACTCGAATTAAGGATGGTGGGATGTTTAGTCTCACCATGCATGCCTATAAACTTCTGAAGTCTATGCATATATTTTGGTGATTGCACCATTTAGCACTACTCAAAAATAAATTGAAATCTGATGTGCACTTTACATGCTATCCCTGTAATGCCTACAGAATATATAAGATTCTTGTTCTTTCCAATTATTTTTCATGGTTGAATGCATGTAAGTGCTTCGATAATGTGAGACCCATAAAAGTCTTGTGGTTGATTGAACAAGACAGGTTTGTAGCTGGAGAGGATCCAAACTCGACCACACATTAGCTCCTTTAACAATTTAGTTAGATTGTAATAATAAACAATAACAATCACAATGATATAGTTATGACAGTGATGATGATCATGGAATTTACATTTTCATCTGTTCGATTTTGATGAGAGAAAATAGGTTGTGAAGTATGCCTTTGAGGGAATGCTACAGAAACCACGGGTTTTCATATTATGGATTTGTATAAAATTTATGGACAAAATGAGAATTACCAAAAATATAGAATTTTATATATTATATGCACAAATTGTTTCTAAGATAGCATGACATCCTACTTTATGCTCTCAATTCCGCTAGAACTTAAAAGAGACTCTAATGACTTGGGGCTTGCCCTAGTAGTTATTAACCTCTACCTAGCTACCAGAGAATCTGCATTCTAATCTTGGATAGTGCATACTATAGTATTGCGATCTTGGTAATTATAGCACCCATAGATTTCTCTTCTTCTCTCTCTCTCTTGGAAAAAGAAACTCTGCTTAAAAAAACATATATTGCTCCAGTGGCCTGCCATGTTTGACATGAAAATTGGTGCTTTGTACCACATTCTCACTGCATATTCTACTGACCTTATGAATCATACTGAACTCCTTCCACCATGTGGCATGCCCGCGGTGTCGAGCTTTATTTGATGCCAGGGCTGAGCATTAGCGTTATTTGATGACTTCATTCGATCTTATACTACTAGCGGTCCACCTGTTCCCAACTCCCAATCCATTCATATAACTTCTTTATATTTTTCAACGCTCCTGCGCTAAACTCTAGGGATAATTGCTCTGAAATCTAGGCTACACTTTCTTTGAGAACAATCAAATAATCCCATAATTGAATTACTATTCTATTCCTCGGGATCGTTAACAGACTAGAATAACAAGCAGCTAGTATAATAACCTTAAATTCCTTCAAGTCTCATGCTCTTGACTTCTTTTCTACGATACTAGCTTTATCCCAACCCACCGGCGTAGCTGCCGGCGTCAACGTTTTGACACCCATCACATATATGACTGCACTGGCGCCACCCCGCGTACAATACTTTGTTCTAAGGTTTCTGAGGGCTTGGCCAGAGGATGGCTTCATCTTCGTCATCGAACTCGGGAGTTCCACCGGGGTTTCGATTCCACCCGACCGACGAGGAGCTCCTCCTTTTCTATCTAAAGAAGAAGATCTCGTTTGAGAAGTTCGACTTGGAGGTGATTAGAGAGATTGATTTGAATAAGGTAGAGCCATGGGACTTGCAAGGTAATACTGGAAGTCTAGCTCTATCTATAAAGAAAGCTTTGTGCAAGCGTTATATACGTAGTTATAAATGACTTGTGATATAGGAGCTCATCTAGTTAATGGCTTTTGGAAGACATGAAAAAGGTGATTGTAGACATGTTAACTGCACTGGCCAAATAATGTAAATTTTCTTTTCTTTGGAAGAAAAGATGATGTTAATTTTTAGTTAATGAATATCTACGCTTTCCTCCCACAATAGTTTAAATTGCAGCATGTAATATTTTATATGAATCATGAAGCATGTATTTTAAGTTAAATATTTGAGATATTCTGTTTTATACATGTTACAACAAAGTATTTAAAAGTATCAATTATTCCCCTGTTGTTTAAGATTATTTAAATTCCGGTGATCTGAACCAGGTTTGGTTAAATAAGTTAAAATTGTGATAATTGTAAAGCACCACCATAATTATCCCTTTATGCTTCAATAGGTGACGTAAAATTTGGTTTGTATGGCGAGGTGGTGTGGTTTCTCTGTTTTTAGATACATAATTTTTTTTTCTTCGAAAAGCACCTGATACGTTTCTTCATGAGGGAAGCATGTAATATGTTTTAACCATGATAAGTATTCGTAGATGATGTTTTCAGTCTACTATTTCTAGTAAAATTATTTTCCACATCATTTTTTTGCTGTAGTTTCTACTTCATGGTTTGAATTGCAGGTTATGTGTTTTATATACTCTTTACATACCACATAAAAGAAATCTTCATTTATGGAATAATTTGTCTTTTAATGTAATCTCCCAGTCATTACGATGAACATTTAAAGTTTATTATGCAATCAGAGTCTTGGTCATTTAGGCTAAAATTTATCATCCCTTGGTGAATCATTTTCTGCCATCAGATGTATTTATTTGATTAGAATTAGAAAACAAAGGATAAATGAAAGGTATTCATTACTTTGTTTGATAGTTGAATTTTATAGTACTTGTATATTATGACTCCCTGAGAGCACTGGATTGGTAGGATCCTGCCCCAACCCAATCCCAACTGGATGGCTTTCCCAAATAACAATAGAAGTCAGGAGTCACTAATGGTCTATTTACTTGTATTTCTCCAAAACAGTCCTATTTATTTGTACACTTTTTTTTTCTGGGTTTAGGGCAATGAAGCACAAAGATAATATTACTTTTCCAACTCTTGATGGTTATTCTCCTTAAAGTATTTATTGTTCTGATTGAAGGTTAAGGTATGACTGCCAAAAGTTACCAACAGTAAACCCTTCATAAAGTGACACATTTTCAGATCATAGCATGCTGAAAAAGATATACTTTACACCCTCACAAGCAGGTCATTTGATCACTTCACGTGTGGGAGTAGAGCATGCATGACCTTCTCAGAATGAGTTACCACAATCTAGTGCTCTTAGTGCAATTATTGTGACATGCTCTTAGTTTCCTTGCTTCAGAGAGATGCAGAATAGGATCCACACCTCAAAATGAATGGTACCTCTTCAGCCACAAGGATCGCAAGTACCCCACCGGCTCGAGGACCAACCGTGCCACCAACAATGGCTTCTGGAAGGCCACCGGCCGGGACAAGTGCATCAGGACCAGCTACAAGAAGATCGGCATGCGAAAGACCCTTGTGTTCTACTGCGGCCGCGCCCCCCATGGCCAGAAGACCGACTGGATCATGCACGAGTACCGCCTCGAAGACTCCGAGGACGCCGCCGACAGCAGCGGCGCTGTAAGCTCCTCCTCCCCAATTCTAATTCTATGTTACCATGCACCATAGTGAGCATGCTCATATGATTGCCTTCTAACAGGAGGATGGGTGGGTGGTGTGCCGGGTGTTCAAGAAGAAGTGCTTCTTTAAAGCCGGGACCGGAGGCGGCACGAGCCAAGGCTCGGTGATCCACGTCGGTGGCCCGGCGAGCCATGACCAGGCTAGGCCACTGAGCTCTCAATACATCCATCCACACCACCACCACCAGCAGCAGCAGCAGCAGTCAGTCGCTAACTTATACTACTCTCAATTGCCGGCACAGTCCTACTCTCATGTCCAGGTGCAGGACCTGCTAACCAACCACAGGCCGACAGGCTATGACTTGTCGGTGCTCCCGACCGAGCCATCGGCGATGGTCAAGCCATATGAAGGAGGGCTCGAAGTCGGCGCCGGCGAGGGGATGCAGCATGTCGATGAGGGAAGGGATCAGAGCCCGAATGATTGGACGGTGCTCGACGGAATTGATGGGAGGTTCGGGGGCGCCGGAGGTGAGGGGGTGCAGCAGATGAATCAGATTTCCGGCCAACGTGGTGGAGAGATGGAGTTGTGGGGGTATGGGAAGTAGGAAGGGAGGCCTGGATTGGACGCATTTATTATTGGTTTTACTGGAAATCCGGATGCAAAACTAGAT
The DNA here is from genome assembly GCA_025769935.1 of Phoenix roebelenii. NCBI lineage: Eukaryota > Viridiplantae > Streptophyta > Magnoliopsida > Arecales > Arecaceae > Phoenix > Phoenix roebelenii. Next base: position 8,990 of record JAOXJJ010001470.1, read on the forward strand.
TTATAAATATAAGTGTATTCAATTATTGTATGCTACATGGACCAATTAATATTGTTTGAGGGAACTTTGCATGGCAGTCCCTCTGCCGGGAGATTGAGCACCCTTCACTCTTTCTTGAGAGTTTCATTCATCACGCATGCCTGCATCAAATTAAGATTTTAAATTTATTCAAATATAATCACAAATATCATGATCGGCCCATGGTCAGCTCTAATATATAGATCCATACTACATTGTTCTCTAGTCCACATAGGTTATGGGCCGAGTTCGCTCTAATAGCATTTGTAACAATCCAGACCTCATTTAAAATGGCTAGCCAGAATATATTATTTTGATTTCTTGATTTTATATAAGTATCCAAAATCTATTTAAAGAATAACTGATGTGAAATTAAACACACATCCGTATGAGTCTTCACATAATCGGTAATTGGCTTGCAAATAGAAGATGTGATGATTGGCATGGGGTAGGGCCACATTAGTGTAGGATATAATTTGCTGTAGATAGAGTAGTTTTCTAACCTTTTGATATTTTCCCCGGAAGGAAGTGGAAGGTGTTATTTTAATTTAATCCATTGGGTTAGTAACTTAAGATGATGGGGAGATAAAGGTAGGTTTGCTACTCCAGTTATACAACACTAAGCTGTTTGCCCAAAGACCACTAGCAACTTTAAATTGTTGGATGAGTTACTACAAAACTATTGCAAAAAATTATATTCTGAAAAATTCTGCAAATTCAAATAAAATTTATAATTTGTTTTGCGTGATGCTGCGCATACCTAATGTGTATCCCAAATGGATGCCAAAATGGATTTTTATTTTGGTGTGATATATAAGACTAACAAATTTATGTGGTTGTACCTGATCCGGATCTGTATGTTTGTGGGTCGTGTGTCTTTCTTCGTTTTTTTTGTATTTTGGGCTAAACAACTGTTCATGAGTCTTTAAAAATTTATTTGACCTGAATCGAACCCACCCAATCTGGACATGGATTTGATTAATCTTGTCCAACCGGAATCGAGTTAGGTTATAGTCTATTTTGCCAGCAGATTAGAATCTTATATCAAATGGCTCTCAATGTATTGCAGGATGGCCCTGATAAAGGCTGGTGTATTGCATGTGACGCCATTTCGTCATCCCATTTACAGCATTCACATAGCATGCTGAAATAAAAAAAAGATGGCTCTACCATTCTTTTACTTTGTTTTTGGCAATTTACCAATCTTTTGCTTAAAAAAGAAAAAAACTATAAATATCAAAGAGCTTGTTGAACAAGTTTTAAATTTTCTCTTTTTTCCTTTTTTTTAAATATAAAAAGCGAGATAGGAATGGAGTCCAGTTTATCTCTGTTTTTAGTTTTTATTTTTTTTCTTGTTTCTAAAAATTATGGAAACTAAAAAAAAAAGCTAAGTTCTAAAATTTTAAAACCAAAATTACTGGTGACCATTATTACTGTCTCTGTCGCCATCATTATCACTATCGCCATTGTCATCGTTACTATGGTTAGACATCACATTGACACCACTACTATCACCATTTTTAACACTACCATCTTATCATTATCGATGACAGATGCAAGTTAAATAACTACCAAAGAAATCTAGAATTTTTAATTTTTCTAAAATATAATAATTTTTTATTTTTAAAATTAGAAATTGAAAACTTTCTAGTGATACCAAATTATTGAAATTACAAATCAAACATACCTAGCCACGTAAAATTGGGATAATATGCAAAATGAGATCAAGTATATATAATTGTAAAACAGGCACATTTCTCATCTTGAAAAAGCTCCCCTTCATAACATAGTGATTATAGCTATGAGGATCCGTGCAGGCATGTATTTAGTCCCACATCGGTTATTCGCTGGATAGATCTTGAGTACTTATACAGCATCAACGAACCCAAATAATACCTTCCGGCTAGCCATTTCGGATGAGGTCATGAGTTGTTAGAAATGGTACAGAGCCAACCCGACCTATGTGGACTAGAAGACACTGCAGCATGGTCCATTGGGACTGACCATAGCCATGTCACGGCTAGATTAGGAGCCGATGAGAGCACAAAAGTGCGACCTATATGTTACTAAAATTAGTGTTATTGCTAATCGATAATAATAAATTCACTGGATTAATATTATATTTGGGTTTGACACAGATTA
>JAOXJJ010001471.1:0-11135 GCA_025769935.1 Phoenix roebelenii
TAGTATAATATAAGATATACTCAAATGCTTTAAGCTCATCAAAATCAAATGAGGGCTTAATCAATTACTCCACACCATGCAAATCTGGGTAGCTTCCCTTGTTTCCTCAAGTAGGTCCAAGTTGCCTCGAAGTAGTGTCGTGTCCATGGCAGCATTAAAGCAGCTTTCAACTTGGTGGGAGGGCAGCTTGACCTCGAGAGGAATGACTGTCTCCATACCATAAGATAGATTTAAGGGGGTTTCCCTAGTAGGAACTCGAAAGGTTGTTCGGTATGCCCAGAGGACATTGTAGAGATCCTCTGCTCACTGCCCCTTCGCTCGGTCCAATCGGGCTTTAAGCCGTTGTAGAATGGTTCGGTTGGTAACTTCTGCTTCCCCATTGGCTTGCGGATGGGCCACCGACGTGTAGCGGTAATCGATACTAAGCTTGAATCAGAACTCGTCGAACCGAGCATTGTCGAATTGGCAGCCGTTGTCGGAGATGATGACCCGGGGAAGTTCAAACCGGCAGATGATCATCTTTCAGATGAAATCTTGCACCTTTGGTTCAGTAATTTGGGCAACAGGTTCGACCTCGACTCACTTGGTGAAATAGTTGATGGTGACAATGAGAAATTTTTGTTGTCCTATGGCCGGAAAAAAATGTTCCAAAATGTCGATTCCCCTTTGGAAAAAAGGCCAAGGGGCATTGATCGGTGTTAACGGGGCCACAGGTTTGCATTGAATCCTGGCGTAGCATTAGCATCGGTCGCACTTTCGGGCGAACTCTACCGTGTCATTCCGCATGGTGGTTTAGTAATACCCTTGCCGCAGAATTTTGTGCAATAAGGCTCGGCCGCCTTGGTGACTTCCACAGATCCTCTCATGTACCTCCTGTATTGCGTAATTTGCTTCCGAAGGACGGAGACATCTGAGAAATGGCAATGTGAAATATTGGCAGTATAGCTTGCCCTCGTACATGATATAATGGGCAGCCGAGCATTCAAGTCGTCGAGTCGCAAGCCTATCCGCGGGGGGATTCCATTTTGTAGAAAATCTATTAGGGGATCCATCCAACTAGGCTCGATTTCTGCGCACAGCACTGATTCAGGCTCTTCCGTGCTTGGCGTCTTCAAGCATTCGAGAAAGTTGCCTGTTGGAAGTTTGGCCGAGGTGGAGGTCGCCAGCTTCGATAATAGATCGGCTCTTGCATTTTCTGATCTGGGGATGTGTTGGATGTCGAAGTTGGTCAAAGTTGAAGTGATGCTCCGCACCTTTTGTAGGTATTTTACCATTGACGGTTCCCACTTGGGCTTTGATTGCCGGTCTGGGGCGGTACTCCAAACCGAATTTTCCGAGCTTAACCGCCCACTTTGCAATTCTTCCGGCACGATCAGATCACTGCAAAATTTGCCTAATAGGTTGATTAGTCAGCACGACTATGGGGTGTGCCTAGAAGTAAGATCGAAGCCTGTGGGCCAAGATGACGAGCGCGTAGACAGTTTTCTTTAACTTGGAACATCTGGTCTCCGCATCTCGTAGGATCCGGCTAGTATAGAATATAGGCTTCTGGCTTTTATCTTTTTATCGGACCAGTACCGAGCTTACCGCTACTGGGGAGACCGCAAGATGCTGGAAGAGAACTTCTCCATGCTGGGGCTTTGTAAGCAAAGGGGACGCGGTAGGGTAGCGTCGGAGCTCTTCAAAGGCTCGCTGGCATTCTTCGGACTATACGAAGTCCTTAGGCTTCTAGAGAATTTTGAAGAAGGGGAGGCACCGCTCATCCGATCGAGCGACAAATCTTCCAAGAGTCGTCACCCATCCAGCGAGCTGCCGCACCTCATGGACTGTCCTTGGTGGTGTCATTTCCAGCAATGCTCGAATCTTTTCTGGATTAGCTTTGATTCCTCATTGCATCACCATGCAGCCGAGAAATTTTTCTGAAGTGACCCCAAAAGCGCACTTCGCAGAGTTGAGCTTCATTCGGTACCTTCGGAGCATGGAGAATGCTTCTTCCAAGTCAGCAATATGGTGACTAGCTGCCTGGCTCTTTACTAACATGTCATCGACTTAAACCTCCTTGTTTTGCCCAATTTGATCTTTGAAGATCTTACTGACAAGCCATTGATAGGTCGCACCGGCGTTCTTCAGTCCAAAAGGCATGACCCTGTAACAATAGAGGTCATTGTCAATAATGAAGGCGGTCTTTTCTTCATCTTTGGATGCCATTCGGATCTGATTATATCCGAAAAAGGCATCCATGAAGGCCAAAAGTTGATGTCCGGAGGTGTCATCAAAGAGTTGATCGATTCTTGGAAGAAGAAAGCTATTCTTTGGACAAGCTTTGTTCAGGTCGGTGTAGTCTATGCACATGCACCATTTTCGTTAGCTTTCTTTACGAGAACAATGTTGGCGAGCCAATCGGGGTAAGTGACTTCCCTGATAAAGCCGGCTTTGAGGAGATTGTCGACCTCTTCGGCTACTGCTTGTTGCCAGTCAGTTGCTAGGCTCCGCTTCTTTTGTCTGACTGGCTTGTGGGTCGGCTGTACTTTAAGGTGGTGGACCATCACCTCAGGGTCTATTCCTGGTATGTGGGCAGACGGCCAAGGGAACATGTCCGCATTGGCCTTGAGAAACTCGATCACAGGGGCTCGAACCTTCAAGCTCAAACCAGAACCGATCTGTACAGTCTGCTTGGGTCTATCATCCCTCTAGGGAATGCGAAGAAGTGGCTCGCCTGGCTCACTTCGTTCCTATCTTGGTTCATCCCGCACTTCTAGCTCCTCAATGGGCAGGCTTTGAAGGGGGAGCTCAACTGGTTGCTTGCCTTTGAGCGTAGTCATGTAACATTGCTTTGCAGTTGCTTGATTCCCCCAAACTTCGCCGACCCCTTTGCTCGTAGGAAACCGCATCAAGAGGTGATACTGCTCGGAAGGCATTCAACCCTGGTCGACCGAGGATGGCATTGTAGGCTGAAGCGACCCAAACCACAAGGAAGTTTAACTTCACAGTACTTTCCCCGGGCGTGCTTCCGGCCGTGACTGGTAAGCTGATAACCCCTTCGACGGGCACGGTGTCTCCTGTAAACCCGACCAGGGGGATACTCATTCTTTCAAGCTGTTCTCCGGCCATTTTTATCTTTTGAAAGGCATCATAAAATAAGACCCTGTAGAGCTTCCATTATCCACCAGAACTCTCTTTACATCATAATTTGTGATGGTAAGAAAAATCACTACAGCGTAAGGGTGGCAAAATATGATCCGACCCGCCAATCCGACCCGTGTTCGACCCGCCATAAATAGGTTTGGATTTGGCTTAAACATGTTCGGGTCATAAACAGGTTGATCCATTTAATCTGTTTATTAATTGGGTCGGATATAGATTTTCAATGTCTGACCCGTTTAACCCGTATAACCTATTTAATAGATGGGCCTGATTGGGCCTGATTTTATCCCAAATAAAATAGATGGAGGTTCCAAGAGGACCAAGATCCAATGGCTGGAAGATCACCAGATGCAAACTAAGTAAAAGAAATTAAAAAACACTAGAGCCGTCGGAATCTTTCCCTCTTTCCCTCCTCCATCTCTCCCTCTCTTCTCCCGGCTGCCGAGCCGCCGAAGGTCTCCCTCCGGCTATCGCCCCTCCGACCATCGCCCCTCTGTTGAAGACCGGAGCCGGCCATTGCCTCCCCCTGCCGAGGCCTTCGATGATGCCAAGGAGGTCGGTAAGGACTGAGGAGGGACTCGACGACGACGATGGCGCCGCCAGCGTCGAGGTCGGAGGAGGGGGCCAAGGCTCAGAGGGGTCGTCGGAGAAGCGAAGGAGGAAGTGGTGGCCGCAGAGGGTGACGTGAGGGTCGACGGCCCAAGGCTTGCCACGGTTGGGGTCGTGGGACCCTCCAACTTTCGAAGCGGGGCTTCTAGGAGGGGGGGCGGCCGCCGGCGGTGAACAAAGAGGGAGGCGGCGCCTTTGGGGCTGGAAGGGAGAGGAAGAGGAAGGAGGTCTTGCCGTCTTGGAGGAGATGGGTGAGGTTTTACCTAAAAAAAATGGAGACGAGTGAGGCCGTGAGGGGAGAGCAGGGAGGGGAGGGGGTTGGGTCTTAAACGGGTGTCTTGACCCGTTTACGTGTTTATTAAACAGGTAACTCGACCCATTTATTAAATAGGTTAAATGGGTCGGGTCGGGTTACCTGTTTAATAAACAAATCGTGTTCAGGTTGTAATTTCTGACCTGTTTAATAAACAGATCAGATTCAGATTTATGATTTTTTGACCCGACCTGTATTTGATCCGATCTGTTTATATCCGACCCGATCCGATTGCCATCCCTACTACATCGTCATCATGGAGAGTTTCAACACCTTTTAGGTCCTCATCGGAGAAGGAGATAACCTCCGCAGTGCGCAGATATTTTGAAGGGGCTCCTTTTCAGCCTGTCATCTCAAGCATTCTGGGCTGTCCTCCGTCGATGGTGTAAATAACGCCCGCGACGGGACGACTGTTGCTCTGCTTCTTGGGCGGCTTGCGGTTCTGCTCCTCAGGCGCCCTTCTTTCAGGTTGGTTGGTAATAAACCGGCTCAGCCCTCCACGATGGATGAGTGCCTCAATTTTATCATGGAGCTGATAACAGTCCTTTGTGTCATGGTTGTAGTCTTTATGGAAGTAGCAATACTTGTTCGAGCGCTTCCATGGAGCCGAGGAATGCATCTTTGGCGGGGGTCGGAGGTAGCCTCGATCCTCAATCTCCATGAGGATCTCAGCTCGGATGGAAGAAAGGGGAATATACCTCCCGAACTTCGAAAGGGGAGCATATTTGTTGAACTTTTGGGCCAGAGACCTCGAATCAACCGGGCTTCGGGGCCGGAGGGGATTCTTCTCATGTCAAGGAGAATAGCTCCTCGAGCAGGAGCGCTCATCAAGGCATTTTTTCTTTGTCTTAGCTAGCTGCTCGGCTGCCTCTCGTCGAAAGGCCATGGCTTCTTCGGTCTTGGTGTACTTTCGAGCTTTGGCCAGCATCTCTGTAAAGTTAATCGGAAAGCTTTTCTCGATGGAAAAGAGAAATTTGTAAGATCGAGCTCGAGTCTTTAATGCTGACATGACGATTGACTAGTCAAGATCTCGAACTTTCCACGTAGCCAAGGTGAAGCAGTCGATGTAATCTTTCAAAGGCTCCTGTTCCCTCTGCTTAATAGCGAAGAGGGAGTCTGAAGTATGACACTGACATTGGCTAGCAGCAAAGTGGGAGGCAAGTTGCCTTCCCAATTATTCGAAAGAGAGAATCGAACTGAATTTCAGCCCGAAGAACCAGAGGCGAGCTGCTTTGCGGAGAGTTGTTGGGAAGGCCCTACAAAGCAGGGCATCTGTGGCTCCTTGGAGAGTCATGAGAGCCTTGTAGCTCTCCAGGTGGTCCAGAGGATCAGAAGAACCATCATATGATTCCATTTGCGGTATCTTGAACCTCTGGGAAATCGGCTCGTCTGCGATCGATCGTGGGTGAAAGTGAATCCTAGGTTCTTCGGTGTTAAGCATGCAGAATTTTTTTTTTTAAAAAAAACCATGGCTAAACATGATCGGGTTGCCTACGTACTCCTTCATAAGGGGATCAAGCCATACGTAGTTCTTTTAAGTTTCAAAAACACAGCGAAAAAATTAAATCAAACAATTTAATTCGTGCATGCTTATAAGATCAAATCTAGAAATCAGCAATGTAAGAACACATAGGATTATGCCGGAATCGTTTAAACAATTATGCTAAAACTTTATGCATGATTAACTATCAGATCTGAAAGGTAAATACTTTAGTTCGATTAATCTTCGAATATCCATCGAACGGATTCTGGAGATAACTCCGTGAGGAGCTCCAAAGAATGGTAAAATCTCGAAGAATCGGACCTAGATCCTGACTACAAAATAAAAGATTAATACAGAATTAATACCTTTTACGATGGAAGAAACTTATGAATCTGATCCTTGACTTCATAGCCATGCACACGAATGGCCTCTATGAGAAGTACATGCGAATCCCTGAAGAATCCTCTTCTGCAATAGTGCTAGCGGCTGCAGAACACGTGAAGGCTGAAATCTGCTCATCCGAATTCAATCAACCCTTGATTAACGATCTTGAAGCAGATGAAGGAGAGATTTGTAGGAGAGTAGAGGACTCAGATTTGATCTTGAATCTATGAGAGATGCTCCCTAAAAACCCTAGCTAGAAAGGAGACTTAAGGGAAGAAGTGGCATGTGGAAGAAGGCTGCATTCATTGTAATGGCCGGCCCTCATGTTTGGTCCCTTTTTAATGCCAATCATTAAGGCATCCACGAGTCCTTCTTCCCCAGTCCGCGGAAACCTTTCATCATAGAAGATAGAATAGCTCAATGGTTATTTCAAATTGAAAATTCTGGTCCTCCAAATCTCATTTAGTTGGCGCATGATCAGGATAATAACAACCCAAATCTGATCCTAACAAAAAGGGCTATTTGAATTTAAATTCAAATTCACGTGCATGGGGGAGTTATGCTGAATTCCATGCGGCAAGGCAAACGACTTCATATTTTCGCACTCACCTCTTGAAATTCAAATTTAATCCATTCAAAAAATTCATATGCCATCTTGGCTGATGGTTTGAGTGATTAAAATCAATTAACATATTGCTTAATGTTTGAATTTGAATTCAAACACCAAGCAATGTCGCCAAGTGTCAAGCAATGGGTTCATGCGCCACTAATTGCCACATCATCTAAGCCTAATTTTCTCAGGTTGCACCTAATCGAATTAGGTCAAACCAGGATTAAAACAAAGCAATTTGGTTGAACCCAATCTAATCAAGACAAACCCTGATTGAGCTCAAATTGAATCCAATTCAATTTTGGCTCATCCAAACTTTGTTAACTCAATCAAATTGAGTCAATTAGCAATACAATTACTAATTAAACCTCCAATAATTACTTTAATTATTGTATAGTAATAATTACTTAGGGTAATTTGTCAATCGAATTGACCAAATTGCCCTCAAATGATTCTTAATCATTCATCAGCCTTCCTGATCAATCAGGAATCTTCTATGCGTGTAACCTCATAGGTTCAAACCTAAGCCGGTAGTATAGGAATGACTTTCTACACTAATCGATGTGACCATCTAGCAATGGTACTCGACGTGTGGATAGGCCAAATATACATGAAGCAAATATTCTGGAACAATGAACTATGGTTACTATATAATTTGATCCCTTTGACTCCGAATGCCAGGATCACTTAGAGCTCACTGTCAACCCTATGATTAGTACATCCATTATATGATTAACTTTAGATATCCCGTGACTCCTCACTAGGATTATCCTGACCAAGGTTTTGTTGAATTAATCATAAAACATTATCTCCTATTTTCAGAATGGATCAATTCCATCTTGACTCACAACTGACGATGCAAGTACTTGACTGCACTCAGTGACCTTCCGTCACTGAATTAGAAATTTAGATAGTCCGGTATCGAAGTACAGTGAGTTGCTTGCTAGTCACAGATTGCGGTCTCAGGTCAGAGGATCAAACTCATACCCATATTCACTCAAAACATCTCTTGAGAGTAGAGCGTTTCAGAATTGATCACGTTCAGTGAAATATACTCCTACACTTTACCTGTGCAGCATACCAGTGTCTCCACACTCCTTGGTTAAAAGAACAACCAACGTATATGTCATACAATGACTTAATTTCGATAATGCTGTCATCCTAGTAACAATATATCATTTGATCGCGATCAAGTTTAAGGACTCACAAAATTCAATCATCAACATGCTGACGATTGACATTTAGGATACAATTCCTAACAACTCCCACTTAGCCTAAAGCTAATCAGCACAGTATCTAATACCCATCTTCGACTTGTGTTCGTTGAACTCTTTGATGCAGAGAACTTTGGTAAATGGGTCTGCCAGATTTTTCTTTGTGTCAATCTTCTGAAGATCAATATCACTTCGTTCGACGATCTCTCGAACCAGGTGGTAGCGACGTAGAATATACTTGGTCCGCTGATGTGCTTTGGATTCTCTTGCTTGAGCTATGGCTCCAGTATTGTCACAAAATACAGGCACTGGATCATTAATAGAGAGCATCACTCCAAGCTCGGTGACGAACTTCTGCAACCATACAGCTTCTTTGGTGGCATCAGATGCTGCGATGTATTCTACTTCACATGTAGAATCTGCCACTGTATGCTGCTTGTAACTCTTCCAGCAGATGGCGCCATCCTTAAGAGTAAAGATATATCCCAATACGCTTTTGATATCATCTTGATCTGACTGAAAATTTGAATCGGTATATCCTTCAAGTTTTAAGCCAGAATCACCATCGATAAGCCACTGGTCTTTAGTATTTCTCAAATATTAAGGATGGTTTTTACAACCTTCCAGTAGTTTCTACCTGGATCAGATTGGTATCTGCTCACTACTCCTAGGGAGTATGCCACGTCTGGTCTAGTACATGTCATGACATACATTATAGATCCCACTGCGGAAGCATATGAAATTCTATCCATACTCTCTCTTTCTCGAGGGGTTGTCGGACAATCCCTCTTAGAGAGGTAAATTTCCTGGCAAATTGGAAGATAGCCTTTCTTGGAATTAATCATGCTGAATCTCTTCAGTATAGTATCAATGTATATGAATTGGGATAATCCAAGCAATCTTCTGGACCTATCTCTATACATCTTCATTCCTAGGATGTAAGATGCTTCTTCCAAATTCTTCATAGAAAATTGAGATGATAGCGAAACCTTTATTTCTTGTAATGCATGAATGTAATTCCCGATTAGAAGAATGTCATCCACATACAAAATAAGAAATATAATAACTGAACCATTTGCCCATCTATAAATGCAAGATTTCTCTTCATTCTTAATGAAGCTATACAATTTGATCACCTTATCAAATCGTATGTTCCAATTCCGTAAAGCTTGTTTTAATCCATAAATGGATTTTTGAAGCTTACACACCTTAGACTCATCTGCAGATATAAAATCTTCAGGTTGTATCATATACACTTTCTCTTCTAAATCTCCATTTAGAATAGATGTATTTACATCAATTTACCAGATTTCATAATCTAAGTGTGCTGCTATCGCAAGCATAATCCGAATGGACTTGAGCATTGCCACGGAAGAAAATGTCTCATCATAGTCAATACCATAACGTTGGCGATATCTCGTGACAATCAAACGAGCTTTATAAGTCTCTATCTTTCCGTCTGCGCTCGTTTTCTTTTGAAAATCTACTTACACCCTATGGGTTTAATCCCATCCGGTGGGTCAACTAATGTCCATACATCATTGACCTTTATAGATTCCATTTCAGATTGCATAGCTTCTAGCCATTTATCAGGATCATACCTCTGCATTGCATCCATATATGTGATCGGATCCTCGTCGTTTTCATCAAGTTCAACAGGATCCCCATTTCGGACCAAGAAATCGTAGTATCTATCCGGCTGACATGGTACTCTTCCTAATCGCCTTAATGGTGCATCTAAGATAGATTCTGGATCTGATCTAATTAAATTTGACTCAATTGGTTTTGTGGATGGTGTCGGATCTTCTACATGTTGAACTTTCCTAAGCTCAACATTAGAGCTATTAGTTCCTTCACTAAGAAATTCTTTCTCTAAGAAAACAGCTCTATTGCTTACGAACAACTTTTGTTCTTCAGCAAAGTAGAAGTAATATCCTTTAGTTTCTTTAGGGTAACCAACAAAGAAACATTTGTCAGACTTGGGTTCAAGTTTGTCTATCTTCAAACGTTTGATGTATGCTGGACACCCCTAAATTCTAAGGTTAGAAAGCATCGACTTACGTCCAGTCCACATCTCATGTGGTGTTTTATTTACAGACTTACTTGGAACCTTATTAAGAATGTAACAAGCTAACTCAAGTGCATATCCCCAAAAGAATATGGGCAGACTTGTAAAACCCATCATGGATCGAACCATATCTAATAGGGTTCGATTTCTCCTTTCTGATACACCGTTATACTTTGGTGTACCAGGAGAAGTCCATTGGAAGAGAATCTCATTCTCTCCTAAATATGTCAAAAACTTATTGGAAAGGTATTCGCCTCCTCGATCTGATCGAAGAGTTTTAATACTCTTTCCAGTTTGCTTTTCTGCTTCATTACGATACAATTTGAATATTTCAAATACTTTAGATTTATGTCTCATTAAATAGAAATAATCATACCTCGAAAAGTCGTCTGTGAAAGTACTGAAATATGCATATCCGCTGTTCGTCCGACTTCTGTTTACCTAAGAATATGCTAAACAGATCATTGTTAGAGCTGATAAATAAAGTTTAAATTAATTTTACTCTTACCTTTTCTACTCGAAGAATAGTGGTTGTAAGAGGTCGATCCACAAGGAGGCAGTTGGAGTTGCATAAAAATTAAATATTCACTCTAATTCAAAATCGATTTTTGAATAATAAAAGGAAAACATTACGTTGAGGATGTTGAATATTTTCTAATTAAAAATAAACAAAAGATATATACTTGGAATCGAAGTCTAATGCAGAGTAGTGGTCAAACAGCAAGAAAAAAAATATTTAAATAAGATTTCTAGTACACATAAAATAAATTGCAGAATCTGAAACTTAGAATATAGATTGCATAAAAAGAGATTTATGGATTGCATTAAAAGGACAAGTATAAAAATAAAGTGAAGATTGGAAGCCTAATGCTTCCTCCTTCTACAGAATAAAACATAAAAACTGTTAGAAGTATACCTTAGAAGCCAACGTGGCTGACGCATATTTGTAATCTGGGGTATAAATTTATAATTTGACTCGTATTAATAAATAAGATTGGGCAATTTGTTTGTCATTCATGTTTGTATGTGTCCATGAATCGTCCAAGAAATTAATAGATGATGACAAATAATTTGAAGAAGTTGAGAATTTGAGGCATGTGTGATTAGGGATTAATTTCTAAATGCTCCTGATCGATGGATCCATCACGAGGGACGGAGATCGATCCGCTGAGATTAGTGCACAGATCACTTAGTCAGACGGACGAGTCTTGAGTCCATGGTGTAGAGACACTTGAGTGATTATGCAAGTACTTGTTAGAGAACAAGGTACTGAGCGTGACCAAAGATAGTAGTCACATGGATGTCTATCC
>JAOXJJ010001472.1:0-11134 GCA_025769935.1 Phoenix roebelenii
CTCTCTCTCTCTCTCTCTCTCTCTATATATATATATATATATATATATATATATGTCGAATCTCCACCTCTCCCCAGCGATAAGAAAATATCCATCCCCGCAAACCCCTCCTCCGCATATCCTTTTTTTTCATTACCACTAATCACACCCCTCCTCGACCATTTCTTCTTTCCCTTCGAACTCTCTCTTGGTTCTCTTTCTATTGCTAAGAGCTACGATGGCTTCCGCCGCCTGCCCCACCTCCTTTTCTCTTCGCCCGTCCTCCGCCTCCGCATCCTCGTCCTCGTCCCGGCAGCAGGCGGCGGCGGTCGTTCTCCCCGGCGGCATCGCCTCCCGCGGCGGCGTCGCGCTCCGATCGCCGTTCCGCCGGCTGGGCTTCACCGGGGCGGCGGCGGACCCGCTGCTAGCGCTCCACGTGGCGGCGAGGATCCGGGCGGTGGCGGGGCGAAGCGGTAGGGGGCCGAGGGGCGTGGTGGCCATGGCGAAGAAGAGCGTAGGGGACCTCACCGCCTCGGACCTCAAGGGGAAGCGGGTGTTCGTGAGGGCGGATTTCAACGTCCCCTTAGATGAGAACCAGAATATCACCGATGATACTAGGATCCGGGCGGCCGTGCCCACCATCAAGCACTTGATGGGAAAAGGGGCCAAAGTCATCCTCTCCAGTCATCTGGTGAGTCTCTTCTCGATTCCTACTTGCTTTCCTCCTGATGTTTCTGAAATTGCTTGTTGTTTTACTTCTTTCTTTTTTTAAAAAAAAATTGAGATTTTATAGTACTAATTATCAACAAAAGTCTCAATTTTGATTGTTATTTCATTTTCCATGTCTTTCCTTATCGAATTATGCTGAGATTAGAATATCAAATTCCTTTTTAATGTATATAAGCATTGATTTTGATTTTTGTGATAGTTCCAATTAGTAGAAGTGTTGTCGAAACAGCGATCATTTCATTGAGTTAGCCTTTTTTCTCTATTTTCTCCATCTTTGTTGTTGTGTTAGAAGGTTTCACGTCAATGAGTGTCTTGCAAGCTAGATTCTGTGCAGGTTTTTATGTGCTTGTTTTCATATACTTGGAAGTTATGTTGGGATTTTTAGTTACAGTGCTATCTAGTATAATTTAATTCATGGAAATGGGAAGAATGCCCACGAAATTATTATTGTTACAACATTAGAGTTGTATTCTATTTTCTATTTTCTTTAGTTGCAGGGGGCTATTGATTCTTTTTTTCTGAACAGGGACGCCCAAAGGGGGTCACACCAAAATACAGCTTGAGTCCTCTGGTGCCTAGGCTATCTGAACTCCTTGGCATCAAGGTATGCTCATCTTTGCACCCAGATGTAATTTAATTGACAGTTCTTATTCTGGATTCCTTACGGGCACCATACAGGTCGAGAAAGCTGATGACTGCATTGGGCCAGAAGTTGAGAAAATGGTTGCTGCACTTCCAGAAGGTGGTGTTCTGCTTCTTGAAAATGTAAGGTTTTATAAGGAGGAAGAGAAGAATGAACCAGAGTTTGCGAAGAAGCTGGCATCCCTAGCAGACCTTTATGTGAATGATGCATTCGGAACAGCACATAGAGCGCATGCATCGACAGAGGGTGTCACCAAGTTCTTGAAGCCCTCTGTTTCTGGTTTTCTTTTGCAGAAGGTTGGTATTTAGCTTTTATATGTTGTTGCTCCATTAAAAGTTATGGTTTGAGTGGAGAATAATTGCATGGATGATTTGTGAGGTTCCTGAGTGTTTAAAAAGCTCATACCGTATCCAAATCGAGGCTTTTTCTTTTTTTGAGAAATTCCAAAGCGAGGCAGTTTGATCTCCATCTGGTGCATTTTAACATTCGGGAGTTCCTCTGTAGGTTCTCATGTAACAGCATCTTGGATACTATGTGTTGCTTCTCGAATTATTCACTTGGACTTGCCCCTCTCCTATTTTTCTGCTTATAATTTCTTAAGTCAATTTCCAACCAAACATTTTCATGCCTAATTACAGGAACTTGACTATCTTGTTGGTGCTGTTGCAAACCCAAAGAGGCCATTTGCTGCCATTGTAGGTGGTTCAAAGGTGTCATCAAAGATTGGAGTGATCGAATCGTTGCTGGAGAAATGTGATGTCCTTCTTCTGGGTGGAGGAATGATCTTCACCTTCTACAAGGCACAAGGACTTTCAGTGGGTTCTTCCCTGGTAGAGGAGGACAAACTAGAGCTTGCAACATCGCTTCTTGCGAAGGCTAAATCAAGAGGGGTCTCTCTTATGTTGCCCACTGATGTTGTTGTTGCCGACAAATTTGCTCCCGATGCCAACACCAAGGTTTGTATTTTTAGGGTCCTATTAATATTTGTTGCTCCAACAACACTTTATACTTTTAAGGCATAAAGTGAAGCATAGTTTCCTTCTTATCTGCTTATTGTCGAGCCATGCCAGAAGAACCTTCAAACCTGGAAAAAACCTTAGAGGTGAACCTCCTTTAAACATTTTAGTTCCTTTTGGTTTCATGCAAACATGGAGATTATTCTGTAACGAAATTGAGTAGAAGTCTCCGCAAAGGTACAGACTGTATTAGATCAAAGATATGAAATGAGATGATATAGGAATGAAGATTCGTCGTGCAGGTTGTGCCATCAACTGCAATTCCCGATGGTTGGATGGGCCTGGATATCGGACCAGATTCAGTTAAATCATTCAGTGATGCACTGGAAACAACCAAGACAGTTATTTGGAATGGTCCTATGGGCGTTTTTGAATTTGATAAGTTCGCAGTTGGAACAGAGGTATGTCGTATTCTCTTTTATTCAGTATCAGTTTGTGGATGCGAATTGCTAGTTGTTAATGTGTCTCTTTTTTAGTGCATGTCCTCTCTAGGCTTGTATGCCTATGAAAGCAACTTACCTGATGGTCCTGACCTGGCTTAATTTTGCAGGCAATTGCGAAGAAGTTGGCAGAACTCAGCGGGAAGGGCGTGACGACGATCATTGGAGGTGGAGATTCTGTTGCAGCCGTCGAGAAAGTGGGAGTAGCTGATGTTATGAGCCACATATCCACGGGTGGTGGCGCCAGTTTGGAGTTATTGGAAGGGAAGGTGCTTCCAGGAGTTGTGGCTCTTGATGAAGCTGTCCCTGTTGCTGTGTGAGGCCTAGTTTTATTCTGAAGCTGCTGTCTTTTGTTCTGGATTCTGAAAGAACGTAACCATGTTATGGCCTCTTTCATCTGGGTTTTACCCAGAAGTGGAATCAGTCAAGATGTCGAATTCTTGTAGAGTTTCAGGGATTGGCAAAAACGAGAGGATTTTTCCCCCTACACTGATGTTTTCTTGTGATGCGCTGCCAATTTATGGTTGAAATAAAGCATAAACTAGAAGTGCATCCTTTTTTTTTTCCAGTACACCTCTTGTAACAAGTCAAAGTTGTAGACGCCATTCGAATTGCAGCATTGGCATGTCTCACCACTGATGGCTTGCATGTCAATAGAATTCCATAATTTACCAGGTTTGGATAAGTAGAGAAAAACTCAGCCATCCTCTCTTTCCCCTTCTCTATGCTTTCTTTTCCTCTTTGCTAAGAGAAATTGTAGGTTGGAGTCTTGGAGAGAAGAAACTGTAAGTGTATTTTGAACGGGAAAAGAAGGAAAAATTATAGTTATTGGAAAAACTAAAAAAAAAGGCGTTTCATTAGGTTGGAGTTTGAAAAAAAAGAGGTACGAAAACAGCATTTTTATAAAAATATTTTTTTTATATTTTATGAAAAAAAACTAAAAAGAGACATAGAAAAATTATTTTCTTATTAGTTGAAAATTGAGATATTTTTTCAAAAATTATTCTTAACTTATCAAAATTTATGGATAAGATTTTTTTTTATTAAAAATATAATAGATATTTTACATAAAGAAGATGCTCAATCAAACATAAGTTACTGTACGATTGTTGTATAGCTAATCAAATATTTGGGTCACGAGTTACCGGTGCATTCGCAGGCGGCGGCGAGGTTCACCCTTTCAAAATGCTCGGAGTTTAAGTTTCTCGTGGGCCAGCCCATTGCATAAAAGGTGCTTAGAGAGTTTGGTTGGCATGGAAGGTGCAGCCCAGATAGAATGGTGGCAGCTGCCGCTGTGACATTCCATGCCGTTAGCTTCGCAGAGCTGCGTGAGGTAACTTAGGCAATATCTCTAGCTAGTTGTTTTCTTTCATTGTTTCAGTGATCTATATGATAAGAGGTTTCTCTTTTCCTCTGGTTTACAGAAATCTTTTAAGGATTCAGGGGACTCGGAGGAAACAGCAAATGTTGGCGGCTAAATAATGTGGATTACTTGAGCTTTGAGCTCCAATCCATTTTTACGACGGGGCGTTTGAAATTCTGTTGGCCATATCATCTCTATCTCTGGCCACTCTTCTTTTTTTTTTTTGTGTGTCATGAGTTTTATTTTTATTTGGCTTGATACGATAAAATATTCATGGTGTATTCTCCCTCTCTCTCAAAGAAAAAGCATGGTGTAAGTATTTGCAGCGTAATTTTTCTTTTAGTAAATGAATTGAGTTCGAAACTTGTACTGCATAATATGATCTCTTTTCCACTGAAGTCACTGTGGTTATCATGTTTGGTTCTTGATCTCTTTTTGTTTAAGGTGGTACTCAAGTTTATCATTTCATATTCCAACTCAATCTCCCCCGCGCGCAGGAAAAAAAAGAAAAAAAAAAAAGGGTTCCACGTAAAAATCAATATCAATACCGAAGACTACGAAGTAAAGAAAAGATGATTAACTCTTGTAATTATAGGAGTTGGATCCGTATCATTTGTGTTTTTATCGGGTCAAATCACCATTGAGATTCAGATGATTCTCAGTAATCAACAGAACAACAGGAAATGAAGGGCACAACATCTGTTTTGTCTCAACCATTGGGACTAATATCAAAGAAATTAAAACAGAGCGTCATTCCCGCCAACGGCTCAATGGCAATTCCGCAAATACCCCGTATGTGGACCCCAGAAATTACCCCATATAAACTCGGCATCTATGTTTCTCCCAGAAACCAAGAACTCTCCTCTCCTCTCTCTCTCTCTTCCCCCATTCTCCCTCACCAACGGCGACCACAAACCCGCTCCTCCTCGCCGTCCTCCTCCTCTCCCTATTCCCCCGCCGGGGGACTGAATCTCCGATCGAGAGCTCGACGCCACCATCTCCGCCTTCCGGTCGTGCGATTACCCGCCGCCTCCGACCTTCGTTTTGACTCCTCCGCCTCAACTCCTCCCACACCCAATTCGCCCCCATCGACTTTGTCCTCTTTGCGCCTCCGACGCCGCCGACGTCCGCTCTCTCCGCGATCACGTCGCCCTCCGCCGCATCCCCCTTCCTGCCCTACCTCCCTCCCCACCGTCGTTCCCCACCGCGACATCGCCATCGCCCGCCGCCGCCAGCCCCCGAACGCCGACGGCTGGAACGTCGTCCTCGCCCTCCACCGCCACATGGCCTCTCGCAGACCCGTTCCTCCCCCAAGACCGCCCGATCTCCATCTCCCTCCGTACCCGTCCGCCGATCCCCCTGATACGCCAGCTCCGGCGCCGTCTCCAATCGCGGAGCTCTTCCCAATGTTTCCGGAGGCGCCGATCCGGGATCAAGAACCACGTTTCCGGCGGTGGTTCCCCCGTCCTATCCGGACGGAATCCAGCAGCCAATGGAGCCCGGAGTCGCGCCCAGAGAGATATCTTTGGCCGTCGAGGCTCCATTTACCGGGGAGATCATGCATCTGGGAGGGTATCCCCCAGAAGGGACGACGATGAGTTGTTAGGTCCCAATCAGAGAGGAAGAAATCGATGGGAAGGAAAAGGAAATGTTATTCAACAGCTCAACCGTGAGTGAAAGCAAGCCATGCAAAACAGCGAACAGCTCTCTTCGCGTGAGAGTAACCCAAGGCAAGAATAAACAAATGGGAAGAAAAGAAAACCAACACTTCACTCTCTCCGTCCCCAAACCAAAGGCAAGAATAAACAAACGGGAACGCATTTCTTCTCCTCGTCCCACGTAAACGAGAGACCCGGACCATGCACACAGCTTCAGTACCTCCCCTTTGGAACGTGCTCCGCTTCCGCCATCTTCGCAGCAAGGCTCAGTCTTCCGCTCCCCGTTCCATCGCGGGCGGCTTCCCTTCCGCGTGCGTAGCTCGGCCTCGAACTGCTGCTCGCTCCCACGATTCCGACGCGGCGGTTTGCGTGCATGGGGCGACGTCCATAGCCACCAGGTAACGCGGGTTGGGTCTCCGAACCCGTTGTGGCCTGGTGGGTATAGCGAGCTTATCATGAGTTCTCCTGCGGCGAGTCCTACGGGGATCGTGTCTCCTGAAGGCAATCCGCCGAAAGGGATCCAGGTGACGGCGTTTCCGATGGCGATGGGGTTTCTTGGAACCAAGCCAGAGCTCATGGATCGCCGTCCGTGGGGGAGGACGGGTCCCGCCTCTTCGCTAACTACCGTGGCCGTCCACGCCCGCGTCCGCATGCCAGTGATGACGCCTTTTGATCGATGAGATGCCAATCTTTAGGTCAGTTTTTTTTTCCCCTTCTCCTAATGGACAACATCTACCAGGCTTGCTGTTAACCCGGATTCGGAAGCCAGGGGTCACAGAGACAGAGGATTAATAGATAAAAAGAGGAGGATCGATCATATTTATATTATTGAAGCCATGACAACAGTAGACAACGCAGAACTTCTCGACATCAGGACATGATGAGAGTAAACAAAGAAGTATGACTGATATCGAAGGACCCTCCCCATCGCTCGTGGAAACGGAAACCCAGGGAAGCGCTAGGCCGCCGCCGGACCGGCAAACGCGAGTGCGGCGTCGGCCACAGAGGGAGATGTCGTGGAGCGAGGACGCAGTGACGCTGCGGCGACAGGAGGAGGAGCGGCCTCGGCGTCGCAGTATCCTCTGAGAATGTCGCCCTCCTGGGGAGTGAAGCCAATGGACTGAAGCATCGTGGTCCAGCACTGGCGGGTGATGATTTGGATGGCGCGGCAGCAGTCGACTCCCAGGTACGACTCGCCGTTCATGAAGAAGAGCAAGATCTCGTCGCTGCATGATTTCAGCTCCAGCAGTGCGTTCCAGCAGTCAACTAGGCCCCCGTTGGAGGTGATCCGGGACTCGAGAGGGCTAATGGCGGGTTCCACGGAGGAGAGCTCGCGGGCATTGGCAAGCCCAACGAGGCATGCGATCACGAACGAGAGGGCAAGCTTTTGAACGGGCGACATGCTTGTGGATCTCCTAAAAGCTTTTTCAAGCAAAGGGAGCGGCATATATGATGGTGTGAGGGTAAGGAAGGTTGTGGCAGGGCATATTTATAGACGGAAGGAGTAATGTTGGTAATTGGAGTCGGAGAGGAAGAGTTTGGGAACGCGAAAAGTCTCTAACGTTGCGAGACGTTCGGAATGCCAAAATGGTAGGATCGTTTGGGACTGCCATTCAAGACAGTGTAATGTCTCTCTGTTTGACAAAAACTGAAATTATTGCTGGAAGCGGAGATGGAGTTATGGAATTCTGGAGTCTTTATTAGACTGCAACCAGTTTATGGAGTTTTTGGACCAACCAAACAAGCCTGTACCTGCTTACGTTTAAAAATTGCTTCTTGATAATGATCTCTCATTCACCATTTTCTGCATTCTTTCAGTCTCCACCACCACTTCCATGGAACAATAAGCTCCTGTCTTTTAGTTTTCTTTAAGTATTGTATACACACCAATACCAAAACTCTTCATTTCCACACCCTATTCCAACTGACTTTACTTGTTCCTCGTACATCTCTTGCATCGTCAAACCCTAACCTTTCGCCTCACAACCGAAGAAAGAAGGTAATAAGTGAACATATATTAACTTGGCATATTGCTTAAAGAAGAGTTTGTCAGCGTTAATCTCCTACTGAAAGAGGTTAAGTTCCCTTTCCGAAAGGCAAGTCTTCTCTCCTTCTTCTCTGTAATTTTTTTGAGAAATAATCCATCGATCTTCTCTGTTATTGACATTAATTCCTTTTTTTACTCATACCCAGACTCTCCTGCCCTTCCCTTACCCCAACTGAATGCAAGAGAAAGTGACATGATGCGGCTGAGTAGAAGAGAACTGTTCTAGGAAATGCATACAATAGATATTTGCACCTACATAAAATTTCAATGCAGGCATTCATGATCATAGAACATTTACTTGGTAGTTACAAAAGAGATGGCATGGAATATCTTGGGTGCCACCTTAGATCTCTAGTTAATATCAGGGTAGGTATTGACTCAATTCAGGTGAATGAATGAGATGTGATTTTAGGAATTATGATTTTGTAATGTCCAAAAATGGCCTGGCCTGCATGCAGGCATCTAGTTGGATGCATCCATGTTACCCCTTGCAAAGCCTTTTCATCCTTTTGTATGTTGTCCCACATTTTTCTATACAGAGATCACACTTGGTCTTGCTGCATCAGGTGAAGTACTGAAATTCATCTGCAAACCGGCTAGGGTTCAGGGAAAATGGATGATGAGCTCACCTTCTAATGCAGACTATTTGGAGTTGAGCCCTCCTTTGACCAACATGATTCTATTAACAAGTGAACAACAATTAATATAATGATCTCACAACTGGCTTGTATAATAACAAAGACACCATTTGAACTATGTAAACAAATTACATTTTGGACAACTAGATGAGGTAGCGGCAATATATTGCAATGCTTGATCAGATGCCAACTGCGGCAGAAGATGTCCAAAGGTTCTTCGGACAAAATTTTTATACTGAAAGAAGAATATACATCTGCTTTTCAGACATAAAAGCAATAACACATGGCTGATCACACCAATCCCAGCAACATTGGACATATGATGCATGAACATCACATTATTCAATCCTCAAAGATCCAGAATGTCCCCCTTTCTTGGTTATTTTGAGCACATCTAATAGAAGCAAGGCTACCACTTAGCTAACTGGACAGGCATTTCACAGAGATATCCCCTCATCACAGAGATTCATCAGACGGCACCGGTCACTGGGTTTCTGCTTGTCAAGTTTTGACAGGATTAGGGGAACATACATGCAGACAATTTGCTTGCACTGCAAAATTATAAATTAATAATAATAGATCATTATTTCTGTCATACATCATTATTTCTTTGTCATACATTCTGATGAAGACCATGCCATCAGTGATTAGAGAGATGAAATACTTACTTGCTCTTCATTCTCATCTGCTTCTTTGCAGTTCTCAATAAGAGTCTCCATTATCTTCATCTGAATTAGAAGTGCAAATAAAACCGATAGTTACCAGAAGAAGAGGATAAAATATATACTATAGTATTTCATCGATCCACAATATGATTACCCTCATCTTAGGAGTCTTTAATTGAATGAAAAGATTTTTGACAGCTTTGCGGCGTGCTAAACAAGTGTTCTCCTCTGTCTGATGGTAAACAACAGAGATTTAGCTTCATCAGTGTTAAATAATACCACAACAACAATGCAACATCATGGAACTGGGGTTGAACAATGATATAGTATCGTTACCACTAGTTGTTCAGTGTGCAAGCATTTCATTTCATTTCGAATCCTTTATTTTATTTTCGAGAACTAGGATGGGAGGAAAACCTGGCTAATGCTAAGTGTGCAAGCATTTTAATGTTCAGTAATTTGCTAATACAGAATAATCCATATGATAAGCTGAGCTTCTACTTGTAATTTTCTACAATATTCAGCTACCTCACTGCATCACCTGCTGTAAATGAAAATATTATTTTGAATAGACAAAAATGTGTAAATGTGCATCACCTGCAGCAGTTCAAGACATTCATTTAACGGAATTGATGCATGGCTTGAATGCTATGGGAGAAATGTCAGTTTGTATTGTTACTACAATCGATAAAAGCTCATTTACCTCAGAAGAAAACTTGTTTAATGAAATGCGACAAAGCAGGGACTCGTCCAAACATAATCCTGTGCTGTTGCAGAGATTTTCTTCATGGAAAAGATCTTGCAAAGACAGCGTTGTTTGATGCATATATGCCTCTGACTTTCGTAGACACTGCAAGGATAAAGCAAGCTCTGTTTAGTGAAATGATGTCTAAAATGAGAAGTAACCATTTTTGTGGAAGTTTGTACCTTAGCTTTGAGATCAAAAGGCAGAATATGGCAAACTTCACTTGAGAGCATATCAACATACCCAAGGAGGTAGGATTTCATAGGTCTCATCAAGGAGGTGTGCTTTAAATTCGAATGCGAAATATTTTGTCCATGCAATCATTGATTTTTCCCTTAACAGTAGCAGCAGCACCTACTTGGTGAATTCGGCCATGCCCAATACTGGATTAATATCGAAGAACAATAAAATCTATAATGATGATTTTTGATGATTTACTTGCACTCACCTTGATCCATAAACATGGGTTCGACTTCAATCCTTGCATCCACATGAGCTAGCATAACAAACAGGACAACAGAGGACGATAGCATTCTCATCTCCATCGTATACTCATCTTCCAGAATTATACAAGTTTTTGTTATAAAAATAATAATGCAAAGCAAGCGTGAAACTGTTCCCAAGCCACTAGCTCTTATCTTGCTTTTTCCTTCTTTGAGTAAAAAAAAAAAGCGCCTATCTTGCTAATTTAAGCACCCAAGTCCTGAATTTTTTTGATTGTTAAGAACTATGGCCAGCTAACAAAATTTACTAATGTTGAACTAAAAAATTATATTGCCAGGGATTCGCAAGACATTATGGAACTGTGCCATAAGCTCAAACTATGCAGTGATAGAAAGAGAGCATATTATGAGGCTAAGAGATTGAATATACCGATCACTTTTTTGCGAGGAGCTGAGATGATATGGCTGGAGAATGCTGGAAAGGAAGGTATTAATAAAAACCAGTAGCAATCAAGACATAATTCTCTTCTCGTTTTGCACATTTTCCTTTTCCATCTTCCCTTCAACTTATTTTGTTCCAGGAAAAGCTCGTCAGAAGGACTAAGAGAAACCCATGACATATGGAAGCTAGTTTAATCATGGGCTCATGCACCTTCCTAGAAAGTGTTGTGTGGACCGCGTGTGGACCGCGTTTGAGTACTAGAAGTCCCGGTCTTCCCTTGGGAAACTGATGCAGCCCCCCCCCCCCCCCCCCCCCCCCCCCCCACC
>JAOXJJ010001473.1:0-11132 GCA_025769935.1 Phoenix roebelenii
ATGGATTCGGAAAACTAGCTTGCTCCGGAATTTCGTGATAGGAGAACCACTAGAAAATTTTGACAAATATTAGTGTAGATTAGAGTTTATTAAAATTGATGCAATATCGTAAAGATTGTTGAAATTGTGAGAATTTAAATTTTAAAATTTTGAATGTCCCACATACTTATGGGAAAAGTTTCTTGTACAAGTATACGGTGGTTGACACGCGAGCTCACTAACTCGGATCGGAGGCATGGCATTATCGAGAATTATAATATAGATACTAAAACAGCGTCAGAAACACTATTCATGCCTGATGGTCAAGTTGAGTTTTATTATTGCTCTCAAGGTAGCCACGTCCAAGTGCTGCGTCTCCATGATACCATATCCCTTGGCAAACCGAAAGAACCCAGTCCCAGATACAACTCCAAACTCGCGCTCCTTGAGCTTAAACGGATCGGCTCCTTGGATCTCCAGCGTGCTTCCCTTGAACTGCCCCTCGGTGAACGTCACCGAGAAGACCATGTACAATGCCATCCCATCCAAAGCCGAGTTTATATACAAGCCCTGAGCTCGGCCTATTACCTTGGAGTCTACTTCAGGCCTCTCAGTGACCACATCGTCGACCACCGCAACGGTGCCGAACTGCAGGATGTTGGAGGCTGCACCGAGTTTGCCTGCGACCGTGACGGCGGAGGCGTCGTCGCCGCTGAAGTAGTCGTGGACGTAGAGGACGAGGTTGGTTTGCTTGGGCCTTCGCCTGTGAAAGGCATAGGCCACAAAGAGGAGCGTGGCGGTGGGTAGAAGGAAGAAGAGAATGGGCATGTTTGAGGAGTTGGGCATGGTTTCTGCTATTGTTTTGGGAGGAGAGGAAGATGGAGATGTTTTGTGTGTTCGCTTGTTGGGTTGTCAATGGTTGTGCACTGGAGTTTTATATCATGAATGGAGACTTATATCGCGGACTCTAGTGTGAAAGAATCGTGTTGGCCATTGGAGATCAGGTGGTATTGGGATGCCTTTTTGGCGTTTCCTTTTGATTCTTTTATACTATGAATGGACAGACTACCGCGAAAGAATCGTGTTGGCCATTCGAGATCAGGTGGTTTATTGGGATGCCTTTTTGGCGTTTCCTTTTGATTCCCTGGTGAGCCGTTTCTTTTATTTTTGGTGGTATTTCCATGCAAACAAAGCTGGATAGCAACCATCGAGATGGTAACACAGTTGGAACATAGCTAAGATTCTACCAAAGTGGCCCAGATTCAAAATTCGCAGGCGTCGATTAAATGCGAGGACCGAATACCCTCCACCTGATTTGTCCGGTGGAGTTGCCATCTAGTTTACCAGTACTTAGGTGGTGCTGGTGCGACGTACTCGCACGTGAAAGAGACTGCCATATTCGTGGAGCTGCCTCATGGATGGAAAGAATATGAGTAAAATTTGTCTACCCATATCAAATATTTTTCAGCAGAAAGAAGATCCAATGAAAGTTGCTCCGCGGGTGAGTTCCTCCTCACCCCCTCTCTTTTCTTTTCCTAAGAAAAAGAAAAAAAAAAAAAAAAGCTGGGTAGCGAGCACATTCACTCAACAATTTTTATTTTATTTTTTTCTTGTTATTGGGGCAGGCGACTCACAATTAATATATCCAAAAAAATTAGGAAACAAAAACTACCTCAAGACTCTAGGCACTTGTGCCTCAACGATCTTTCATCAGCTACGGTCAACTACAAAATGAAGTCCCGAACGAAGACGGTCTTAAGAGATTTAGAAAAAGACAAATAAAGAGCTTTTGGGTATTGCGTTAGCATTTATGATTTCCTGCTAGGTTATGTTTTTTTGGGTTGATGAGCAATGCTGTCAAGCCACGAAAAGTAATTTACTTTTTTGAGATACGTGAAAAGTAAAATCTGGCGCATTGCTAATCATAAATGCCAATGGAAAACGGCATAACTTGAGGATTGAATTACTGGTGAACTATTTTTCTTTAAGATGCAGAAAATGGTCCAAAATGGCTGACTTCAATCAATTTCACCGGATCAAACCCCCATAAATTATTAAACATACTAGTTGGCATCCCCTACTCAAGTGAGAATCAAAGTATATACCGGCTTATTTTGAACAAGTCAATTTAACTTACAAATGGAAAATGCTGCTAATCCATGAATTATTCATAATGGCACAGATGAAAAAGCAGATTGCAGTTATATCTGCTAAATCGAACCGTGTTAGTTGAATCCCACAAGTCAATCATGGGTTCCAAACTAAGAGATTACATACATATATAAGAAACTCCGAACAGATCAAATCTGCACGTTGAGTTCCACCTAAGGGACCAGCTACACGTCTGAAAGTGGTCCAACTTTCAAGCCTAATCCATGAATTGCAGATAGACTAGGCTCTGCATCATAGACCTGAGGCCAGATTCATGCTAGATTTGGCCAAGCCGGAGCCACACGTACCCGGTCCCACCTACGGGCAAAGAGAAACGGATGGTTAGAGCATCTTAAACCTATGATAATTCTCTTAACTGCAAACATTGTTGTGCAGATGATGGGTTGCATGGGAATTTTCTAAAACATTGCCTTCATCAAAACCAGAAAACAATAAATGTTTAACTGAACTATATCATTAGATTGTATATTTTCCTGATTTTTTTTTAAAGAAAAATTTACAAGTTGAATTCAGACCAACCTTGATCAACAATGAAACGTCGAAATAATTAATGATCAACTAAGTTTCCAATAGTCACTTGTAACTCAAAATTATCTGGCCGTTGCTTTCCACTAATACACTCTCTTTCTCAAAAGTGGCTTTCGGGCTTCCTTCTTACTGGATACCGTACCAGATCCTGTTGGAGTCGTTCCTACAGCCATCTGGTATAAATCCTTCAACCTGTGGAAAAATGATAAGGATTAGGTCTTAATTTATTAATTTATAGAAAAATAAAAATTAACTTCAAAATTCAATCACCTTGGCATACTGATAAAGAGGGCAATGACAGATAATCCAACTATAAGTGGAAAGACCGGAGCTGGAGTTAGTTCCTGTGCAATATACGAAAGTTTCAGTTTCTCTAAGACAAAAAAAAAAAAAACATCCTTTTTTTGGTTCCATCCAGATGGACACAAAAACATGTGCTATGGAAACATCAGTATGTTTGCATTTGTGATTGCAGAACTTCTAATCTTCATATTTTTATTTGTTAGTTTTGAACCATGACACGTGCATTATTGCATGGAAACTTCTTTTTCTTTGAAGTGAGAAGGTAAAAATCAAGTAGGCAAATGATCTGGTGTGCAACTCAGTAGATGACAGCCGCTACAACTGAATAATGAATATATACGACTAAGCTCAAAGTAAATCCACACAAAAGCACATGCATGCAGGCATGCACCCATGGGAGAGATCTATCAAGAAAAAAGGAAGTAAAAAAGAAATCAATAATTTATTGTCCATCAAGGCTTTAAACATTGCCAAATGGGATGGTACAAACAGTACCGCACCATTCGACTAGAAAACAGGCACCAGTAGGCAATGTCAGCATGGGATACGATCTTGTACCGTGTGTCATTACCCGATACTGCATCAGTTTTTTCAAAAAATTGGGCATGCCCTCCAGTACCGGTTTTAAAACCTTGAAGGCAAACAAAATAGAAATAAAAATAAAAAATAAAATATTTCAGCAAGCAACTTTTGCAGGAAAATCATATAAATCAGATGGGAACTACCTGTTTGTGATGATATTCCTCAACTTTAAATCTGAGAGGACCCACATGAATTTGAGGTTGCTTTTCCAAATCAACTTCAAATACATCAGATTCAAATTTGTGAGTGCTTGATGGAAGCCCTGACCGAAGCTGCACAAGGTGCTTGCCCTTGGGCAAATCACGTATTTGGAAGAAGTATGAGAGTGGCAGAGGAAAGACCGTCTCAATTTTTGATGGATCAGCAGCCAATCTGACTTCCACAGAGAGATGGGGCTGTAATACTTCAAGGTCACTTCCTTCCACATGACCACTTAAAATGGTTCTCTCCGGTTGTTCAAACACCACAAAATCCAAGCCTCTGATGTCCTCAGATGCCACCTGACAATGAGAAAGGCATTATAGCACAAAATTGTTATTTTCAAAAGCATAACACTTTATGTTAGTAGGTTCAATGAACCCACAGATGAATAAAATATAAATTACAATAATGCAAATAACTGTTTGTACAAAGCAGTAACTGACTTTTAGAGGCACAAAGCTTTACGATATGATAACTCAGCATTTGTCTACAAGAAAAAAAGAATCCATGAATTTCCCGAAACACCTAATTGACAGATACCTCTGTTCTATGGATAAACAAGGCTAACAAGGGATTGAAGATGCCAACTTACCAAGCTGGTAAAGCTATTGGCAGTTATACCTATGACCTGGGATCCAATCTCACCTTCAGCAGAATTTGGGAGTTAAAGATCTTTTGGTGTGTGTGTGTGTGTGTGGTGGGGGGGGGGGGGACCCTACAGGCCCTTTCTATAAAGAAAAGGAAAAAGAAAAATAAATGAAATGACTAGAATAACTTATCTTAATCTCTTGCAAAGCAATGCAGCATCCAGTAACATGAGACTGAGAAGCAAAGGTGAATATGTTGAGAATTACTTACTATGGCGCAAGCTCACAAAAAAATAAAAGTGAACACTTCGCATTGAAGTGGCCATCACCATGGTATAACTAACATCTAACATCCATAAATCTTTCATCTGGATTCCTTATTTCCGTATTAACTTCAACTTTAAACTGGCAATTATTTATTAACCACCGATATCAGAATATTCATTGTAAGTATTTTCTTTCTTTCATCTACCTCACTATGAGTATTCACTGATGGTCTTCTATTTTCCTTCAAACTACTGCCAAAAAATTAAGTATACCCCTTACTGATCAATTACTCCTTTCTAGGATGGATCACTAGGACTAGTTTCACTTGTATATTCATTACCCACTGCATTCTCGAGTCACACATTTTCAATGAAACTGTTATTTGACCTTGATGATCAAGAAATTTACGCGCTCTCTTGAGCCTATCATCAGATGCAAAAAATTGCAAACAGCAAAAAAAGTGATCAATCACTTCCACAAAGCTTACCTTTATAACAACAGAATCAGGAGAAGCTCGTTCAACTGCCGTGACTCCAAGGTAATCCTTCGCCACTACTTTTACTAAATAGGTTGTATCAGGGAGGAGTCCCCTAAGGCGAAAATTTCCCAGACTATCAGTTGTTGCTTCCTCATAGTAGCCTTTGGATTCTGAACGTGCTTCAACATAAACACCTTCCTTCGGCTGACCAGAAAGTAATGATACACTGCCCATAGCACTATAAGGAAAAAGCTGGTTAAGATTAGAGAATTGCACATTCGCAATAAGCTTTTGACATTGCCTCAGAAAATGATAAAGATATGGATTATTTCATGGCACATTAAAAGAACAATCTAAATTTTTTTAAAGATATAGTTAAACTAGTTCTAATATCATATTGAAGAATAATCACAAAAAAGCACAACATACACAAGATTTGAAACAGCATCAAAGTTACAAATCAAGGTAGTTATTAATTAAACTTAATATTCTAATCTACACATGATTATAAAAACTGGACTCAGTATAATGAAAAAGTTGACCAATGACTAGGAATTGGACCTGCAACCTTAGCATTGGAAACTGGAATATAGTTGAAAAGCATCCGCATAAATTCTATGTGCAAATTGGCTGTTGTCTAAAATACATGGTATATCAGTAAAAATACCGATCTTTCGATAGTATCACCTACACAGGAAGTGCTTGATCAAATAAATTTTCAGGTATTCCTAGTTTCACTACTTACTCTCAACATATCGTTCATAGGAATAGTCCAAAACATATGCAAGTTTATATCCCTTCCAATATGAAACTTTTTCCTTCCAGTTCCTTTGTTCCTTTAAAAAAAAGGCTTGTCATTCACAGAGCAAAATGAGCAAATACAAAAAATCAGGAAGTCCTAAATTTTTGAGGACTACTTTGCACCAACAAATGCTATTAGGAAACAATCTAGTCATCTCTTTACATACTATAACTCATTTCACCAGCTGTTGTTATACACGCTATTGATATGTATCATAATGAAGAAGAAGCAGATTTCTGTGATAAATTGTAGCCTAGAATATATGGCAATATTATCAGGGTTCGCAGTTGTATATTAGTTTCACTGTTTTAAGTGCGTAAAATGTATACGACATTTGCAGCATAAGACTGAAAAGAAGTGGATGTATAAATATCCAGGAAATCCTACATGTTAGAGATTCATTCTAGATCCTGTAATATAGGAAAGAATGTGTGCATATCATTTTGGAAACAGCTAGAGTGGCCACTCAACATGCCTAACCAGAAAACCACATCAATGGTGATTGGCTTATTTATGGGAAATCATCATATCTACCTACTAAATATCCATTTTATCTCATCGTCAACTAAGGAGCTCCTGCAGCCCTAAATCTACATCAGAAGCCAAAGAAAGAGAGTAGAGGAACCTTAGACCACACAAAAGAAATGAAAGAGGCTAGGGATGTGGCAAACTCAAACGGCTGGAGGAACTTGTTGAAGCTTCTTGCCAAGAGATCTTGATCATGTTCTAGACATCAAGGGCGAACAACACAGGCAAGAGCTCAAACTTGAAAATCAAAAAGTGGGACTGAAAGGGAGGCAACTTGTGAAAATACCACAAGATTTAAAGGATACACTAGGGAAGGCAACCTGCAAAAAGGTATCACCATTAAGAGGGACTTGCCCTATAACATGTCATTGGAAGCAAACAATCTAGAACCTTGCATGCGCATCATTTAGCATGACCTCCTAACATTTACTAAGAACAGCAAGAGAAAATTCTTAGTTGAAGCCAACAATAAGCTCTCTGCATGATGTACCTCATAATCAACAACTCATTCACAGCAAACTGAGAGACACATGTCAACCAGACTGTCTACATGAATCAGAATACTTAGATTTAATAATTAATTGAAAGACAAGCTGGCTTTCTCTAAAATTTTGGGCTAATACAAGTTGCTTGGGTCAACTAGGATTCTCTCCTTGTCCAACCAAAAAAAATTCAGTAGTAAAGCTCCTTGACTCATCCTAAATAATTTTTAACACGAAATCAGCCGACTATCTAGGAACAGATTTTTATTGAGATTTTCCATATCTTACTTTCAACATGTCTGACAAGAATCAATGTTGTTATAACTCTTATCCTCCAATATTTTACATCATAATGTCGATTAAACATTCACCAGAATTAATGTCCCGAGGCATATGCTCTTAGAAGTAGCTGTTAATGATCAATGATGAACACAAATAGGTTGAAGGTTTGTGCAAGGACAGACTAGTCTGGGCATTCTTCTCATCAGACCACCTATAATTTTTATCACATTTTCTTAATATTGTTACATCTATGACAAACTATTTTAGAATTCGGTATTCTAAATATATGTAACTGAAACAACATTATGAATAACATAGATTATGAGACTACACAAATAGGTTGAAGGTTTGTGCAAGGACAGACTAGTCTGGGCATTCTTCTCATCAGACCACCTATAATTTTTATCACATTTTCTTAATATTGTTACATCTATGACAAACTATTTTAGAATTCGGTATTCTAAATATATGTAACTGAAACAACATTATGAATAACATAGATTATGAGACTCTGAGAATGCAACTATAATACAAGATCAAATCCACAAACCTGTAAGCAACACGTGTTGCATAAAACTTGATCACTTTAGACTCTCCAGAATCCAATTCTATTGCCACTGCAGCAGGAGAAAAGGCATACTCCTACAAAAGCAGGGAAGGGAAATGGACACAACTGAGCAATCAAGAATTTAAGGCATACGCTAAACAATAATACCATTCAAAGAAGTAGCAAACCTTTAGTCAAATCAAAATTTGGAATTTAAAGAACTAAAGATCATAATTTGTCCTTGGCAAACATGTAATGTTGATAAATCATTCAGAAGTTATACATGATTATGTATGATATAAACTGGAGTGACCATGGAGGTATTATGCTTCAACTAGCAACTTTAGATGACCCTTATTGAGGTTGCAATCATGCCTAGGCAGTTAAAAATTTTCATCGACAATAATGACTTTTTCACATTGAGGTGGCATATAAATACTAAGCATTACACAAAAATGAATCCTTATTAAATGAACTGCCACAAATCTAACTACAAAGCAAGGGCGACACAGAGAAAAATGAATGAATTAATCAGCGACAAAACCTAAAAAATCTGCTTAGTAATATGCGTTAAAAAATTTAATGCCAAAGCATCTGCATTTTTTTCAGAATTCTGAATCCTGTCCCTCCAAATTGTTCACAAATGCTGAATAAGTGCCTATATCACACCATTTATAAAATATTTTAAAGACAAGAAACCAAGGAATAATTTTAGCTGACTATAGACATTTGGTCGCTCAACCAAGTCCTTCAAAGATGTTTCAAGAATTCGAACCATGTAAGGATGCTTTAAAAATTAAATTATGGAAAGAATATCAAAAGGACCTTTTGTATGGTTAAAAGAACCGATTTAAAGCATGGGTTTCAACAAACAGACTCATGTACTTGGGAGTATTAAATATGGCACAAAAATCCTTCTTGCCACGAAATCCACGCAGTGCAACTATGTTTGCTTGCTAGTCAAACACATCAGGGGAGATTTCTTTTGTTTGTGATTTTTAGAGTAAACAGGGTCAAGTTAGGCAACCTCTTTTGGGCTCTCAAAGGCTTCCCTTAATGGTCCAATGGTCTCATCACCCAGAGTGATAAGGGTCCCTCTAGAGTCCTTTTTAATCATTTTTCTTCATGTTATTTCAGATAATTTATTCTTATGTTTTAATTGGCATTAAATTAAATTTAGGAGTTCCACAAGCTTCCTTTTAGTATTTGTGTGCAACAAAGAAATAATAAGCTGGCAACTAATACAAAGCACATCTTCACCTCGGCATCCAATGTGAGATGGCATGTGTAAAAAATCTAAAAAGGACCTTCATAGAATGGTAGAGATTCTAGGTGTGCCAATTCTCAGGTTGAGGGATGGCTAATGCAAAGGGGATGAGCTTCTAGCAGTGCCCTAATCAAACTTGCAGCTATGAAAGAAAGAGAGAATAAGATCCTGAAAAGGAGAAATCTCCAGAAGCGCCTCAGGATGGCTCGCCTTTCTACAAAAGGAATGCGGATATTTATCATGGATAGCAGAAGCACGATAAATCTCAAACTTTTTTTAATCAAGATTTTTATGCAGAACACTTCTGAGAATCCCAATTTATGATGTTGTTCAGAAGATGTATATTTAGGAAAATATTATATCAAATCAGCTAACGTCTTAATTTAAGTTCAACACATAAAAGGATTCTTGTGCAGGTCTATGAAAAAGAAAAAACGGTACCCAGCTAAAAGATATATAATATAAAAATCAACATGCCGCAAAGAATCTGTAAAATACAGAGGTCAAAAGCAATTGCAAAATCCTAAAACATAAGCAGACATATAATGGATAGTTGATGAATAAGAATTTGTTAAAGCACCTTCAGCAGTGGACGCAGATAGAAGCTTCCAGGAAATAAGTTATCAAAGACAAAAGTTCCACCAGCACCGCTAACCGAGTTGTTCCTGTAACCATCCTCACCACTTAATGATAACAGAACTGAAGGAAGCAACTCTCCAGCTCCTGCTCCATCATAAATATTAACAACAATCTGACCAAGTTTCTGACAGGTAAAAGAATTGCTTCCCACTTTTCTAACATGATAACCAGGCTGTATCAAGGTCAAAGGAAACACATATTAGAAAGTAGACAATATAGACCATCTGAGACATGAACATATCTTGTGTAAACATATTTCAAATTTTTCTGCAACATCAGAACAAAGAATTTTTAAAGAAGTTAATGTATCACCTATAGCGAAGTCCAGAAATAAGGTAATTAACAGTTATTCACAGATGTGAGAAAAATACTCTTCCAACTAAGTCCAATATTCAACTAATTCTTGTCAAGAGTTAAATGCAACAGTTCTGAAAAAGAAGGTGATGAGCTGCCTTATACGGCCATACCCTAATCTAGAATATGTAAGGATCCTGCTACTGAAGATATTACTTTTTCTGATGCACAAGTAGGCCTATGAATGAGTCAAGTTCAGATCAGCTCAGGTTAGGGCTCCCCCATCCAACAAATATTTAAATAGTAGACTAGAATCAATCCAAGTAACCACCAAGTCAGCAAAACCATGCCCTGAACCCATATCGGACAACATTTGGGTGCCTGATCTGGCCCAGCTTAGTGTTAGGTTAAGCATTTATTTTTCCTTTCTGGAGAAAGATATTCAGCTTTATTTCAGGGTTCGGTCAGTGGACAATGGTTGGTATTTTGTTTTGGTGTTTTTAATTTATCAACAAAAACAAATCTTTCTTTCTGATTTGTTCTAGTTCAATGTTTTGACGAGGTCGTGCAGTGTAAATCAATTGATTTTTTTATTTTGACCATATTTACATATATATCCTATTTATTTTATTTTCGGGTTGCTAACTCAACGGAGCCCGCAAAGGAGTTGTAGATACTGTTGTACGAACATCAAATGCCGGATAACTCATGTGTAGACTTGTTGAAGTAGTTCAACACATTATTGTATGTAGAACGGATTGTGGTACTATCCGAGGTATTTCCATGAGTCCTCGAAATGGGATGACGGAAAAAATTTTTGTCCAAACACTAATTGGTCGTGTATATAGGATGGAAAGTTAGAGGGTGAGCCACAGGGAGGAGGTGAGCTAGTGAAAGAGAGCAGTGG
This sequence comes from Phoenix roebelenii, assembly GCA_025769935.1. Lineage (NCBI taxonomy): Eukaryota > Viridiplantae > Streptophyta > Magnoliopsida > Arecales > Arecaceae > Phoenix > Phoenix roebelenii. The sequence continues at coordinate 10,846 of JAOXJJ010001473.1, forward strand.
CAGCAGATGGGCTACAAAACTACGAGGAGGTGGGATGACAAGGGTAAGGGTTGGATTAAGGGGGGGAAGGGGTGGGTGGCAGCTTGGGGTTGGTGGGCGTGAAGCAGTGGTGGAGGTAGGGAGCGACTACGATGTGGTGGTTCCCAAGGGCATATGTGCAGCAACAGCGACCAGGGCAGGGTTACAAAGGGATACAGATGAAATGAAGAGAGTGATATGAGGGGAGTGAGTTAAAGAAAAGAAAAGGGAGAAGGAAAAGTTGGGGGGGGGGGGGGGGGGGGGGGGAG
>JAOXJJ010001474.1:0-11117 GCA_025769935.1 Phoenix roebelenii
TTCAAATCCTTTTTCATACCTAAAAATTCATCTAAAATAACTAAAATCTTCCTTTATCACCCTCCTACGTGGGACTATAATTAGAATCACTAAAAGTTTGGAAAACTCACCTAAAACTCACTGGGAAGCCTGGGTGCACCAGAAATTTCTGTATTTCTATTCTGCAACCCAACAGCAAGTTGCTCTTCCTCTTTACTTTAAACCTTCTTCCACCAATTTTTTGGATTCCCCAAGTAGATCTCTCTCTTCCCTAGCTTCCTCTCTCCCTCCCTGGAGCTTTTTCTGGCCTGTTTTGAGCTGGAATCTACAACCAACAACTAAACTTCTCCTAACGGTTGAACAGCAGTAGCACAAGTTGCTGCCTGCTGAAAACATGCTAGACACCCCCCCCCCTCTTGTAACATGTCAAAAGAGTGGTTCCCGAGGGTTTTAAAAACTAGGTTTCAAGCCACATCATGCTTCCTACTTTTTACAGAAATTTTGGATAAATCTAGGTCTGCAGTTTTCTGTAATGACAAGCTTCCAAGGGACTCACCTAACTTGTTTTGTTCCAGGCTGTAGGCTAATCCATTTGAGCTGAAATTTCAAAAGTAAATCCCTCACTCAATGTAGATTATGTGTTTAAAATTTTACTTGGATTCATGGACTATATCTAGAGTTATTGTACTCTCAATCCGTGGAACCGTAAAATTTTCTGTAACAACTGAAATTCTGACCTTTTTGAATGGATTTTGCATCAAACTTCCTAAAAAATTTCTATCCAATTTGCATCACAAAATGCTTGATATTCCCTCATCTTTCATGTGCATTCGGATTTTTATAATAAACTAGGTTAAAATCATGAAAATGCTTGATAACCAGAAAAAAATTACTTAAGCTACCCTAACCCTGTTTCAGGGTGTTACAGAGTGAGGCTGCCCTCCAACCCTCTAGCCTCTGCTGCATGCGGTGCACCAAGTCCTGGTAGTCCAAGACCCGCAACCTCTTTCCAGTGATAGGGACCCCCAGATATCTCCACGGTCCATCCTGCTCCCTCATCCCAAGTAATTCCCTGATCTCCTGCCGCACCGCACCTCAGTCTTCGGGCTAAACACAATGATCGACTTCTGAAGATTCACCCTCTGACTTGAGGCATAGCAATAGTCCTCCAAGACTCTCTGAAGAACCTCATCATCCTTCAGCCTAGCCCTAGCCAGTAGAAGGTAATCATCTACAAAAAGGAAATGAGTGATCGGCTGGGCACCAGGGGCTGGAAGGTAGGTCTCCAGCGCTCGCCTCCTACAAGCATAGTGCAGGGTACAGGATAGAACATCAGCACAGATAATGAAGAAGTACGGAGAAAGGGGACAACCCTGGCGTAGCCCAAAGGAAGACTGGAAGATGGGCGATGGTGAACCATTGACCAAGATCGAGAACGACAGCCCCTGTATACACCCCATGATCCAAGAAATCCATGACTCATAAAAGCTGAAACTCATCATAGCCCTCCACAAGAAACACCATCGGACTCTATCATAGGCCCTCTTCATGTCGAGCTTCACAGCTATGTAACATTGCCGTCGTGAAGCTCGCTGCAAGTCCTACATCATCTTCTGGGCCAACATGACATTGTCGGTAATGCTCCGGCCACCGACAAAAGCTTCCTGCTCTGAACAGATCAGGTGGGGAAGGAGGGGCTACATCCTGCCCACCAGCACCTTGGCTATCACCTTATAAAAGGTAGTGCAAAGGCTGATGGGTCGGAAGTGACAGGGCTTTGACACGTCGTGCCCTAGATATTTAAGACTTGTTCTTTGATGGATAAATATCATAAAAAAATTGACCACTTTTCTATGGACCGATTTACCTATGTTCTCATGGTTCTCTAAATAGGTAAGTTACTTTATGGTTATTTTCTTATTTAACCTAGGGCTTTGATACCACAAAAATGTCACGCCCCGGATCCGGATCCGTAACACGGTCATGCTATTGCCGACTATCGCCCGCAATAGCATGCAGCCTCATACAGGGGTAGCAGGTAGCCAAAAGAAGTCAAACTTTCATGTATTAAAATAAATGCAGTACAACCTTTAAGGCTGATACAAAAATATAGAACTTTTATACTGTTTAGATATACAAAAGTATGTATGCTTCACCCAGAAAATAACGAAGCTCTGTTACAAAAGAAAAATACATCTGGTGACGATCATTGATGAGGATCTAAAAAAAAATAAAAATAAACGGGCATGGGCTACACGGCTCAGTAAGTAATCATGTATATTCCTATCGGTTCAACTAAAATGCTAACATCTTTAAACAGGGTTTGAGAAGCTCACATGTATATTACGTAATAATTTTATCATAATCACATATTTATACTGGGTAATCATGGCAGTATTCTAAGAATCAAGGCAGTATTCTAAGTCAACTCATATGCTAAACATGTTTAAACAGGGTTTGAGAAACTGACATGAATACTAAGTAATTAAAGCAGTATTTTAAGTCAACAATAACTTTCATAAAATATACACATGAAAACGTGCCCCCGGCATGCCGTGGTATATACTCTCGGATGCTACCGCGACGTCATTCTCAGGCACTGGTGGGGCCAGCTCAGTTATTAATCAGTCATTGGTGGGGCCAGCTTAGTTATTCTCGACTACTAATAAGGCCAGCTCAGTTGCATTCGTTCAATAGCATCTTTGAGCCCTTTTATAGTGCCTCTTGGCTAGATACAATTTTGCTATACTGGCTTGCATGCATGATTAACATATCAGCATAATCGTGGTGCATACATGGCCATAATTTATGAGATCAGGCAAGATTACTCACTTTTCATAACATATCATGCATAAAGTATATAATTGAAAAATGCTTAGGAAATATTAATAAGCATGACATGATCTATATTAGAATTAGAATAGGTTACTTACAATAACTTGTTATCCACTTCCTTAGGTCCAGATGACGGATCCTTGATTCCTAAAATCACATTATAAGAATCAATTCATCCTACCATGGACTTGTTTGGAGCTCAATTAAGGATCTTAGCAATTTAATTTACTTAATTTTGAATCCTCTGGGGTTCAATTAAAGTCAATTTGGGTCTACATGGTTTAATTGGGCTTTCAATAAAAGGGTTGGATCTGATTTATGGTTAGGTCCATCCTTTTCTAGCCGATTTGGCCTTCTGCTAATTTAATCAGACTTGATCTGGGCCTAATTTAACACTATTTAGGCCTGCTGAGATTAACAGGGCACGAATGGGGCTCAGACCCGACTCAATTTACCTTAAATGGGTTCGGATTTAGCCTAATTTGCTTAATTGGGTTTGTTTAGGCTCAGTTAGGTTCAGACCTGATACTATTTGGGCTTAATTGGACTCATTTCGTTTAATTGGGCTTGGTTCACCCTTTTATTGGGTTTACCCAAATCAATTTCAATTTATTTGGGCCTAACGGGTTTCGGATCCGAACTTGGATCCGACCTGTTAGGCAACCCGTTAATGGTTTTTTTTCTTTTCTTGGAGGTTCCAGAGACTTCGGTCTCTTTCGTCCGCCCCTCTCTCTCCCTTCGGTCTCTCCGTCTCCCTCGTTCTTCCTTCGCCTCCGTCGAAACCCTCCCGCTTCGGCCGAAACCCCTTCCTGGCCTCCTCCTCCTCCGGTCCCCTTCCTCCTTCCTCGCCGCCTTCCGGATCCTCCCTTTCCTCTCGCAGGCGACCGGGGAGGCGAGGCTCCCTCAATCCACCGGCCGAGGCGGAGCCCCCCTCCGGGGTAGCGACGGACGAAAGGCCGGCCCTTCCTCTTCTCCGAAGTGATGCCGGAGAAGAGGAGGAGGGCCGGGAGGTGGGGTCAAGGCCAGATCTCCTTCGAGAGATCCTCACCTGCTCCGACCACAACGAGGTGAGGCCATGGTCCGAGGTAAGTATATTTATATATATATATTTTTATCTTGCTTTCGTTTCCCCTCTTCTCTCTTTTCCTTATTCTTTCCAAGAAATAGCGCCACCACCTCTTCACCGGCAAAGAGGTGGGGCTCGGCTGAGGCTGGCGGCCTTGTGGTCGCATCTATCGCCAGCTCGGCTAGACCCGGCAGCCCTTGGTTGCCCCTCAGCCTTAGGGCAGCCGCGGCCAGGGGGAGAGGCTGTGGTGCCCTGTCACCCGCAGGCTGAGTCCAGTTGGGCTCGGCTCGGGTGGACATCGGGCTTGGGCTTGGGCTTGGGCCATCCTCAGTCCGGCCCGCGGCCTGTCAGTCCGGCCCGCGGCCTGTCAGTCCGGCCCGTGGCCCTTCTCTCGTTTTCCCCCAGTGCTGGTCTTCTTCTTCTGTGTCGGTCTTCCTCTCTGCGCCGGTCTCCTCTCCTCTGTTTCACTAATGAAACAGAGAGGAGAACACCCCACAGAGGGGTTTCTCCACCCATTTTCTTACCTAAGACCCTACTCACAGTGGCCCTTACCTTGCTTTGGTTGGTTGTAGTTGGGCGGTACCACCTCAGCAAGCTCCCTCTTCCTCTCCTAGGGCCGTGGGGTTCCTTCTGCCTCCAGTTCCAAGGCTTAGCTCCCTAGTGCAGTATAACCAGAGGGTTAGAGGTTTAAGAGGGTATATCAAAACCAGGGGTTAGCAATCTTAGGGGTTATAAATATTTGGCTTAGGATTTGACCCCAAGCCTCACTGCTTCGGGAGCCACCAGCTGCCCCCCCTCTTCAAGCCAGCTCAGTGCTCAGCTACCGAGGGGGAGGAGGTGGCGTGCTCCCGTTTTGCATGGCTGTGGGCGTCTCTCCATTGGCCAGCTGGTGGTCCGTCCTTTCAGCCCTTAGGCGGGAGATGGCAGTCTTCCATGGCTGCTCTTCATGGGCCAGCATGGCCCACTAACCCTCCTGGCCCAATATTCTTCAAGTGGGCCCTAGAAGTATTGGGCCCGGTCTGTATTGGGCCCGAATATTACATCCTTCCTCCCTTAAATAAATTTCATCCTCGAAATTAAACATACCTCAATTCTCGAAGAGCTGAGGGTAACGCTGACGCATCTCTTCTTCCAGTTACCAGGTAGCTTCCCTTTCAATGTGATTGGTCCACTGGACTTTAACGTAGGGAATGGTGCGCCTTCGGAGGATCTGCTCTTTTCTGCCAACGATGCATAGGGGGACCTCCTCATATGTTAAATCTTCATTTACTTGCAGAGATCCATGTGGCACCACATGGCTGGGATCCGGGATGTACCTCCGTAGCAGAGAGACATGAAAGACATTGTGTACACCTGATAGCTCTGGAGGCAGGGCCAACTTGTAGGCAACTTTACCTATTCTAACAAGAACCTTGAATACGCCGATGTAGCGAGGACTTAACTTGCCGTGTCTCCCAAATCGTGTAACACCCCTCGATGGAGAAATTTTTAGGAAGACAAAGTTTCCCTCCAAAAATTCCAAGGTCCTTCCTCTGTCAGCCCATCTTTTCTGTCTATCCTAGGCAGCTTGAAGCCTTTGCTTAATTAGAAGTACTTTATCCTTGGCGTGCTGAACCAGTTTAGGGCCCAGTAACTTCTGCTCCCCGACAACATCCCAATGTAGAGGAGATTGACATTTCCTTCCATAGAGAACTTCATATGGGGCCATCTGAATGCTGGAATGGTAACTATTGTTGTATGCAAACTCTACCAGAGGTATATGATTATCCCAGTTTCCACCTAGATCCATAGTACATGCTCTTAACATGTCCTTCAGAGTTTGGATTGTTCGCTCTGACTGGCTGTCAGTCTGAGGGTGATATGCTGTACCGAGTCTCAATCTGGTACCCATAGCCCTCTGAAAGTTTTTCCAGAATCTGGATACGAATCGGGGGTCGCGATCAGAAATGATGCTCACTGGCACTCTGTGCAGGCGCTCAATCTCATCAATATATAATTGAGCCAGTTTGTCCAATGGGGTACCAATCCTGAAAGGTAGAAAGTGAGCCAATTTTGTGAGACGATCAACAATCACCCATACTGCATCATTCTTCCTTACCATTTTGGGGAGCCCTGTAACAAAGTCCGTAGTAATATGCTCCCATTTCCACTCTGGGATTTCTATTAGTTCCGGTAATCCTGCCGGCCTCTAGTGCTCTACTTTTACCAACTGATAGGTCAAGCATCGGGCCACAAACTCGGCTACTTCTCTCTTCATCCCCTTCCACTAGTAATGTTCCTGAAGGTCCTTATACATCTTGGTACTGCCAGAGTGGATAGAGAAATGAGACTGATGTGCCTCTTGCAAAATTTCTTTCTTCAGGTCAGCATCAGCCGGAACATATAACCGGTGGCCGAATCTCAGGGTGCCATTTGGGTGAATCTGGAGTTCGGGTCGCAACCCTTTCTCCACTTCATCCTTGAGTTGACGGATGTGCACATCAGACTGTTGAGCGACTTTTATCCGTCGATCAGCGTTGGTTGCACTCTCAAAGTAGCCAGTAGGCTTCTTGCAGTTTCTATGACCACCTCAACCTGCAACTTGTCAAGATCCCTCTGAATCTGCGGTCGAGTGGTGAGTAGTATGGCGGAGCCCACTGCCGACTTTCTACTTAGAGCATCAGCCACCACGTTGGCCTTCCCTGGGTGGTACTTAATGCTTAAGTCATAATCCTTCAAGAGTGATAACCACCTTCTTTGCCTCATATTCAATTCCTTCTAGGTGAATATATATTTTAGGCTCTTGTGGTCGGTGTACACTTCACAGTGTTCGCCATATAAATAATGTCTCCAATGTTTCAAGACGAAAACCATTGTAGCTAGCTCTAGATTATGGGTCGGATAGTTCTATTCATAAGGTTTCAGCTATCTTGAGGCATAGGCTACTACCTTGCTATCTTGCATCAGTACACAGCCTAGCCCGTTCTTGGAAGCATCACTATAGATAGTAAATTCTCCAGTTAAGGACGACAATGTTAAAATTGGGGCAGATACTAACCTTTGTTAAAGCTCCTGGAAGCTTTTCTCACACTTGTCGTCCTAGATAAACTTGACCCGCTTCTTAGTCAAATGGGTCAAGGGAGTGACTATCTTGGAGAATTCTTTTACAAATCGTCGGTAATACCCGGCCAGTCCCAAGAAGCTTCTAATTTCTTTGACGTTGATGGGATGAGGCCAATCCACCACCGCTTCTATCTTTTTGGGATCCACCGACACTCCATCCTTGGAGATCACATGATCGAAAAATGCCACACTGTCTAACCAGAATTCACATTTACTCAGTTTGGCATATAGTCTTTTCTCCCAAAGAGTTTGTAATACCATTCTCAGTTGATCTTCGTGTTATTTCCTACTCTTCGAGTATATTAGAATGTCGTTGATGAAGACATCACGAATTGATCCAAATGCTGCCTAAAGACTCTGTTCATTAAGTCCAAAAATGCAGCCGGAGCATTGGTCAGTCCAAAAGGCATAACCAAAAATTCATAATGCTCGTACCTAGTTCGAAATGCAATCTTTGGCACATCATCAGCTTTGATCTTCAACTGATGGTACTCGAACCGCAAATCCACCTTGGAGAAGACTTGGGCACCTTGCAGCTGATCAAACAGGGCATCGATCCGGGGTAGAGAATATTTGCTCTTTATTGTTATCTTGTTCAATTTCTGGTAATCGATGCATAACCGCATACTCCCGTCTTTCTTTTTCACAAACAAGACAGAAGCTCCCCATGGCGACGCACTCGGCTGAATGAACTTTTTGTCCAGTAGCTCTTGTAATTGTATCTTCAATTTCCTTAGTTCAGCTGGAGCCATCCGATAAGGAGCCTTGGAGACTGGCCCCACTCCTGGTGTGAGATCGATAGTGAATTCGATCTCTCGGTCTGGGGGTAATCCTAGTAATTCATCCGAAAATACATCCGGGTATTTCCTAACTACTGGAATATCCTCCAATTTGATCTCCCCTTGGGTATCTGCTACATAGGCTAGATAAGCCGTACACCCTTTTCTTAGCGCCTTTCCGGCTTTCAAAGCAGAAATAAAATGTAGAGTAGAATTACTTCGAAGGGGTGTTTTGCCCTGAAAGAAGAATTCCTGCTCCCCAGGTATTCGAAACACCACTCTTTTATGGTAATAATCAATATGGGCGTGATACTGAGACATCCAGTCCATACCCAAAATGATGTCGAAGTCTTGCATATCAAGCAGCATAAGATTTGTCTTTAGTTCTTTTTCCCCTATCTGAATTATGCAGCCTTTGTGTTTAGTGTCAACAATTACGGTTTTCTAAAGGGATGTAGCAACATGCCATGGTTCTACTAATTTCTCAGATATGCAATGTAGTTGTCTGGAAAAGCTAACTAATACAAAAGAATGCGTAGAGCCAGAATCAAATAGAATGAAGGCAGGAGCCGAGTTGACTGGAAGAGTACCTGTCACCACTTGATCGCTAGCACTAGCATCCTGACGAGTCAGTGCAAAAACCCGAGGGTTACCCCTCGATCTCTGGTCCTTCAGTGCAGAACGTCTGGGCTCATCCCTCTTCTGGCTCGGGCAGTCGCGTGCGATATGTCCTATCTACCCGCAAGAAAAACAAGCCCCGATCTTCTTCAAGCAGGTCCCGCCATGGTTTTTGCCGCATGTGGGGCAACTTCTGTTCTGTCTCTTCTTAGCCACATGCCCCTTGCTGCCTCCGAATCCACTGCTCTGCCCTCCTGATGACCTGGTCCTCTTCAGGTCATTCCTCTCTCTGTCGAACCTTATCTAGTCAGACTCAACTTTTAAGGCTCGGTCCAACACTTCTCGGTAGCTAGAGAATAGGTGGAAGGATATTCGGGACCGAATACCGTATCTCAGTCCCTGCTTGAACCGGTTTACCATGCTTCTCTCCTCCTCCATGAACTGGGGACAAAATCTTCCCAGCTCATTGAATTTGTTGGCATATTCCAGCACGAACATCTGATCGGACTGGGTCAGCATCAAAAATTCGTTTTGCTTCAACAGGCTGACCTAGTTCGGGAAATATTGGGTGTGGAATAACCTCTTAAAGTCCCTCCAGGTTATCCATCGATGGCGTAAGCCGTCTCCATGGCCGTCCACCAGTACTCGGCATTTCCTGTCAGCATAGGGATTGCCAGTCGGACCATCACCTCATCAGAAAAATGGAGAGCTCGAAACATCTTCTCCATCTCTCGGATCCACGCTTCTGCTGCCATGGGATCGGGTCCACCATCAAAAGTCGGTGGGTTCAGTCGGCGGAATCTCTCGTAGTAGGAATCTACCGGTTGTATAACAACCATCTGCATCTACTGCTGCTGTTGTAGCAGTTGTGCCATCAACTGATACACCCTGGCAAGGTCTACCTGACCTGCTACTGAACGAGGAGAGTCCTGGAGGACTGACTGCTCGCTAGGCTCTAGGGAGGGCGGTCTCCTATCGTCGTCCATATCTTCTTACTGGTCACCTAGGAGTCAATATTTAAAGTAAGATTACAATAAATTAGCATATTATGACAATATCTATAGGCTACAACATTCTTAACTACCCATTGACCCAGTTACTTTATGGTTATTTTCTTATTTAACCTAGGGCTCTGATACCACAAGAATGTCATGCCCCAGACCCGGATCCGTGACACGGCCATGCTATTGCTAACTATCGCCCACAATAGCACGCAACCTCATACAGGGGTTGCAGGTAGCCAAAAGAAGTCAATCTTTCATGTATTAAAATAAGTGCAGTACAACCTTTAAGGCTGATACAAAAATACATAACTTATATGCTGTTTAGATATACAAAAGTATGTATGCTTCACCCAAAAAATAACCAAGCTCTGTTACAAAAGAAAAATACATCTGGTGATGATCACTGGTGACGATCTGAAAGAAAATGAAAATAAATGGGCATGAGCTACACGGCTCAGTAAGTAATCCTGCACAATCCTATCGGATCAACTAAAATGCTAACATTTTTAAACAGGGTTTGAGAAGCTCACATGTATATTATGTAATAATTTTATCATAATCACATATTTATACTAGGTAATCAAGGCAGTATTCTAAGTCAACTCATATGCTAAACATGTTTAAACATGATTTGAGAAGCTGACATGAATACTAAGTAATTAAAGCAGTATTTTAAGTCAACAATAATTTTCATAAAATATACACATGAAAACGTGCCCCCGGCATGCCGTGGTACATACTCTCGGATGCTACTGCAAAGGCATTCTCGGCTACTGGCGGGGCCAGCTCAGTTATTAGTCAGCCACTGGTGGGGCCAGCTCAATCATTCTTGGTCACTAGTAAGGCCAGCTCAATTGCATTCGTTCACTAGCATCTTTGAGCCCTTTTATAGTGCCTCTTGGCTAGATACAATTTTGCTATACTGGCTTGCATGCATGATTAACATATCAGCATAATCGTGGTGCATACATGGCCATAATTTATGAGATCAGGCAAGATTACTCACTTTTCATAACATATCATGCATAAAGTATATAATTGAAAAATGCTTAGGAAATATTAATAAGCATGACATGATCTATATTAGAATTAGAATAGGTTACTTACAATAACTTGTTATCCACTTCCTTAGGTCCAGATGACGGATCCTTGATTCCTAAAATCACATTATAAGAATCAATTCATCCTACCATGGACTTGTTTGGAGCTCAATTAAGGATCTTAGCAATTTAATTTACTTAATTTTGAAGCCTTTGGGGTTCAATTAAAGTCAATTTGGGTCTACATGGTTTAATTGGGCTTTCAATAAAAGGGTTGGGTCTGATTTATAGTTAGGTCCATCCTTTTCTAGCCGATTTGGCCTTCTGCCAATTTAATCAGACTTGATCTCGGCCTGATTTAACACTAATTGGGCATGCTGAGATTAACAGGGCACAAATTGGATTCAGACCCGGCTCAATTTAGCTTAAATGGGTTCGGGTTTAGCCCAATTTGCTTAATTGGGTTCGTTCAGGCTTAGTTAGGTACGGACCTGATGCTATTTGGGCTTAATTGGACTCATTTCGTTCAATTAGGCTTGGTTCACCTTTTTATTGGGTTTACCCAAATCAATTTCATTTTATTTGGGCCTAACGTGTTTCGAACCCAAACTTGGATCCGACCCGTTAGGCAACCCGTTAATGATTTTCTTTTTTTTTTTTTTTTTTTTTTTTTGGGGGGGGGGGGGGGGGTTTT